>JAGTYA010000058.1:0-79153 GCA_024291935.2 Okapia johnstoni
GATGGAATCAGAGGCCATGATCTTAGTTTTCTGAATGTTGAGCTTTAAGCCAACGTTTTCACTCTTCTCTTTCACTTTCATCAAGAGGCTCTTTAGTTCTTCCCTTTGTGCCATAAGGGTCGTGTCATCTGCATATCTGAGGTTATTGATGTTTCTCCCGGCAATCTTGATTCCAGCTTGTGCTTCTTCCAGCCCAGCGTTTCTCATGATGTACCCTGCATATAAGTTAAATAAGCAGGGTGACAATATACAGCCTTCTCGTACTCCTTTCTGTATTTGGAACCAGTCTGTTGTTCCTTGACCAACCTAGACAGCATATTATAAAGAAGAGATATTACTCTACCAACAAAGGTCCGTCCAATCCAAGCTATGTTTTTTCCAGTAGTCATGTATGGATGTGAGATTTGGACTATCAAGAAAGCTGAGCACCGAAGAGTTGATGCTTTTGAACTGTGGTGTAGGAGAAGACTCTTGAGAGTCCCTTGGACTGCAAGGAGATCCAACCAGTCCATCCTAAAGGAGCTCAGTCCTGGGTGTTCATTAGTAGGACTGATGTTTTAGCTGAAACTCCAATCATTTGGCCACTTGATTCGAAGAACTGACTCATCAGAAAAGACCTTGATGCTGAGAATGATTGAGGGCAGGAGGAGAACAGGACAACAGAGGATGAGATGGTTGGATGGCAACACTGATGCAATCAACATTAGTTTGAGTAGGTTCCAGCAGCTGATGATGGACAGGGAAGCCTGGCAACCTGCAGAGAGTCAGACACTACTGAGCGACTCAACTAACTGAACTGAACTGTGTGAAGAGTTCTGGAGTAGAATTTGATGGGACCAGATGCTAGATCTCCACTTAGGAGCTTCCTTTAACCAAAAAGCACTGAACTTCAGTATCTAATCCAGGATGCTTCCCTGGTTCTTACTGATCACCTGTTCAACATTATCCAGATAATCATCATCATTTTTTTGTTTTCTTGTTGAACATCAGCAGTGGTAAGTGTTGCCTGTCTTGCCATTACATTGATTCCTGAGTGTCAAAGAGTAAACCTTTCCAAAGTCATTTAAATTAATTGAGAAGGTAAAATGTTAATAAGTCAATACTTTAAATGAGCAGGCGAAATTTGATTCCTGAGCATCATTCCATTGGTAAAACTGGGTCTAATAGGTGGAATAACGCTATGAAATATGACTTGGTTTGAGAGTAATGTTGGATGATATGCTTGGCCTGATCAAGTCAAGAGTTAAATGTAATCAGAAGATAGAATTGTTTAAAAATGTTTCCCTACTTCACCATGGTGGAATACCATCACACAGAACACATTCAGAATTAAGAGGCTTGTGTGTATTTAGCTTAATTAAATATTTAATCAAATGTCATCTACCATTATTTCCACTCTACAATTTTCCGTGACACCCAGAAGAATTAGCTATTTTTTAACATTTCTGTTGACGTTCTTGAAATAGAACACTATTGTTTTATGTTTCTATCCATCTTTTGATTATCCTCTAAATTTCTCCCTCCTCCATCATCTTTAGCTTCACTGGGAATACCAAGTGGGATTAGTAATCACTCACAGTAGTTAGAAGTTCAGCTGACCAGAATGAAAAGCCCAGGACCCATCCAGGTTGAAAAATGAAATTGCTGTGCCTTGTGATTTTTCACATATCTCCACTTCACTCCCTTTGGCCGCATCTTATTCTTAATCAGAAGGAAAATGCGAACAGATCCATTCCATAAAACAGTGGAACAGGGACTAGGACCCAGGTAGAGGCCATTTAATTAAAAGGTATAAAAGAAATAGACTGTAAAATTCAGCTAGTCCTATAGAAAAAGTCAGCTTAGGAGGATTGAATGATAAGCTAAATTAACACGTGTGAATTTCCGGAAGAGAGAAAAACAGCTTTGAAATCTTAGCAGCTTTGTTTTTACTTTTAGTGTGCTTTAGGTTCAAGACTCAGGCTCAGCGCGATGTTTTAAAAAGGAAAGAAGATGGAAGTAGGAAAGAAGTCAACCCAATGAGTGTATGGTTACAGATTGCAGTCAAAGAATATTGTTCTGGTTTGCTTGCCTAACGTTAAATGGACATCAGCATATTTTTCAGTAGTTTGGCAAAGTGTTTCGTTGGTGATTAGGAACAAGAATTGTCTGGGTTGTGGCTTCAAAATAGCTTACATCAGGTTTGCAGTAGCAAGGAAGCCATGTTAGTGAGAGGAATTTTGCAGTGTTTGCTGGGGGGCACTACAGGTCCGTTTTTGTCTTGT
This sequence comes from Okapia johnstoni, assembly GCA_024291935.2. Taxonomy (NCBI): domain Eukaryota; kingdom Metazoa; phylum Chordata; class Mammalia; order Artiodactyla; family Giraffidae; genus Okapia; species Okapia johnstoni. The sequence goes on from JAGTYA010000058.1 coordinate 2,265, forward strand.
CCCTTTGAGTTGTTCATGGTTTGTCCATTTTAGTTACCTGTTTCTATGAAAGCTGAAGTATTATATTGTTAATTACAGAGTTTTTATTATGGTTTTTACCTAACTACTTTCCCTGTGCCCTTCAAAGTCTATGTTTTCTGGTGGGGTTTGGTTGAATTGAAAACCCTAGGTTATAGTGAGGTGTTGATCTAGGAAATGGCTGAATCTAGCCTCCACTAGGAAAAGTGAGGTTTGTTTCCCCTAAAATAGCCAGGCCTAAGCACATCCCTGAGTTTGGTGTTGAGTATCCAAATCTTAGGCTTTGTATACTGAGAAGCATTCCTTGTATTTTGAAGTCAGCCTGAAAGATTTCTGAAAATGAATGCTCTTTTCCTTGTCATCAGCAGGGCCTGGCTCACCCATCACCATAACGTGATTAAACCATGAGAGGTATAAAAAAGCACCTGAAGACAGAACAGTCCTATCAATCTTGGTTCAGAGATTTTAATTTTCTGAGGGGAATAAATACTGTAGTCATCCCCAAGGCAGTGCTGCTTTTACCTCAGAGCACTGTAAGTGAGCCAGTTTGGCTTTCTTCTGATGCCATTAGTCAACAGTAGAGTTCTTTTAACTAAACTGCAGTAGATGTTTTCATGGCCCAGGTAAAGCCACTCAACAGTAAAGTTCTTTGGTCCAAATTCTCAGAAACTAAGGAAACAGCTTTCACTGTAAATGTTCCAACAAGAGGCAGAGTACACTCAGAGGGTCAGCAGAAAAATGGAGAACTCTTAAACTTGGCTATCCGTAGTGATTTTCAGACATATGTAGCCTCGACTCATTATGGAGGGTTAAATCAGTGAGCTGCTTGCAAGTTCAGGCAACTGTCAGTAGATTCTGCAAGGGAAGGGCCATCCAGATAGCATATATTGTAAATCAGTCCTTATTAAACCTTTAAACTAAAACTCATTTCCAAGAGGCCCAGTTCTTAGGGTGGCCACTCTGTGATGACCAATGGACATGTTTCTAAGGCATGATGGAGCCCCACTCTGGCCATCACTTACATTCAGATTGTTTGGGTGGCTAACTGCTCCCCGCCCAATATCTAGTTCTTATTTACTCCCTTACTATCACAATCCCAATTTTATTGGGTGTGTTAGTTGCCCAGCCAAAAATCTTTTTCTAATGTTTTTTGCAGCTAAAGTTTCCTGTGTAAAACAGTTCTGACCAATGAATTTGAAAGTTCTGTTAGTGCTTCCAAGAAATCCCCTAAAATGGGACAGAATTGGCTGGTGTGTCCCTTAGCTTTTTGACTTTTCCAATCTCCTTTATTTTTGGAACACAGATTCAATGATGATGCAGAATAAGAACTATCATGTGACTATAAGTTTACAAGCACACAATGGGATCTTTGAGCTCAGTGATGGAAGAAGTCGGACTTCTAGTGCTGTCACTAGGAGAGACATTAAATATAAAGTTTATATTTTATAATATAAAATATTTTATTATAATATAAAATGCCATATATATTTTTATTTTTTATAAAACATTCTTCAAGTAAAATTGATGATCCAATTATTATTGGGGCATTCATCCTCTGACTTCTCATAGCATATCCTATCACTCTTTATCCAATATAGAAAGTACAATTTTGGAATAAAGTCCAGGAAATTCTCCAAAACATATATCCTCTAAAAATGCAAGGAGTAGGTTAAACTTGAGTAGTTTCATATCTAAAATGGGAATAGAAATACTAAAACCAACCTGTCACAAAGGGTAAATGAAATGAAGCCAAATCACCAACACTGTTCCCGGCATATAATACATACTCAATATTATTTGTATAAGACATATTAATAATATGCATTTTTATATACATTACATACCATTTTATTTTACAGGAAACATAAATATATTTTATGTTATGGAATTTGAACATCATGTTCTACATGTGAATTTATTATATGTCATATATATATATTTAAATACTCACTGCTAGTCATCCAGCAATGTGCCAGGCACTGTTCTATATATAAGTGAATGCAGTGGTTAACAGAATGTCTTGACTAAGTTGCAGTCTATTATGCTACAGAAAATATACCTTTGTATCTGTTATATCAATATATTGAATACTCATGAAAGGATTTGAAATGTAATGTAAATTGACTCTTACAGATGTAAATTGTGGAAAAGTCAACTTTTATACTTCTTTTGCAAAAGATCATTTGCCCCAAAATGCCAAGACCTAGCCATGTACTTTACTGTATCTATACTATCACAGATAACAGCACAGATGACAGTCTGAGTGTAAGTGGTGTCTAAAGTAGGACTCCGCACGCCTGGGAGACCTCGTCACAGGAGAAGTGCCTTCTGGACATGTAATTATTTACAGTCCAGGAGTTCAGTGTCCAAGGTATTCATGCCGTCTGAACAGCGCGACTACAATTTTCAACAAATTTCCCAAATTTTTCTCAAAAATGAAAACAGGATCTTACAAAGAGGGAACATGATATTAATCATTAATATTTTCATGAAATATTTTCCAGCATTCTGCCTTCCAAGCATGTGTAGGATTGTATTCCCGAGCACTCTTGTGGTTGGGTGGAAACATGTGATTAGTTTTGGCCAAAGAGTTGTGTATGGAAGTGATATAGATCACTTATGGGCTAGGATATGTAGAAACTGATGTGTGTGAGAAAGTGAAGAGCTCTTTTTCCTTTAGCACCATGACCTGCAGTGTTCAGGTCATGGAGGTTGGCTGTTCCATCAGCCCAAATCTCTGAGTGACTACAATGAGCAGAGTACCCCCACCAACCCCTGACTAGACATGCAGCATGAGCAGAAAATAAATATCGAAGTTCTGGCCGTGTGGCTTCAGTGGTTATTTATTAATGTCACCTGACTTTATCCTATCTGATACTGCTGTGGTCATTACATCTGAATCATCCTTGAATCTCTCTTGTCCTCAATTTCCATTTCATATCCTCCTCAATTTATGCTAATCTTATTTTTCAAGTTACGTCTTTAATCTGTCTTCTACTTAGACTAGGCTATCATTATCTTTTGCCTGACTCTGCTTATCTCCTAACTGAATCTCTTCCTATCCACCTTATGACTCTCAAACTATTCTACATTTTTGAAAGAAAGAGTTTCCCTCGTGGTTCAGATGGTAAAGAATCTGTCTGCAGAAGACCCGGTTTCAATCCCTCAGTCAGGAAGATCCCCTGGAGAAGGGAATGGCTACCAACTCTAATATTCTTGCCTGGAGAATCTCATGGACAGGGAAGCCCAGTGGGCTACAGTCCATGGGGTTGTAAAGAGTCAGATACGATTGAGTGACTAAGCATGCACGTGTGCGCACACACACACACAAGAAAAGTGAAAAGGAACCCAATACTAATAGAGTGAGTATTTTTACAGTCCTGGGGATATCAGTAGTCTACAAATAAGCTAGTAAGTAAGCCAATACCCTTCAGAGTAGGATTCTTTCCCTTATCTCTTATCTCTTAGAAAAATTTGGTTGCATTTTGAGCTATAATGTAAGCATCAGTGTATTGCAAAATTCAGTCATTTAAGAGAAAATATTGTCTGACCATAATACAAGAGGGAAATAATAAAACAAAATGAATAATACTCAATAACTTGACCATCTCCCAAGTTTCACAGGACTGTGTTATGACTCTCTTTCTGTAGAAGTATTTTTTTTTTTTTTTTCGTATTTGTTTTCAGAGAACTTCTTAATCTAAAGACATTCTGTGGCCATCAAAGTGACATCATTTAGTACTTTTCTCTTGTGGTTAATAATCTATGTACTGTAATTCTTTCCAAATAGCTCTAGTTCTGGTAACACAAAACAATGGGTTACAATCTGAGCCTTTCACACTTGCATTGAATACAATGTGCCATTATCAGTACTAAAATGCCACTTAATTGTGTTCCTTTATTTATTCTTATACATATCCCTATTTTCAAAGCCCTTTTCATTTTTGACAGGTAAAAATTAAACTGGTAATCTTCCTAACTGGTTCTTAGACCAAAAGGAAATATAAATGTAAATCATATAATATATAAAAAGGTCAGTGGTAAGAATATTATATATCAACATTTATGAGAGATTTTCAAAGTTGCACTCAGAAGAAAATAAATGTCTCTATATGCTTTAAATACTAAAGAATAAACAAGGAATTTTTATAAAATTTTAAATTTCATTGAAGATTTTTAAAAAAGAATATCTAAAATAAAGCACAGGTTGGCAAACTCTAGTCCATAGGTCACTTTTAGCCCACTATCTGTTTTGGTGAATAACATTTTATTGAAACATAGCTATGCTCATTGACTTTTAAATTGTCAATGGCTGCTTTTGTGCTACAAGGGTAATGTTGAGTCATTGTGACAGGGACTATTCAGCTTCAAAGTCATACAGCCCTTTCAGTTCAGTTCAGTCGCTCAGTCATGTCAGACTCTTTGCGACCCCATGAATCGCAGCACGCCAGACCTCCCTGTCCATCACCAACCCCCAGAGTCCACTCAAACTCATATCCATCGAGTCAGTGATTCCATCCAGCCATCTCATCCTCTGTCATCCCCTTCTCCTCCTGCCCTCAATCCTTCCCAGCATCAGGGTCTCTTCCAATGAGTCAACTCTTTCCATGAGGTGGCAAAAGTATTGGAGTTTCAGCTTCAACATCAGTCCTTCCAATGAACACCCAGGACTGATCACCTTTAGGATGGACTAGTTGGATCTTCTTGCAGTCCAAGGGACTCTCAAGAGTCTCCTCCAACACCACAGTTCAAAAGCATCAATTCTTAGATGCTCAGCTTTCTTCACAGTCCAACTCTCACATCCATACGTGACTACTGGGAAAACCATAGCCTTGACTAGACGGACCTTTGTTGGCAAAGTAATGTCTCTGCTTTTCAATATGCTATCTATGTTGGTCATAACTTTCCTTCCAATGAGTAAGTGTCTTTTAATTTCATGGCTGCAGTCACCATCTGCAGTGATTTTGGAGCCCAGAAAAATAAAGTATGACACTGTTTCCACCGTTTCCCCATCTATTTCCCATGAAGTGATGGGACCAGATGCCGTGATCTTAGTTTTCTGAACGTTGAGCTTTAAGCCAACTTTTTCACTCTCCTCTCTCACTTTCCTCAAGAGGCTTTTTAGTTCCTCTTCACATTCTGCCATAAGGGTGGTGTCATCTAAATATCTGAGCTTATGGATATTTCTCCCAGCAATCTTGATTCCAGCTTGTGTTTCCTCCAGCCAAGCATTTCTCATGATGTACTCTGCATATAAGTAAAATAAGCATGGTGACAATATACAGCCTTGACGGACTCCTTTTCCTGTTTGGAACCAGTCTGTTGTTCCGTGTCCAGTTCTAACTGTTGCTTCCTGATGTGCATACAGATTTCTCAAGAGGCAGGTCAGGTGGTCCAGTATTCCCATCTCTTTCAGAATTTTCCACAGTTGATTGTTACCACACAGTCAAGGGCTTTGGCATAGTCAATAAAGCAGAAGTAGACGTTTTTCTGGAACTCTCTTGCTTTTTCGATGATCCAGTGGATGTTGGCAATTTGATCTCTGGTTCCTCTGCCTTTTCTAAAACCAGCTTGAACATCTGGAAGTTCATGGTTCACGAATTGCTGAAGCCTGGCTTGGAGAATTTTGAGCATTACTTTGCTAGCGTGTGAGATGAGTGCCATTGTGCAGTAGTTCGAGCACTCTTTGGCATTGCCTTTCTTTGGGATTGAACTGAAAACCAATCTTTTCCGTCCTTTTCCAGCCCTTTACTGTACTTACTGTAACCTTAATCTAGGGCATGTAAAGAAAAGGATTATTAAAAATAAAATTATAAACTAATGATTTTAAAATTAATCTGTGATATGTCAGTTGTTTTAACATGTTCTAACATGCATAGAAAACCATGTAATGTTATGCTATTTTGTTAGCATCATCTCATACTAAAACATTGAATGAAAAGCATAATGAAAAAAAATAGATACGTTTCTCACATACAGGTGAAATATTGAAAGTAGATATTATTAAATCTAATTGAGCAGATGTTTAACTATTAATTACCTGCAGCCAAGTGAAAATTTATTCCAGGGTGTATAAAGTATTTACTATAAGTAAATATGCTAATGTACCTAATCACATTACATAGCCCAAAGCAGAGAAATCATGCATTAATCTTAATAGATACAGAGAAACTGTTGGTCTCTTTTTATGATAGAAAAATATTAATCTAGAAATGGAAAAGTATATTCTCAGTATGCCACAAACAGCATACATACTCTGATGTTTCTCACAGTTAAGCATCAGAGATGGTCTTTTAAAGTCATAAATGGTACAAGAATATCTTCTATTTCATGAATATTTAAGGAAAAAAAAAGTTAATGAAAGTTCCAACTAGTGAATAAGACATGAAAGATTTGATAAGAGGAAAACATTATCATTTTCAGATTATATGATGACTATATTTCCTGAAAACAAAGTCTGGAAATTAACAGATCTGATAGTTGTCCTCATTCAAGCTTCTTCAGTTGGCAAAGGGATTCCAGTGAGTTTGACATTTAACATTTATTTGTTGTGTCTTTGCATTTTCCTTCAATTCGGAACAGTTCCTCATTTTTTCTTTGTATTTCATACCTTGACAGTTACAGGAAACTATAAATCAGTTATTTCATAGAACATCTGTTAATTTGGGGTGTTCCTGTTAGTTTCAAGTTAATGCATCGTTGGCTGAAGTATTTCAGAAACAGTGCTGTGTTCCCATTATACGCCCGTCCTATCAGATGCACATGCTTCCCTTTGTTCTGTTACTGATAGTGTTTACCTTTGAGAAGTTGATTAAAATGCTGCTGACCATTCTAAACTTACTATTTTTCCATTTTTGTAATAGGTATTATATCAGGAGGTAATTTGTAACCATAAGAGTATCCTATTCCACATTATTTTATCCATCTGTTTATTTATATTGGCATGTATTCATGGCTTTCTATTTTAGTCAATGGTTATAATTTGTTTCTATATATATTTAATTGCTCAAATTGTCCAGGGTGGCCAAATACTGAAAATTATCATATGGCCAGGATCTGCACTAAATATAGAAAAACATTCCCTATTCAACAATATCAAAATACATTGTTTCCTAGCAAAGTTTATATGTAGAGCAATGTTATATGTAACCACAAAAAACTGAAAGCATTCTCAGAGTACAATGTTAGAGGAAATAACAGAGATTTATACATCATCAAATATAGTGGGCTGTTGGATAGCCCTAAAATCATTAATGTTATTATGTTATTCATGTGCTATTCATTACATCAGAAAATGCTCATTGTAATATTAATGGAAGCAAGGTAACTAGGTACAAACTGTGTATTTTATAATCTCAAACATATTAAAAAATAAAAGGAGCAGAAACTATATTAAAATATGTATAGTAGATCTTTTCAGTGATGGAGTTATGAGTGACTATTATTTTTTAAAATTTCCAAATTTGCCATTGGGCATACTATGTTTTTGTAATCAGAAGGGGAAAAAAAGAAAAACAATAAAAAGCATTGGATCAGCTTCCCACAAATATTGATTCAGTTATTGGGCTAAGGGAGGTTTTACTACCTGGGACGCTTTCATTTTCCCACTGTGCATTACTCCACAGGAGAAAAAAACATGCCAGCCTTTGTGTTTATGGGCACTGGGCAGGATGGTGCACCATTAAATCTAAGTTGGGATAACGATCATTATCTGCTAGGTGACCTGGAGAGGGTGGGTATCCAGTAACTCTCTCTATATTCTGCCATGGATGCATTAAAAGAAATCTGCCCTCGTATCCTTAGTGGGAAATATGGCCCTGAAAATGGGTTAAACAGAAAGAAAAAAGGGTTAAACAAAAGTACACAACATAAACAACAAAAAATATAAGACCTAAATGTTAAGTTCATTACTCTAAAAAAAGATAAAATGCAGGATGTTCCTCTCATGTGTACTATAATATTTATGAGGTCATTAATGTTTGCCAAAAACAGTACATGCAAAACTGTCTTATTCTTTCTTCTCTGGCATTATCATAATATGATCCTATATGGAGCTTTTGGTAAAAATTGGTATAGTCATTCATTATGCATTTATCTTATTTTAATCCTCTTTGGACTTGATCAGGATGACAATACTTAGTGCTTGAGAAGTCACCGTGAAAAGCTCAAGATATATCTGCTTATTCACAAGTAAATAAATCAGCCTTTTTAATCCTTTAATCTATTCTAGAAATTGAATAATTGAGCTAGAACAGGGATTGTTCCATCTGATACAAAACATTTGGAGGTCAGAGTCTCAGAGAGATTTTTCACATGTTTATTTGCTCTAATTCGCATAGTTAGTTAAAATGAACAAATTAGAAAACAAGTAACCAGAGGGTGCTGGATTAGCAGGAGTCTTAAAAGCTTTGCAGCTTCTTCGTATAATTATTGCGGAGGCATGTTTAATTAATATAATACCCATTAGTAACAATTAAACGTAGCCAAGGTCAGGAAATTAACCCTTTTACCATTTACTGCTGGCATTTTAATTTTATAGTACTCTCAGCCCAGAAGAAATGTTCATTTATTTCAATGTAATATTCTGTGATACTGTTGCAACATCAAAAATCTCTCTTTTTCATGTCACTATAATGCAGTAATTTACGGGAAAGAAATCGAGGTTTTAGTTTCTAGAGATATCTATAGAAGACTCTCATAAATGTGAAAGTTCACTACTCAAAGGAATGAAGATGCACATACAATTTCAAGTGACTGTGCTTTGCGAACTGGACTCTTTCTGAGCTGAGCGAAAAATAGAATGAAGAGACTTAAATAGTTGCTCCGTTTCCTAATCCCACATCTTGTACCTCAATTGAAAGGGGTTAAGAGCCCATTAAATTCTCTTCTTGGTCCATAAGCTTCTTTTCACTACCTTTCCCAGGTTGCAAAGAAAATTTCCTGAAGGTTAGCCATTAAAGATTACTATACTCCTGAAAATCCTGGACTTATGTCTTGAAACATGGGGTCATTTTAATTATCTATGGATGAAAGACTGTGGTTTGACTTCAACTCACTTTAGGTGTCTCTTATGATGTATAACATCTTAAGGTTCTGAAAAACTATCTCCCTCATTACAACCTAAGAAATTCCATATTTACTCAGCTTTTTGTTTTTATTTCTGCTCTATGTAATTCATTACTACTAGTGCATCAATTCTGATTTCTATGAATGAGGGGAAAAAAATCTACAAATCAAAAAAAAAAAAAAAAACAGAGTATGGAGTTATCTTTTTAGTTTCCATAATGAAGCTACCCTCTGTTTTGTTAAAGCTGTAAAAATTACTATCAATGAATATTATAAGAACCAGAGGATAAAGAAGGTGGGATATGAAAGATATTGACTGTTTATGTGAATGAAAATTTTCATGAATAGTGATACCTGTTTTACGTTCTCAAATTAAAAAAAATTACAATATTAATTTTTAATTATTTTTATTGGGGTACAATTGCTTTACAATGTTATGTTCTGTACAGCAAAAGTGAATCAGCTATATGTATACATGTATCTCCTCTCTCTTGACCTTCCTTGCTACCCACCCATCACTCTCAAATTTTTTGAAAAGATAGTTTTCAGATAGAAGAGAGATGCAGCTCTAATAGTTATGCTTTTCTGTGAATTATATGTGTAATATATTTAACATGTATGAAATATGTTTATTACAGAGTTGTCCTATATTAGTTGTGATTAATACTTGGTCTTTTGAAGTTCAAAATAAATCAAGCAAGATGAATTGGGTAGGAACATCTGGACAGAATAAGGTTTTGTCACATCTGAAGCTGAAATCTTTCACCGGGATGAATTTACCAAAGCCCAGGGGCTTTCCCACAGTTCTAGGGTTTGGAAACATGAAATTTCTAGAATTCTAAATACAATCTCTTTTCCCAAGGGAGGACTCACATTAAACCAGCAAACACAAATAGTGTGTAATGACAGAATGGCAAGTTGTGATGATAATGATAAACAAAAAAAGTAAAGAAATCACAGTGCTCTGTGTCTCTGTGAAGTGTGCTCTGTGACTTGAGTGTGAGCGATCTGGATGTCAAAAGCAATCGGGATTCATAAACTTTTCTGTGTGTATTTTATACCTCAATGAAATTTACAAAAACAAAGTGAAATCTCTGAAACCCAGGGACTCAGACTCTCCAGAGTAAACAGTAAGGAAAATTCTCCTGGAAGTTTGGGTGGTGGTTTCTAAGGGCAAAGGGTAATAGCCACTGCAGTTGTCAGTTATGATTTGAAACTTTAATTTCTGAATCACAGATGCATGCGTTTCGAAGGAACCTTGGAAATTTGGATGGATGGTTGCCCTAAGAAGACCTTTTGTTTCTGAGTAGTAAGGATGACTCTTTAATGATTTATGGCTTTTCTGTCAGTTGCCTGAAATAACTTTTCTTACTTCGTTTGGCAAAACATTTGCTGATCTTTCCTCTAAACCAGAGGTCAAAATCTAACTCCTACAAAACTTTTCCAATTGTTTCAGTTTATTCCAAAACTCCTTGACCCTATCAACCTCTCTTACTGGGAACATTTCAAAATAATTGTAATTTAAACTTGGAGTTACAGCTCTCTGAAAATGTGACTCATGTGTTTTATTGGTGGACCTTCAACTCTCAGAAACTCTGAAGTATTGAACAACTGGATGCCTTGTGTTTCTGGGTAGTTAGAGCTACTCTCTCATTTATCAGCTGAGTGATATTGAGCAAATTGTGCAACTTCTCTAAGCATTAGCTTCCTTGTCAATCAGGAAGTTAGCACCAAAATATCTAATATTTTATACATAATAGTATACACAGTATAGGTGAGGTGTGTTGTGTGTGCAGTGACTATGATATGCATTTAGTACTAGAAACGACTTTATCTCCATCCTTTGTGCTTAGCCTCTCAGTCATGTCTGACTCTTTGTAACCCCATGGACTGTAGCTCACTAGGCCTCTCTATCCATGGGGATTCTCCGGGCAAGAATACTGGAGTGGGTTATACCATGCCCTCCTCCAGGAGATCTCTCAACCCAGGTATTGAACCCAGGTCTGCATTGCAGGTGGATTCTTTACCCTTGAGCTAACAGGGAAGCCCCTCCATCCTTTATCCTTTAGTAAATATATTCTTACAAGTGTATCAACAATTGAATTGACACCTCTGTGAGATAGTGAGGAGTCAGATAACAAAGGATCAGTTCTCATCTGGTCAAATCTTGGTGGTATTGTAGAAGACTCTTGAGAGTCCCTTGGACTGCAAGGAGATCCAACCAGTCAATCCTAAGGGAAATCAGTTCTGAATATTCATTGGAAGGACTGATGCTGAAGTTGAAATTCCAAAACTTTGGCCACCTGATGCGAAGAACTGCCTCATTGGAAAAGACCTTAATGCTGGGAAAGATTGAAGGCTGGAGGACAAGAGGATGACAGAGGATGAGATGGTTGGATGGCATCACCAACTCGATGGACATGAGTCTGAGGAAGCTCTGGGAGTTGGGATGGACAGGGAAGCATGCTGCAGTCTATGGGGTCACAAAGAGTCTGACATGACTGAGCGACTGAACTGTCTGAACTGAACCTTGGGGATAAGAGGAAGGAGGTTCAGAATGAAGCAGGGTTAAGTCCCAAGAAACTTGTCCCTCAAAACCTTTCCACATTTGAGTTTGCCATGTATAAGAGAGAATATGGATTAGAAGTCCTGCACCTCTGATTTAACTGTGATGCTGGTACATTCTTCCCAGCTAGCATTATTCAGAAGCCCAAATTTGAGTGTATCTCTCTGCTTTCCTTTATTTTTATTTTTCTTCTCTTTCTTCTTTCTTTTGAATGAATTAACCTCTTTTTTTGTTTGTTTTTATTTTTTCCTCTTGTTGTTATTGTCCAGTCGCTCAGTTGTGTCTGACTCTTTGCGACCCCATGGACTGCAGCATGCCAGGCTTCCCTGTCCTTCACTGTCTCCTGGAGTTTGCTTAAATTCATGTCCATTGAGTTGATGATGCCATCCAATCATGTCATCCTCTGTCGCCCCCTTCTCCTCCTACCCTCAATCTTTTCCAGCATCAGGGTCTTTTCCAATAAGTTGCCTCTTTGCATCAGGTGGCCAAAGTATTGGAGCTTCAGCATCAGTCCTTCCAATGAATATTCAAGACTTATTTCCTTTTAGATTGATTGGTTTGATCTCCTTGCTGTCCAAAGGACTCTCATGAGTCTTCTCCAGCAACACAATTCAGAAGAATCAATTTTTCAGGGCTCAGCTTTCTTTATGTTCCAACCCTCACATCCATACATGACTACTGAAAAAACTATTGCTTTGACTAGATGAACCTACATTTTCAGGAGCTTTTCACAGTCTTCCATCTGTCTTTCCATCTATTTCTAGTCAATCTAATTCTATTTCATTTAACTAACCTCATCCAGCCTTTCTCTCAGGTCCCCCAACATGTAGTACTCATATGTTCAACCAGGTTTGTTCCCTCTCCCATAAGCCCTCTGTGCTCACTCCTGATGTTGTGTATAGTCCCTTCCCTGAAGGCTCTTTGCTGTCCTTCTTATATACTTATTCAAGACTCAAATCTTACCTCATCTAAGAGGTCCTCACAGAAGAAGGCAGTGCTTTTTGAAACCCTTCTTTAAATGAAATCCCATAGCAAGTCTAATTTGTCCTCCCTGACCTGGTAATTAATTATCCATTGACCCCATCATATAGGGTATATTGTTTTTCTTATGTGTTATTCTTCTTTATATAAAAAGATTTTAATGACTTGAACTAGGAGCTATGGCATTTTCTTTTTCATTTTAGTACAAGGATCTGTAATATGAAGTTAACATCCTTTTCCCCCACTTCCCATTCACTCTCAGCACTTGTTAAACATAAAGGATACTTGGAACTTACTGGTTTACAGGTTTTTGTAGTCCTTGGTTCTGGTCCTTGGGTCTAAGCCGCAGTACTATAATGCTAATTTGATTGATTTCTTATTGTCACATAACTCAGAAATTAACTAAATATCATTACAAATTTAGAAACGTATAAGATATTGTAAGAAAGCCAATGGATATCACAACCTTAGGCCTGGGGGAGAGTGCTGTGAAAGTCATAGGTTGGTGGGGTTCATATTTAATGATTTAGCCTTCTAATATTCCATTGTAGTTAAGAGATATGCAAATATATATTTAATATTTAACAGCATTGGTTAAAAAAAGAGAAAAGAGAGAAAGGGAGGGAAGAGAGAGATCTTGAAGACTTTTTGAAATTCATGAACAAATATGATTGGATGGGAAAAGAGAAAAACCAAGGGCTGACCTCTTACAAATAAGCTCAAGAAAGAGAGAAGGGCTCATCTGACATGCAAGTAGAAAGGTTAAACCTCCAGAACCTTAGAAAATCTGAATAGTCGGAGCAGTGTTGGCAGAAGGCACATTAAAGAGCTTGCACAATTCTGCAAATGTCTCACCCAAAGAAATCTGGCATGGTGTTCACCATCTAGCTAATCCTATCATGCAGACATTTCTGAGAGTGAAATCAGATCTTTCTTTGCCAGAGTGGGTTCCTTATTTGGGCCACTGGGTCAAATCAAGAAAGGCCAATATAGGCTGCTAGAGTAGACAAGGAGAGGAGAAATAAAAGAACAAGACATATAATTCATCAGTGATTTCCTCCCAATATTCTTAGCCTCCACCTTACCTCCATCTTACTGGTAATACAGGAACAAGGTTGAAGGATCAGGTAAAAGGTATCTATAGAAACTGAGTAAATATAGGAAATAAAGTAACTTAAAACATAAAATTGAAAATTTTCTTTCTAGGAATAATTGTGATGATAGTTCAGTAATAAAATAAGATCAGATGAAGTCTGAAGAAATGTTAGAAAACCTGGATAAAGTAGAAAAACATCTGTTTGAAGGCATCAGAATGTTAGAGACACAAAGAATGTGTGGGCCAAGTTCTAGAGAGAAGGGAAACAGACACAGGCTTGACATTTGGCCCAGCTTTTCTCCTTGGGGCATTTGCTGATTCAAATCTTACAGCCTAGGGGCTGAGAAGCCAAGGATTTCAAAAGACTGCAAGCAGAGAAGCCAAGTGGCAAAAGCTCAAGCAAAAAGCAACAACTAAGAGAATGACAAGCTAAGTCTCACAGGGCTGAGGGAACCATTGCATATAAAGCCTGACCAGTGCAAGTACTTGGGAATGTTCACATGGTAATTTCAAAGGGCAGCACCCATAGAGGAAGGACAAGCCAGAAATAGACCAATCTTCACAAAGACTGAGAACCCCTTTAAATGAGCTCAAACTGAGAATGGACTAAGGTTACCAGTCCCTGCCATAACTGCTGTGAGCAAAAAGAGATCTTTTCAAAAGAAAGATAACAACATCCAGAGTGGAGGTATCTTTATAGTTTCCTAAAATAAGCCCAATTTTAATATAAAACATAATATGACATACCAGGAAAAAGACTAAATGGTCAAGAGCCCCCAAAGAAAAAGACAATATAAATCAACACAGGAGGACAAGATATTTGAGTTTTCAGTCATTAGTTAAAACAACAATGATTTAACAAAGAAAATATACACATGGCAGATAAGTTTATGAAAAGGTGCTACATGTTACATAACATTCAGTTCAGTTCAATCACTCAGTTGTGTCCGACTCTTTGCGACCCCATAAACCTCAGCATGCCAGGTCTCCCTAGGGGATTTTAAATTAAAACGATGAGATACCAATACACACCTACTCAAGTGGCTAAAATCCAAAAAATGAAATACCAAAGCTGGTGAGGATATAGAAAATAGGAATTCTCATTTGTTGCTAATGAGATACTTGACAGTTTCTTAGAAAAGTAAACACACTTTTATCATACAGTGATCGTGTCATCATGCTACTTGGTATCTGCCCATAGTAACTGAAAAGTTATGTCTATATTAAAAACCTGAATGTGGGTGTTTATAACAGTTTCTTTCTTAATTGCCAAAACTTGGAATCAACCAAGATGTTTTCCAATAGATGAACCATTTGGCTTCTCTGCTTATAGTCTTTTGAACTCCTTGGGTCCATACAAATGAATAGCATTCAGCAATAAGAAGGAAAATCTATGAAGCCATGAACAGACATGGAAGAATCTTAAATGCATATAGCTAACTGAAAAAGAGCCAGTCTGCAAAGGCTATGTACATATTGCATGATTCCAACTATGTGAAATTTAGAAAAGGCAAAACTGTGGCCACAGTGAAAAGATCTTTGGTCATAAGAGGTTGTGAGAGGGAGAAAAGGATAGCTGAACCATGGAAATTTAAAGGCTGTGAAACTTCCACGTGTGGTTCTGTGATGATGGATACAGGTTATTCAGTTCAGTTCAGTCGCTCAGCCATGTCCGGCTCTTTGCGACCCCATGAATCACAGTACACCAGGCCTCCCTGTACATCACCAACTCCAGGAGTTTACCTAACTCATGTCCATCGAGTTGGTGATGCCATCCAGCCATCTCATCCTCTGTCGTCCCCTTCTCCTCCTGACCCAATCCTTCCCACTATCAGGGTCTTTTCTAATGAGTCAAATCTTTGCATGAGGTGGCCAAAGTATTGGAGTTTCAGCTTCAACATCAGTCCTTCCAATGAACACCCAGGACTGATCTCCTTTAGGATGGACTGGTTGGATCTTCTTGCAGTCCAAGGAACTCTCAAGAGTCTCCTCCAACACCACAGTTCAAAAGCATCAATTCTTCAGCACTCATCTTTCTTCACAGTCCAACTCTCACATCCATACATGACCACTGGAAAAACCATAGCCTTGGCTAGATGGACCTTTGTTGCACAGGAGGCAGATCAGAAGGTCTAGTATTCTCATCTCTTGAGGAATTATCCAGTTTGTTGTGATCCACACAATCAAAGGCTTTGGCATAGTCAACGAAGCAGAAATAGATGTTTTTCTGGAACTCTCTTGCTTTTTTGAAGATCCATCGGATGTTGGCAATTTGATCTCTGGTTCCTCTGCCTTTTCTAAATCCAGCTTGAACATCTGGAAGTTCATGGTTCATGTACTGTTGAAGCCTGGCTTGGAGAATTTTGAGCATTACTTTACTAGCGTGTGAGATGAGTGCAATCATGTGGTAGTTTGAGCATTCTTTGGCAATGCCTTTCTTAGGGATTGGAATGAAAACTGACTTTTTCCAGTCCTGTGGCCACTGCTGAGTTTCCCAAATTTGCTGGCATATTGAGTGCAGCACTTTCACAGCATCATCTTTTAGGATTTGAAAGAGCTCATCTGGAATTCCATCACCTCCACTAGCTTTGCTCGTAGTGATACTTCCTAAGGCCCACTTGACTTCGCATTCCAGGATATCTGGCTCTAGGTGAGTGATCACACCATCATAATTATCTGGGTCATGATCTTTTTTGTATAGTTCTTCTGTGTTATCTTGCCACCTCTTAATATCTTCTGCTTCTGTTAATGTCTTCTATTTCTGTCCTTTATTGTGCCCATCTTTGCATGAAAAGTTGCCTTGGTATCTCTAATTTTCTTCAAGAGATCTCTAGTCTTTCCCATTTTATTGTTTTCCTCTATTTCTTTGCATTGATCACTGAGGAAGGCTTTTCTCATCTCTCCTTGCTATTTTTTGGAACTCTGCATTCAAATGTGTATATCTTTCCTTTTCTCCTTTTTCTTTCACTTCTCTTCTTTTCATAGCTGTTTGTAAGGCTTTCTCAGACAACCATTTTGCTAATTTTGCCTTGGTCTTGTTTTTGCTGACTGTATAGAGCTTCTCCATCTTTGGCTGCAAAGAATGTAATCAGTCTGATTTTGGTATTGACCATCTGGGGATGTCCATGGGTAGAGTCGTCTTTTGTGTTGTTTGAAGAGGGTGTTTGCTATGACCGGTGAGTCTCTTGGCAAAACTGTTAGCCTTTGGCCTGCTTCATTCTGTACTCCAAGGCCAAATTAATCTGTTATTCCAGGTATTTCTTGACTTCCTACTTTTGAATTCCAGTCCCTTATAATGAAAAGGACATCTTTTTTGGTTGTTAGTTCTAGAAGGTCTTGTAGGTCTTCATAGAACCATTCAACTTCAGCTTCTTCAGCATTATTGGTCAGGGCATAGACTTGGATTACTTTGATATTGAACAGTTTGCCTTGGAAGCGACAGAGATCATTCTGTCATTTTTGAGATTGCATCCAAGTAGTGCCTTTTGGACTCTTTTGATGACTGTGATGGCTACTCCATTTCTTCTAAGGGATTCTTACCCACAGTAGTGGATATAATGTTCATCTGAGTTAAATTCACCCATTCCAGTACATTTAATTCGCTGATTCCTAAAATGTCGATGTTCACTCTTGTCTTCACCTGTTTGACCACTTCCAGTTTGCCTTGATTCGTGGACCTAACATTCCAGGTTCCTACGCAATACTGCTCTTTACAGTATCAGACTTTACTTCTATCACTTATTCTTAATAAGCCCTGCCCTCAGGAGAGACTGTTTTACTAGAGGTCTAATCTACTGGGGTTTTTTGGGTTTTGGGACTGACTGCAAAAGCAAGAGAGTTCCAGAAAAACATCAGCAATATGTGAACATGAACTTATAGATGTTCAAGGTGGTTTTAGATAAGGCAGAGGAAACAGAGATCAAAATTTTCCAACACCTGCTGGATCATCAAAAAAGCAAGAGAGTTCCAAAAAAATATCTACTTCTGCTTTATTGACTGTGCCAAAGCCTTTGACTGTGTGGATCACAATAAACTGTGAAAAATTCTGAAAGAGATGGGAATACCAGACCACCTGACCTGCCTCTTGAGAAACCTGTATGCACGTCAGGAAGCAACAGTTAGAACTGGACATGGAACAACAGACTGGTTCCAAATAGGAAAAGCAGTACATCAAGCCTGTATATTGTCACCCTGCTTATTTTACTTATATGCAGCGTACATCATGAGAAACGCTGGGCTGGATGAATCACAAGCTGGAATTAAGATTGCCGGGAGAAATATCAATAAGCTCAGATATTTAGATGACACCACCCTTATGGCAGAAATTGAAGAAGAACTAAAGAGTCTCTTGATGAAAGTGAAAGAGGAGAGTGAAGAAGTTGGCTTAAAGCTCAACATTCAGAAAACTAAGATCATGGCATCCGATCCCATCAATTCATGGCAGATAGATGAGGAAACAATGGAAACAGTGGCTGGCTTTATTTTTCTGGGCTCTGCAATCACTGCAGATGTTGATTGCAGCCATGAAATTAAAAGATGCTTACTCCTTGGAAGGAAAGTTATGACCAACCTAGACAGCATATTTAAAAGCAGGGACATTACTTTGCCAACAAAGGTCTGTCTAGTCAAGGCTGTGGTTTTTCCAGTAGTCATGTATGGATGTGAGAGTTGGACTATAAAGAAAGCTGAGCACCGAAGAATTGATGCTTTTGAACTGTGGTGTTGGAGAAGACTCT
This sequence comes from Okapia johnstoni, assembly GCA_024291935.2. NCBI lineage: Eukaryota > Metazoa > Chordata > Mammalia > Artiodactyla > Giraffidae > Okapia > Okapia johnstoni. The sequence goes on from JAGTYA010000058.1 coordinate 20,728, forward strand.
TGAGAGTCCCTTGGACTGCAAGGAGATCAAACCAGTTCATCCTATGGGAAATCAGTCCTGGGTGTTCATTGGAAGGACTGATGTTGAAGCTGAAATTCCAATATTTTGGCCACCTGATGCAAAGAGCTGACTCATTGTAAAAGACCCCGATGTTGGGAAAGATTGAAGGCAGGAGGAGAAGGGGACAACAGAGGGTGAGATGGCTGGATGGCATCACCAACTCAATGGACATGAGTTTGGGTAAAGTCCAGGAGTTGGTGATGGACAGGGAGGCCTGGCGTGCTGTGGTTCATGGGGTTACAAAGAGTCGGACATGACTGAGCGACTGAACTGAACTGACCTGAGGGAAGGGAAATACCCTACCCAAGTCCCTTCCAGCCATTTTGTCTCGTTTAAAGTGAGAGAAAATGTTGAGAGGCACTTCTGAAATTCAGCGCTGAGAAACACATGCTCATTATAAGACTGAGACCTAATTGTAAGACTATAGAATGCTTCTACAGCACCACATCACTGAAGATCTCTATTTACTACTGTTAATTTCACCAGTGCACTGTGTCTGCCTTTTCAAGGAGAAAACTGAATCATATAAAATGTTTAATTAAAACCACAAATGGCAGAAAAAGATGGAATATAAAAATAGGAACAAAGAACAATGGCAATAAATGTGAAACAGTATCAGATATGATAGATATTAATCCAATGATATCAATAATCATTTTAAATACCAATGACTATTCCTGTTAAAAGATTGTCACAGAGCATCTAAAAACAAGATCCACTTATAAGAAATCTACTTTAAATGTTAATATAAAGGCACATATAACTTACAAGCAAAGGGTTGTGGAAAGAGATCTCATACTAATTCAAAAAAGTTTGAGAAGCTGTATCAGTTTCAGTCAAAGCAGATTTAAGGGCACGGAAAATTACCAGCCACAAAGGAGGCTTTCCATAATGATAAAGGGGTCAGTTCTCCAAGAAGACATAACAATTCTTGATGTGTATGTGCCTGACAACAAAGCATCAAATTAGTGAGACAGAAACAGAACTGCAAGGAGAAAGAAAGAAGCCCAATATCATAGTTGGAGATTTATACACCCCTCTATCCTAAATGGAGAGATCCAGCAGGCAGAAAATCAGCACAGACGTAACTGAACTCAACACCATTGACAAAATGGATGTAATAAACATATACAGACTGCTTCATCCAACAACAGAATGCACATTGTCTCAAGCTCACATGGCATATACACCAAGATGGACCACATTCTGGGGCATAAAGCATGCTCTAAGAAATTTAAAATAGCAGAAATCATATGAAGTCTATTCTATTCTCGGACCATGATAGGAGTAACTTGAAATCAACAATAAAAAGAGAGGTGGAAAATTCCAGAATACCTGGAAATGAAGCTGTTCAATTCTGAGCATTCCATGAGTCTTTCTGTCTGTATGTGAACATGCACAGTGACCCAGCACCCAGAGACTTTGAAAGATGGGGCCTGATTGTTCTCTAATCGTGATATACATCTATCATTACCGTGGTGGTTTGTGAACTTGTTAACAGCTGTGAAGTTTGTACTTTATGCACTTCCTCACAGTTAACACATGCTGGTATCTGAAATTTGTTTGTTCTGTTGGGGGACAGGTATTATTTAATTAAATAACAGTAACTGAAATTCATGAATGAGCAAACTGTTCAGAGTGAGGACTGCCTGCGTAGCATACACTGAGTAATGTTCCATGGTAAGAGACAGATACCTAGAGGCCTATAGGATGAGAATTCATATCTTGTTATGAGGAAGTCTTTCTCTAAGCAGAATGTGAAACTGAGATATAAAGAAAAAAGAGATTTGCTTTGACTTCATAAAAATGAAAGAATTTGACACAGCAGAAGGCAACCCAAATAGAGTTAAAGATAAGTGGCAAACTTGGAAACATAAACATTTGACGATGTCTTTGGCCAACAATTCCTTTTCTGCACAATAGAATGAGGGGGAAAATCTCAGTGAGCCAAACCTCATGAATCAATAGATGAGAGGTTAGACTAAATTTCTCATATGGTGTGGATTTAATTTTATGGAATGCAACGTACCTTCCAGTAGGAAATATGGAGCATTACCCGTCTTATCCAAATCCTTGGCAATGCACACAGGTAAACCTTGAGTAACTGTGTGATGGATGAGTCTCTTTTCTGTTCTATAAGAGAGAGAAAACAATTAGCAGAATGTGTGTTTCTCCAGGGCAGAATTCTAGTATTGTCTCTGGACCACTGAGCTTTGCAAAAAATCGAAATGCACAGTCTCTGGCAAATCACTCTTAAACAATCAAGAGGGAAAGAAATGGAAAGGCTGATGAACTTGTCAGTCACCGTTGTGGTCCTGACTCCTGAAAATAGTGATGATGGGGAGTATGTGATGTCACATATATGAAACTTACAGGGCATGGAGATTCAGATGTACAGGGTGTGGATTCAAATGAAGTTGAGTAGGGAAGAATGCCTCTCATAACCCACCTCAGCTGAATTACTTATGGTCTCAACTGGGAAATGTTAATTAAGAAATGAGAGGATACAGGCAGGAGCAACTCCTGAAATAGTGCCTATATAACTCAAATATTCCTAAGGAATCCTGTGGACAACTGTGTCAGAGAGGAGCTGACAAATGGAATATAATAAGCACAGAGATCATGCCCTTGTCAGCTAGCATACAGAGAGCATTACTGATCCTCAGCAAATCATTACTGATCCTCAGAAAAATGTACTGTGACTGGGTCTAAAACCTGACTGGAATTTTCCATAGATGTGTGATATTGGAGATGCGTTTGCAGCTGCATTTGCCAAATCACCTTTTCAAAGCACAGTAGGTCATGGCCAGAGGAGCAAGGGCTGCTCTGCTCGCTCTCAGGCAGAAAAGGATTTTAGAAATGCCAAGTTCTCTCCCACAAAGGAAGGGGTTAGCAGATTATGAATTAATGATTAGTACAAGTGTCTGTGATCTCTCAACTGATTTCTGTCTTGAAGCTGGGATATAAAGACTCAGGTGCTGGGTGGTGAGTCACAATCTCTCTGAATAGGTGCTTAATCAGGACTGGATGGGCTGAATTTGGGTCTTGGCATCGCATACCAGCTCTTTTTCCAGTAGGATGCCTTTAGCCTTGGCCCTACACCTTTGCATCTATAGCTTTTTGTTGTTGTTTAGTTGTTTAAATATATAAAATGGTGATAACACTACTTGGTGGCATATTATATTTTAAAAAAAAAGCAACCTTTCATTACTCAGTGCAAATCAAACAGTAAATGCTTTCTCTTAGTAAACCTGCTTAACAGTTTTCTGGACTCTTCTGCTCTGGGCCAGATTCAGAAAAACACAAGTGAAAGAGGAGATAGTACATCATGTTCTATTCAGTTGGGTCTTGATACCTATGTGTGACTCTTAACCAAGGAGTATGCAGTAGTTAAGGACACAGATTGAAATTGTTTAGAGTGTGTCCTAAACTCTGACTGCCAGGATTTAAATCTCAACTCTGGAAATTGTAAAACCTGGGAAAAATTGCTTCCCTAAACTTCATTTCCTGGATCTGAGAAAAATAACAGTATCTACCTTGTAGACTGAATAATACCCTTGTCCCTAAATGTCCACATTCTAATGCCCAGAACCTGTGAATGTCACATTAAATGACAGAAGGGATTTTGCCAATGGGATTAAATTAGGGTTATTGACGGGGAGATTATCCTGGGTTACCTGGATGGGCCCAAAGTCATCACTGGTGTTCTCATTAAAGAGAGGTAGAGGGAGATTTGACTCCAAAGAGAAAGTGATGATGAAGCTGGGTTTGGATTGATGCAGCCAGAAACCAAGGAATGCTGACAAGGAAACAGATTCTCTCTTAGAGCCTCTGGAGGGGGCATGAATGGTCCTACCAACTCCTGATTTCAGTCCAGTGAAACTGGTTTTGGACCTCTGTCTTCCAGAACCATAAGAAGATGTGTTTTGTTTTAAGCCACCACGTTTGTAGTAATATTACAGCAGCCATAGCGAACAAATGTGTACCTCTTAGGAATTATTACCCCAGTTAAAATGTGTGATTGGAAGCAGACTTAGTGGCATATCCGCATGCAACAGGTATGCCATCATAAGCCATTCTTAAAAACCCGAATCCTTGGTTTTGTGGGATCATCAAATCCAGTACAGTGGTCGTCATTTTTTTCCTTGTTCATCCTGGTAACATGTCTAGACAGCTAGTGGAGAGAGCTCTGTCCTTCTCCACAGGTCCTCTCACCTCTATTAATTAGAAGGAAAGTAAAAGTTGCTCGGTCATGTCCAACTCTTTGTGACCCCATGGCTCCTCTGTCCATGGGGATCCTCCAGGCAAGGATACTGGAGTGGGTTGCCATGCCTTGCTCCAGGGGATCTTCCCAACCAAGGGATTGAACCCAGGTCTCCTGCATTGCAGGCAGATTATTTACCAACTGAGCCACCAGGGAAGCCCAAGAGTACTGGAGTGGGTAGCCTTCCTTCTTCAGGGGATCTTTCTGACCCAGGAAGTGAACTGGGGTCTCCTGCATTTCAGGCAGATTGTTTACCAACTGAGCTTCCCGGGAAGCCCTAATTAGACGGAAGAGGTTACTTAAGTAATACGTTACTCAAGCCACCTTATTCTTTTCCTTTCCTTCATGACTCTTCATCCAACTGGTCTTTATAAATTTTAAAGAAAACAGTCATTTCTCAATGGATTCAGATACTACCCCAAATTAATATTCCCAGTAAGTTCTTGTTCTTATTTCCAGCCCTCATCACCAGAAATTCCTGAGCCTAAATCCTCCCTAGCTTCTCGGATCACTCATTTTCTCATTTCTCCCTTTTCCTTTTAGTTGAATCTTGTCATTTTAGTCCCTTCCTTAAACACAACTCGTAATAAGGTGACACAGCAAAGTGATGAAAGTATAGATGGTTTGGTTTTAATCCTGGGTTTTTGCCATCTACTTACTGTGTGACATTGGACAGGCTCTTTAACCTCTCTGGGCCTCAGTTTCAAAAAAATAAGTCAGTATTATAAATAATACCTACCTAAGATTGCAATTGTGAGGATTAAATGAGTTTAATATTTGCAAAGCACTTAAAATAGTACTTGTTATAGTGTAAGCACTATAGTTGTGCTCGCTAATAATAATAAATGCAATTCCAAGCACATAACTTACTCAACTTTCTGTCATAACTTTGAGGTATGTATTTGATGAAATCAGTAAAATCATTCCGTTTCAAGGGGAACAGAAAAGTATTTTTGAGCAATTGTCCATGTGGCTATTTCACCACATTTAGTGTTTCCAAATTTCTGTACAACAGCCTGGGCTAGTCCAGCAGCAAATTAAAAATGGACAGAGCTTATGTTTTGCACCCTTTACCTCACTGCCCCCCCCCCCCCCCACAAATCCCCATCTCTTTGGACATAAACTTTCATTTGTCCTCCATCTTCTGAAAACCTACTTCTAAGAAAGTGTCTGGGTTCATCCATGTCACTACAAAGTCGCATTGACATATATACACTAACATGTGTAAAATAGCTAGCTAGTGGGAAGCTGCTATATAACATGGAGAGCCCAACCTGGTGCTCTGTGATGACCTAGAGGGGTTTGAGGGGAGGGCTGAGGTAGGCTCAAAAGGGAGGGGTATATATATCTATATATCTATATATATGTAAAATTATGATTGATTTGCCTTGTATGGCATAAACCAACACAACATTGTAAAACAATTATCTGCCAATTTAAAAAACAAAGGTGTGTGATCTCCAACTTAGTGTGAATTTAAGACAAAGGTACCATTTACCTCAGAGAGACAACTTTTCAAGACTGGTTGTGTTTTTCAAGTTTGTTTTGTTTTTCTGTCTCTCCCAGCCTCTCAACCTTGGACAAATACAGGAGATGCATACTATGGCTTCAATACTTAGTACCTGTGGCATTCTCCAAGCCTGAAAGGAGCATCTGAGGGCAACACTCCTGTCCTGGGACTGCTGAGAGGACCACGCTTAGCTCTGTCTCAGGTAAAGTATAAACTGTTGCTCAGGCAGCCCATTGCATCACATCACCCTAGGTACACAGCAGTGGCTGGTCCAGGGAGGGCCTGGGTGGGCTCAGCACAGTCAAGGGCTGTTTCTGGATCTCTAAGAAGAAAATATATAGGACAAGACAGACATACATTCATGAGTCTGAAATTCTCAAATCTTCCACAAGCTACCTTCTCATTCCTGCGAGATATATGCAGGGAAAATGCCCTGCTTAGTAATAACTAGAGTTTTAGCCTGAAGTTCCACACAAAATTTCTAATCTTGGGAAATATAGGAGGCCCTAGGTGAGATCTCACTTGTGGCCTAGACCAGTATTGGGCATGATATGGAACAAGGTCTACCTGGCTCATAATTACCTGAAGTACTGGTTGAACTCCAGATTGTTAACTCTCCCACAAAGCAAGGAAATTAAGAGTGATGGGGTCAGAATTATGCAGTTTTCATGATCAGTAACTAGTCATTATTTCTAGTCTAACCGGAAAGCAATTTGGTCTCTTTTCTTTCGGGATCTTATCCTTACTTTGGTCTTACAGCTTCCAAACTGATGAAGGGGAGGGACAAGTGTTCTCAAAAAGGAGGGGATCCAGGCAAGGAAACAGTGTTGAGTTTGAACATTTGAAAAAGAGTTTATTCTGGGAAAATGGTGCAAGGAGAACAAAAGAAGGTAGGTCAAATTTTAGGAAAAGTAATGAAATTTTGTGAGAAAATAGCAGTTGAAGTAAAAAGCAAACTGAAATATAGCATCAGTTTAAACAGATGATGTTAGAGACAGAAGTAGGAGCATCATACCTACAGAGAGGAAAATACAGTTCTACCATAATGTTGTCCCCAGGACTGAGCAGAACTTAGTTAATTTAACTTACTGGTTTACAACCCATAGCATCAACCTGTGAATAAAACACAGGACACTTTGTTCTGATTGCATAACAGATTGTAAATAGTATCATCACAGGTAAACAAAGCAAACATGCTATTGACAAAAGGTGAGTTGTACTAGGGGAAAGACAGAACTGGGGGCACAAGCAGTCTCAGGCATAAAGAAAATGATGAGATTAGAGTGACAGTGAATACTGTAGTTATGTACTATAGCTAATATTTCTTGAGAGCTTCCGTGTGTTGGATGTTGAAGGCTGCAAATGTGTTATTATTTGCGTCATCACGAGCAACTCCATGCCATGGTGGTTATCATCCATTTCCTCATTGTACAGGTGAGGAAACAGAGGCCCAGGAAGGTTGAGTAAATTGCTCAGGATTGCAGAGCTAATAAACTGAAGAACAAAGCTTCCAAGCCAAGTGGTCCATCTCCAGAACCAAGGCTTTTAGCCACTATGCTACCACTTCTCCCTTCAGTAAAAGCCGGCAAAAATTGCATGGCATTACAGAAGAGAAGCAGCATAAGAAATGAAATGAATATGATGTATTGAAAGGAAGAGGGATGAGAAGTAGTGGGGGCGGGAGTTTATCTTCCTGCCTCATGCTAGGGTGCTAAAATCAATCTACAATGGATACAGCAGATAAACATAATGTTTAGAATTATGGGAGTAACATGCATGTGGCCAAAAACTGTCTCTGGAGAGGGGGAACTGGGGTTAGAAAAGTTGAATTTCTGTATTTGAGATGCTATCATGTCCACATATTATTTTCATAAAAATAATTCTATTTATTTAGAAATAGCTTCAACTGTGTAAATGCATTAAAACGTGAAATTCAAAATCATCTTTACATCTCATGCATTTGTTAAGTACTTGCCTTATCAGAATTGATCTTTTCAGCTTCAAAGTTTTTTTTTAATGAAAAGCATTATAAATTTTAAAAATTGTCTCTGGTAATATTGGCCGGCATGGCTGAGAGAAGGTGTGGAACTATTAGAAGCAAACTGGATTTCAGCCCTGCTTCTGGGAGGCAGTTGTGACAACAAAGGGAAGGAGAGTCTCTGAAGTCAGGGAGCAGGAGCTTTGATCCTCTGGAGTTGTAACAAACAACTTAGAATAAATGAATCAGGCAGCAGGGTGCCGGGAGGAGGGGCCTCTCGGTGATGGTGTTGTTTTTGTGGGACTAATCTCAGAAATGTTGCATTAGGCTCAGTGCTATGCATTTTTAGGCTGGAGTTACCATGTTTTTCCATCTGTGTACTTCATGAAAGCAAGCACTTTTATGCTCCCTTTAAAATGGGAATCTCCTATTTGAATCGCCTGGTGAAGACATTTGAAGTAATTCATTAAGTATACATATGCATGCTCTATCTCCATCTATGTATCTATCAATCATCCTTTCCCTACTTACCTATCTGTATTAGTCTGCTCAGGCTGCTATAACAAAATAGTGTAGTCTGAGTGGCTTAAACAACAGACATTTCACACTTCTGGGAAGTCTAAGATCAAGGCAGATCTACTTCCAGGTGAGTCTTCCATTTTTGGCTTGTAGATGGCCATCTTCTTGCTGTAGTCCTCCTCACCTGGTGGAGAGAGAAAGCTCTAGTGTTTTTCCTGTTTCTTATAAGAGCTAATCCCATCATGACAGCTCTACCCTCATGGCCTCTTCTAAACCTACTTACCTCCTAAAAACTCCATCTCCTAATTCCATCACACGTAAGAGGATAAGGCTTCAATATATGAATCTCTGGAAGGGGACAAAAGAATTCAGTCTTAACTCTCTATATCTGTCTCTGTTTGTCTGTCTTTATGTATAGAATAATAACAGTGGCTTATCATTCATTTCCCTGTGTTATTTTATCCTTCCAAAACTCGTGTGAGGTTAATTGGCCATAGGAAAATCACTGATTTCACTGAAACACTTGAAAGTTGAATTAACTTTGTGATCACACAATCAATAAATGATGATGCCACAATTCAATCCACATCTTCTCCATCCTGCTTTCCTCTTCTCTTCTCCCTTCCCACTTTCTGACTCTATTACTCTATTCCAGCCACATTATTTACTAGCTTTTTCCCTGAGGACATTGGTATCCTTCTTCTGGGCCTTGCAGAGGTTATTCCCATTATCTGGAATGCTTTTTCCTCAGATATCTGACTCAGTTGCCTTCCCCTACACTGTTCAAATTCCACTTTCCCAGTAAGACTTATCCTGTCTACTGTTTAACTTGAAAACCTTGTTTCTCTGCCCACAAGGTCAATTCCCCATATACTGCTTAATCTCTATTACATTTGTTACTAGGTTTCCCTGGTGGCTCAGTCAGTAAAGAACCCACCTGTAATGCAGGAGACCTGGTCTGATATCTGGGTCAGGAAGATCCCCTGAAGAAGGAAGTGGCAACCCATTCCAGTATTCTTGCCTGGGATATCCTGTGGACAGAGAAGCCTGGTGGGCTACAGTCCCCGGGGTTGCAAAGAGTCGGACACTACTTAGCGACTAAACCACACCACCAACTTGTCAGATAATTTACATAGATTTCTGTTCTCCCCTCTGACTAGAAGATAGGCTACCTAGAGTCAGGAATTTTGCTTTTATTGAACCTGGAGGCCCAACAGAACTCTAGGGTATGCAAAAACGGGACACAGTTATAACTCTTATGTTTGGTATTTTAGCAGCCTATCTCAGAGCCAAGCCAGTTATTAAAGAGAACTTTTCTGATACTTTAAGCAGTATGATAAACTTGAAGTAAACTTAAATTTTCAATAATTACAGAGCAGGCATGGACTCTTCCTTTGTTTTCCAGACACATGAACCTGGATACAAAATCCATCCTCTCTGGGTGAAGTGGGAATGTACCAAGATGACTGGCCTAAGCCTCAATTGGGTAAAAAGATGCACAAAAGAGACATTTAAACATTTTCAAAAACTAAAATCATAAAGTGTGTTTCCTCCTCAACACCAGGGATTATCTAGACTCTAGTGTGGTTAGAGTGGTGTGGGGGGAGAGAGAGAGAGAGACAGAGAGAAGTAAGGATAAGTCGCCCTGTCTCTCCCTCCTCTGGACCTTAGTTCTTCCTGGATTGTCACTCCTTACACTCAAAACAGATTTCAGGAGTCAGCACACATGGTCATAATGTGTGCCTAGCTCCACATCCCAGTCACTGGGACCCAGAAAATTTTGCAACCTCAAGTCTGCCTCAACACATCAATATCAACGAGTAAAGACACATAAACAGTAGTAGATTAACAAGAATAAGTTTTTACTTATATATAAATTACATATATACATATTTGTACATAAAGCTAGGAAAGATAAGGGCCCATTGAGGCAAATGGGTAGGGGGAGAAGAAGCAGCTAAAGACTGCTGTGGGCACCCTGCCAGTTCCAAGTGTAGGGAAAATAGCCAGAAGTTTGGGTCGGCCAAGTTTACAGTCAAACCAGGGATGGCACAGTTGATGATACATGCAAGTTATTTTTCATCCTCCAAATGGAACTTCTCAAGTCTGGTATATAGTTCTGAACTGGGCTCATCTGCTTCTAACCTTGCAACACACACACACCCACATTCCTCACCCATGCACATACAACACACACATACTCCTGCACACCCCTGAGTGTGTGGTCCTTTGGCTCACTGTAGAAGAAAGCAGGTTAACAGTTTCACTTACATGGGCAGAGTCTTTTTCCAGCAAAGCCCGTTCATCATTGCACAGAATCTGCAGAACAAGATCTGCTCTTTATCTGTTGAGTTTCTTCACAGAAGAAAGGAGTTTGCTGATGCTCCAATGAAATCCTGGGCAGGTGATGAAAGTACCAGACCACAGATGCAGCTTCCCTGACCAGGAGCCGCTAAACACAACACTGTGCTCCTCCAAAGTCAGAGGGGTGCCCTGAGTTGGGGTTCCAGGTGTTCTGAGCATAGAAGTTCCTCTCTAAATATATATGGTGCTATCCTCCATCATACTTCCTGGGTTTGGGCTGGGGGGGCCCGGGTGCTTTGTATGAATGGAACACTAGAATTGTACCCAGTCATAGCAGGTGTGGTGCTGTCCCCCATCGCCCCCTCTGTGCTTTGCATATATGAGTTCCGAGTCCAATGGCAGGTGTTGACACTGGGGCCTCCCATCCTATATGAGATGTTGCTCCTTCCGTCTATTCCACCCATGGTGTATTGGCCAGGTGGGCCCCAGTTGTACTTATGGGAAGTGTGGATACCAGGTCCTCCAATCCTGGGAATGATGTTGTTCCCTCCTATACCACCACCACTTGGATTTTAGACAGGTAGGCCCCTTGTGTTTGGAAATAAGGTGGAACTTCTAGTGGGTTCCAAGCCAGGGGTGGGTCTCACACTTGCAAATCCAATGGATGCAGTGTTGCTCTGGTGGAAAGTGGAAATTGACTTGTCCCTTAACACAAATTTCTTCTCCATGGTGATGGGACTTGTAACTGTAGATTTTCTACATTCATGTGGGTCCTGAGTGCAGCAATGGGAAGTGGTAACACCCCGACCTCTAACCATAAAGATGGTGGTGTCCCCTGCCATCACTCTACCACCTGGTTTCAGCTCAGGTAGACCCCAGGCATTTGGATTCAAGTTGGAACCAGATATGTGCCTGGATGCTGGGATGGTGGCTTGCCCTTCCTACTGCAGCAGCCATGCTGCAATGAGATGACCCCCAGGTGATCTGGCCCACAGTAGGAACACAAGTGGTGCTGGGTGCCCCACGCAGTTCTGTCCAAAAGTTAGGTGGGCCAGATGCATCTGAATAAGTGAGGCCTAGGGCATTCACACCAACCCCAAAATTCCCACCAGGCACAGAGGCTGCAGGTCCCATCAACAGTGGGCCTGATGTGGTACTAGCAGACAGCAAGCTACTGTCTCCAGTACCAGGCACTGTGGTATACACTCCAAAATAGTAGATACATCCCTGGGGAAAATACCTGAGTGGTAGACAAACGCCAGCTGCATGTTGATGATGGTGGTGGCAGACAGGGGATCTGGCAAACCTGAATCCGTTATGTTTCCTCTGGGTGGCTGGACTGCAGAAGAGGTTAGCTTTTTATCTCGTGCTAGGACTAATGGGCTTCCCAGTGGAATAAACTTGTTAGGCTTCTCCCTATTGTTGGCCCCAGATGTGGGCTGAATGGTGAGTTCTGGGTCCAAGTGAAGCTTGAAAACGTGGATACCTCTGTTGACCAACTCCACAGGTAAATAAGTTGAAGCTTGGGTCCAGGCATTGTCACCACTGGGTGCTGTGTTCTCAGAACCAACAACAGCAGGTGATATGGGTAGTGGTTCTCCTTGGAGTCAGAGGTAGACTGGAAAATAAATCTGAGAAAGAGGTGTTGTATCCATAGCATCGATGTCAAAGACTGGTTTGGCATTTGTAGAGATGCCATCTGCTGGAGCATAGATAACTGCCAAAGCCATAGGTGGGGGACTGGGAAAAACAGGAACTGAAGCCATAGATGTGGTGCTGGGGAAAACAGGAGCTGAAGCCATAGATGGGGGGCTGGGAGAGGCAGCACTCAAAGCCATAATTTGGGGACTGAGGGAAACAGCCAAAGCCCTGGGGGGCGGGCAAGGAAGATAAGACCCAAAGCTGTAGAGGGGGGCCAGGGGAGACAGTGGCTGGAACCGTAGATGGAGGGATGGGGAAGACACCGGCTAGAGCCCTAGATAGTGGGGCTGGGGAACACAGGACCAAGGCCGTAGATGGGGGAACAAGGGAGACATCAGCTGGGGACCTAGATGGGGGGCTGGGCAAGACAGCAGCCAGAGCGTTACATGGGGGAGCCAAGAGAGGCAGGAGCCGGAGTCCCAGATCGGGGGCTGGGGAAGACGACAGCCGGATCCCCAGGTGGGGGGCCCGGGGGACGGCAGCCTGAGGCAGCCTGAGGGCCAGGACGGGGGGCCCGGGGAAGACGGGGCAGCCTGATCCCCAGGTGGGGGGCCCGGGGAAGACGGCAGCCTGAGGAGGCCAGGTGGGGGGGCCCGGGGAAGACGGCAGCCTGATCCCCAGGTGGGGGCCCGGGGAAGACGGCAGCCTGAGCCCCAGGTGGGGGCCCGGGGAAGACGGCAGCCTGATCCCCAGGTGGGGGCCCGGGGAAGACGGCAGCCTGATCCCCCAGGGGGGGGGGGGAAGACGGCAGCCTGATCCCCAGGTGGGGGCCCGGGGGAAGGGGGCAGGATCCCCAGGTGGGGGCCCGGGGAAGACGGCAGCCTGATCCCCAGGTGGGCCCGGGGCCCCAGGGGGGGGGGGGCAGCCTGAGTGCCAGGGGGGGGCCCCAGGGGGGGATCCCCAGGCCAGGGGGGGGGGCAAGACGGCAGCCCAGATCCCCAGGTGGGGGCCCACGGGCCACATCCCCAGGGATCCCCGGGGAAGACGGCAGCCTGATCCCCAGGTGGGGGGAGACGGCAGGGGGGCCAGGGGGGGCCCCAGCCTGATCCCCAGGGGGGCCGGGGGGGGGAAGCCCCCAGATCCCCAGGGGGGAAGATCCCCAGTGGGGGCATGGGGAAGACGGGGGCCAGGTGGGGGGAGATCCCCAGGTGGGGGCCGGGGGGGGGAAGAGCGCCAGGGGGGGCGGGGAAGACGCAGGGGAGACGGTGGGGCCAGGTGGGGGCCCGGGGGGGGGCCCGGGGAAGACGGGGAGCCCCAGGTGGGGGCCCGGGGAAGACGGCAGCCTGGATCCCCATGGGGCCTGAGCCCCAGGTGGGGGCCCGGGGAAGGCAGCCTGAGCCCCAGCCGGGGGAAGGGGAGGAGGTGGGGGGCAGATCCCCAGGTAGGGGAAGACGGCAGCCTGAGGCCAGGTGGGGGGCCGGGGGGAAGACGGCAGCCTGAGCCCCAGGGGGGGGGACGGCAGCAGCCCCAGGTGGGGGAAGACGGCAGCCTGAGCGCCAGGTGGGGGCCCCGGCAGCCTGAGCCCCAGGTGGGGCCCCAGGGAAGACGGGCCCAGGGGGGCCCGGGGAAGGGCAGCCAGGTGGGGCCGGGGAAGACGGCAGCCCATCCCCGCCAGGGGGGCCCGGGGAAGACGGCAGCCTGAGCCCCAGGTGGGGGGCAGCCTGAGCCCCAGGGGAGGCCAGGATCCCCAGGGGGGCCGGGGGAAGAAGACGGCAGCCTGAGCGCCAGGGAAGACGGCAGCCTGAGCGCCAGGTGGGGGGGGGGGGACGGACTGGAGCCAGGTGGGGGCGCCAGGTGGGGATCCCCAGGTGGGGGCCCGGGGAAGACGGCAGCCTGATCCCCAGGTGGGGGCCCGGGGAAGACGGCAGCCTGAGCGCCAGGTGGGGGCCCCCGGGGAAGACGGCAGCCTGAGCCCCAGGGGGGCCCGGGGAAGACGGCAGCCTGAGCGCCAGGTGGGGGCCGGGGGGACGGCCGGAGAGAGCAGGGGGGCCCCGGGGAAGACGGCAGCCTGAGCCCCAGGTGGGGGCCCGGGGAAGACGGCAGCCTGAGCCCAGGTGGGGGCCCGGGGAAGACGGCAGCCTGAGCGCCAGGTGGGGGGCCCGGGGAAGACGGCAGCCTGAGCCCCAGGTGGGGGCCCGGGGAAGACGGCAGCCTGAGGCCAGGTGGGGGCCCGGGGAAGACGGCAGCCTGAGCGCCAGGTGGGGGCCGGGGGGAAGACGGCAGCCTGAGCGCCAGGTGGGGGCCCGGGGAAGACGGCAGCTGAGCCCCCGGGGAAGACGGGGGCCCAGGTGGGGGCCCGGGGAAGACGGCAGCCAGCCCAGGTGGGGGGGGGGGGCCCCAGGTGGGGCCCCAGGGGCAGACGGCAGCCTGAGCCCCAGGTGGGGGCCCGGGGGGGCAGGCAGCCTGAGCCCGGGGGTGGGGGGGCCCGGGGGAAGACGGCAGCCTGAGCCAGGTGGGGGCCCGGGGAAGACGGCAGCCTGCCCCAGGTGGGGGCCCGGGGGAAGATCCCCGGCCCAGCCAGAGATCCCCAGGTGGGGGCCCGGGGAAGACGGCAGCCGGAGCGCCAGGGGGGAAGACGGCAGCCTGAGCGCCAGGTGGGGGGCCCGGGGAAGACGGCAGCCTGATCCCCAGGTGGGGGCCCGGGGAGCAGGCAGCCTGACGGGCCCAGGTGGGGCCAGGGGACGGCAGACGGCCAGCGGCAGAGCCCCAGGTGGGGGCCCCGGGGGGGCAGACGCCAGCCGGGGAAGACGGCAGCCTGATCCCCAGGGGGGGGCCCGGGGAAGACGGCAGCCTGATCCCCAGGGGGCCGGGGAAGACGGGGATCCCCAGGTGGGGCCCGGGGAAGGGCAGCCTGATCCCCAGGGGGGGGGGGGAAGACGGCAGCCTGATCCCCAGGTGGGGGCAGGGGGGGGCAGCGCCAGGTGGGGGCCCGGGGAAGAGGCAGCCTGATCCCCAGGTGGGGGGGGGACGGCATCCTGATGATCCCCAGGTGGGGGCCCGGGGAAGATGGCAGCCGGAGCCCCAGATGGAGGTCTGGGGAATACAGAGGCTCTTTGCTGATTATCTGTGGTCACAAATGTGGGCCGAGGGTTCGTTTGGGAGTCAAAGGGATAGTTAAAAATTGAAGCGTGGCAGGGGACCATCGGCACAAATGGGATGGTGGTGTCTGGTCTCTGTGCAATGTGTGTCTGCTCCACCCCAATACCTGGGGGAGACTGAAAAATGACAGCTTGAGCAGGGGGAGTAGCGTCCCTGTCAGTGATGCCCAGATTTGAAGGAGACGGGGCGGTCACACTTGCAGATGCCGTGACTGTGGTGGTAAAAGGGACTGAAGTAGAAGTGATGGGCTGGTCAGTTAGAAAAGAGGGAGCGATGGGAGAGTCTGGAAGAGGGGTGAGTAAGTATAAGGGAGGGGGAGAATCTACACACATGGGTGTTGGGGATTCATTTTTGTAGGAGGGTGGCTGGGAGGAGAGTTGGGGGGCTCAGGGTGCTCAGAGGTGCGGAGAGGTCAGAAATAGAAGGTGGTGTTGCTCTGACTGAACACTGAGGGCCTCCATCCTCCTTAAGCGTTATTCCCACAATGGGATTGAAAATTGGAGGAAGAGAATCTGCAGGAATAGCAGAATGAGAGTACACACGGTCTGCGTATCTTGCCTCCTGATCCATATAAGGTGTCAGGCAAGGTGGAAGGCCAGCCAGATTGAGGAATCTGGAGGACAGGTTGACCAAGTCAGTGGTAGTAGGAGAGACCTCTAAAATGTGACTGACCGGAACCAGGGAGCCTGCGGTCCCTGGGGGGGCAGGAGGGGAGGGGCACTGCGGCGTCGTCGCATGGCCTTCCTTGTATCCTTCAGGACTTTGTTCCGATGTCGCTCCATGCTTTGTTTCAGGGTGCCCCAGTTTTTGGCGAGAGTCATGCCTGGAAGCTTCGGAGGTGGAGGAAGGTCACTGCGACCCCACGGCAGAGGCAGCGGTGGTGGCAGTGGTGGCAGCAGTGGCGGCAGTGGCAGAAAAAGCAGCGGGGGCATCTTCCGCTTGCGGTGGTGCCTACTGCTGGCAGATCCCAGGGGAGAAGAGCTTCTCTGTGGGGTGTCTGAAGGTTGTTCGCGCTGCAGCACCTTCCCAGAAATCAGTGAGTCAGGGGAGCTGGGTCGGTGGTCTTCACCTAGCACTTCTTCTATTGGCCTCTCGGGCAGCAGGTTGCAGCACGGACTTGGGCCAGAGAGCGCCGTGGCCAGGGGGCCAGGCTGCAAGGGAGGCTGGCCATCTCCAGCAGTGCCGTCTGAGCAGATGGCGGGGCTTTCGGAGGAAGAGTTCATCCGAGACACCTGGGCTTTCTCACTAAAGTTGCCTTCTGGGTGCAGCGGAAGGAGATTTGGAGGCTCAGGACTGCACTGGAAGGACGCGAGGACCCCGCTGGTCTCCTGGGGCCTAGGTGTCATTGTCATATCCCCGTTGCGGTATGGACTTATCTTTCCATTGTCCTCTCCTTCAGCCTCTGTGTGACCTTCCTCCTTTGTCGTGCCTTCCCTGGGTTCTTCTTGGACCTTCGCCTCACTCTCCTTTGCGCAAGGAAGTAGGAGGTGACTGGTTGGTATCAGCTTCCCAGCCTCGACTACCCGAACAGATAGCTCAGGTAGTGAACGCAGGAGAGTAATTTTGCGCCCCAGTGGAGGAATTCTGACAGTTCTCGAAGGTCCGAACATCATGGAATTACGAGTGGACAAGACGGGCTGCTTCTTCGGTGAGTCCCTCAAGTTCACCGGGGGTAGGACGCCCACACGGGAGTACCCAGCCTGCTGGATGTGGTAGTGTCTTTTCGGCGCGATGTAAAAGCTGGATGATAAAGGCACTCGATCCTGGTTGAGCAGCCTGCGACCAGGGTGTAAAGCAGGAGCTGGAGCAGCGGGGTGGCCCCGGCCAGATGTGATGGCAGCCCGAGAGGGCAAAACCAGTGAGCGATGGCCCAGCGGGTGCCGGCGGCGGAGCGCGGAAACAAATTTACACAGTAAATTGCCCATATAGGACAGATTGTGCGCCAAACGCCCCGAGAATAGAGTGTGAAACTGGGAGAGCGTCTCCCTAGCTTCTGACTCCTATCGCGGTCAAACACGCACTGGGGGAAAGATTCCTCAGCTTGGCGTTTGTGACGTGTCCATGGTATACGCATCACAGAGGGCAAATTCCGGGGCGCGTGGCCCCTCCCGGACTCTCTAGCAGCTGAGACTTCCCACTGTGGGTGCAGGTGTTTGGCACCAGAGGGGCCACCACGCAGAGACTGTTGAGGACTGTGGGAACTTCCTCCTCCAGAGCTCATCCTGTCTAGCACCTCATCATGCAGCCCCTTTGGTGCCTGCACGTGTATCGGCCAGCCCTTCCCTGCCTGGGTCTCAGAGGCCTGCGCAAAGCTGAGTGCAGGAGCCACCCACCCTGTGGGGTGGGGGGGGGTGGTCCAGCACCTATGGGACCTCCGCAGCTTCTCTGCGAGGCCTGGAGCCAGGAACACCTTCTCCACTGCTGCTCCTCTGCCATCATCACCAGCCGGCAGAGAATGCAGAGCCCTCACCTGGAGGGATGCTGCACCCCACAACGTCCCTTCCTGGCAGGTAAGGCTCTTTCTTCACTTCTTTTTAGAAATTTGGTACAACAGTTAAACAGTTAAACCTTATACTGTTCTTCAGGGTGTGCAGATGGTAATGGCTTAGCCAGGATTTGAACCAAGCCTGCTCTGGGCTGTGGTGCCTCCTTGTCATACATGCTTCATGTGTTACTGTTCTTTTCTTGTACTCCTTATGGCACTTAGCCCTAAGTGTCATACCTATAATGAGCCTATATCCTACCCTGTAGAAGGTTTTTTTTTTTTTTGCTCAATTCATGAATTGATCACCTACCACACTGGGTTCTGATCTCAGAAGATGCAGGTTAGGGACCACCAGTTGTCAGCATAGCACCAGCGGAGATTTTCCCTTTGGTCTAGTTTGAAGGATCCAGATATGTAAAGATTATAGTCTAGATAAATCGTGGTCTTTCCTGAAAGAAATTTACCAGTGAATTATCCCATATGGATTAGAAGCCAATTTCTCTGGCCTTCCTGGAGTTATTTTCAGTAAGGCAACTCATTCATGTCTAGAAAGTAAATACATCATTTATTGTAGCTTCATAGTGGAGCACTGTGTCAGTTTAAAATAGTCAGTACAATTTGGTCACTGTGAGCATGTCAGCTTGGTCCACTCTTTACTACCATATATAATTCTAGAGATTCTTATGCCCAGGAGAGAAGAAGCACTCTTGGGTGTCTAGGACAAGGGAAACATGTTATTATTCACAAGGTAGAAGCTTCAAAATAATAGGAAAGAACTGGAAAATCCTAGTCTAACATGGCTTTATCGAGTTTGAATCTTGTTTCTTTGGCTTACTTCATTGGAGTGTTTTCTTTCTCCTGTGTTTCTCCTGTAACACATTGTGTGTTACACATCAGGCATGTGACATGTAGAGGTTTCAGAACCCAGAATTGTATTGATCAGTGAAATTTTATTTATATATTTTAGTTTAAAATCTATTTAAAATAACACTGGACATAATTCATATATTATAAATTAGTTTTGCCCTCTGCCCTTGAGATTCTTTTTATAGTATGTCAAAGCAAATTTGGACTTCCATCCCCAACAAGATTTGAGATTGGAGGACACAATAGGTTTTTCTCAGACCTAAATTATGTCTGAAAAAAGCGAGAAATATCATAAGCCCTGTCTGACCTCTCTAGGAGCAGAAATGATTCACAGCCGTGGCATTTAACCATAATTCCTCGATCTCGTTTGAGAAGAGTTCAGTAAGGAACAATCTCTGATTTTTTTGTTTCTTTTTTTTTTTTTCTTGTCTTGCTTACCAACAATCCATTGTAATCCATGAATTAATATGGAAGCAGGCTGAGTAGTCTCTGGAGCTCATTAAAGTAACTTTTTTTCCCTAAAATAACTCTAATTTCCTTGTTTTTCAGCTCCTCTTCTTTCCTTGCCCTTTACCATAACCAGAACTCACCAAAAGCTGACTGGCTTTGTGCAGACCCCTCTTAGGACAATCTTTCCTTAATTATTTAATTCATCACTGTTTCATTTTTTGCCTTCTAGAAATATGTTGAAATCTTTCTCTAGCTGATGACTTCCACAACCTCTTGGCTTTTATTAGCTTATTAATTTGGTATTTCTACACTTTTATTTAAATATGGTTTCAGAAGGAACAGAAAGTAAATATGTGCCCTAGTCTGCCATCTTGAGCTGAAAATTCCTGTCAGTTTTAGCATCCAGCATTCCCATAGAAAAAAAAAAAAAAAACACCTTGGCATTAATAGGTGTAACACTCAAGATTTCAGCTTTTCTTGGGCAATCACTAAGGACTTAGTATGTGGTAATTTCTAATGGGAAAATAATAATTATTTCATGGAATTTATTTGAGGATTACATTAGATAATGAACATAGAAACACTTTCTAAAGTTTAAAAGTCCATAAAAATGTTTTTTGTTATTGATTTATTGCTACTTCAATTTTACTTGACCTTGCTTATGTGAGAAGATGCCTTCTGATTTGTTGTTTTGAAAGTTAGATTATATTTTTCAACAGTTCAATGAAAACATCATTTCTGAAGGTTAAGGGTGAAGCTGTAAATGTTTCCTGATACTTGTCACTTTACAATATTTTCAGCAGCTAATTCACTCATGTATTCCTCCTCCCAATTTTGTTGTGGACCTACTACCAGCCAGATGCTTTCCATCAGGTGGAAAAAAAAACATCTTCCGGATTTTTAAATATGTGTCTTAGATTTTGGGGGCCGTATACAGTTGCTGTAGCTTCTTCTCCTCTTCTTTCTTCAGCAGCCTTTCAAAAATGTGAGGCTCAGTATTAGCTCACGGTCATAAAAAAACAAGCTGAGCTCACAATGATTTGTGAGCAATTATTTGCCAGTCCCTGCTCTACACTGTCACTGAATAAGAGGTGCGTTTTTGAGTAAATCATGTCTTTGAGTCAGCTCTTGGTCTTCCGGAGCGTGTCTTTACTCTCTTGCAGTCTCTAATCAACAGGGCATTCAGAGAGATCCTTAAAAAAACATAAATCAGATCCTATTGCTCAGATCTCTTCGGGGACTTACTCCAAGCAGAAAGCAAAGTCTCCACACAGGCCTAGAAATCTGGGCCTCTGTTTTTCCTCCCTGACTTGTTCCTTCTCCTCTCTACTTTGCTCACTCTATTTCCCACACACTGACATCCTTTCTGTTCCTTGAATACTCTAGGCATATTTTTGCCTCCTTCTCTTTCCATCTGACTGTTCCCTCTGCTGGTAATATTCATTCCCCAGATATGCACCTTGCTCCCTTCCACAACCACCTTAAATTCCTTCATAAATTTTTATCTTCCCCATAAAGCCTTCATTTATTACTTAATTTCAAGTGGCGGGTGCCTTCTATCAGCCATCTCCATCTCCCTACAATGCTTTCTGTTTTTTCTCTAGCACTTACCTGATATTCTAGTTATTCTATGCATCTATTTAATTTTTTATTTACATATTTATACTTATATTTTTATATTTGCTTGTTTATTTTTGTCTACCCCCTCAATTGGAGAGAGGGTATATTATTCATCTATGTTGATCACTGCTGTCATCAATCAACCTATAAAACGTACTGAAGAATGGTGCCTGAAATTTGATAAGGGATTAAGAAATTGGCCACATAACTAAATATGTACATAAATTAATGAACAAATCTCCAGGGCTTCTGGATTGAGGGTTAATGAAAAAAGAGGAAGGCAAATGGTTGGGGCAGGGTACTACAAGAAGTAGAATTTGGAATACTCTGATAGCTATCCCAATAGATAAGGTCTTGTTAATTTAGATAGTTTTAATGAGCAAGCTGGGAACTAGGGACACAGCATCAAGATTTTTATAATGTATTGTGTAGAGTTCTTTTTTAAGTGTGCACAGATATCACTGAAAATCTATGAATGTGTGCATGCCTCTATTACTTTATTTAGTGCTTTACAAGAGCCCCTCAAGGACAGGGTTATTGTAAGTATCAGTATCTTTCCTTTATGATGAGCTTAATTTGTTCAAAATTATATCATAATTTATTTGCAACTGTGAAAGTAGACTTAGTTTTTGAGTATACCCTCCCTAGAAATCTGTGGCATTAATAAAACCAACAAACATGTGTTCAGCTTCCAATGATACACATACTACAAACTCAATTATGGGCCATCCATTTTAATGAAGGCAAGAAGTGATTTAACAAATACAGAGCAAAGAGAATATTAAGTTTTGTCCTCCGTTAATATTAGTACTGGATAAAGTGGATTCCAACACCTTCAAGATAGTTTGAGACCATCATCTCTGTGTCATGGCAGAGGGATGTTCAGCCAGGATATTGTTCTCTGTCACTCAGAAAAATACCCGCAATGTATAATGATACTTACTGAGTCAGATATGGGACATTTGAGTGATTAGGAGTCCTTTAGCATGATTCTTTCAGATGCCTTAGCTACAAGATGAAGCTAGCAGCTTTGGACACTTTCAGCAATGAAGAGTTTGTTTGGATGTTAATTTTCATGCTGAATGAAATGAGCTTATTTCTTCTTGAAAGCCTCCCACATACCATTTCTAACCTCTGTTTTCTGTTTGGAAAGACTTTTAGAAATTAAAGATCAAGATAAAAAATAAATCACAACTTAAATGATACATGGAATATTTTTCTGACTTAAAGGACCCTGCAGAATTAAATATGACCCAGTTCAAATCTGAGCTACTAAGGCTTCTCTGGTAGCTCAGATGGTAAAGAATCTGCTTGCAATGCAGGAGACCTGGTTTCAATCCCTGGGTTGGGAAGATTCCCTGGAGAAGCAAATGGAAACCCATTCCAGTATTCTTGCCTGGAAAATCCCATGGACAGAGGAGCTTGGCAGGCTACAATCCATAGGGTCACAAAGAGTCAGACAGGACTGAAGCGACTTAGCACTAACACAGTTCAAATGTTAATTTCATTTTAATGTGTATATTGGAGTGGAATCTTCAAGGTACCAGAAAACAAGAATTCACCCTACCGACTTGAAACTGCAGCACAGCACGCACACTTCAGTTACGAGTTCTGTTCATTCCACAGAATTATCTTCACAAAACATAGTGTTCTACATACCTGGGATGTATCTCACTTAGTTTTAAGAAATTCCAGATAACTCTTCATACATAGTGTTACAATTCCAATTTTGCCAAGTCCTGCACCAGTTACATAGAACACAGCACATTTATCTCTCTGGATTGTTCAGATCCCAGTGAAAGAAGAATGGAGTGGGATCAAAGAGATCAGGATTCTTGTCCCAGATTTACCATAAAATAATTGTGTTCTCAGGAAAATTGTAGTTATTCTAGACCCCTTTCCTTTTCTTTATTTCCAGAGTTGCACTGTTCAGTTCAGTTCAGTCACTCAGTCGTGTCCAACTCTTTGCGACCCCATGAATCGCAGCACGCCAGGCCTCCCTGTCCATCACCAGCTCCCGGAGTTTACCCAAACTCATGTCCATTGAGTCAGTGATGCCATCCAACCATCTCATCCTCTGTCATCCCCTTCTCCTCCAGCCCCCCCCAATCCTTCCCAGCATCAGAGTCTTTTCCAGTGAGTCAGCTCCTCGCATGAGGTGGCCAAAGTATTGGAGTTTCAGCTTCAACATCAGTCCTTCCAATGAACACCCAGGACTGATCTCCTTTAGGATGGACTGGTTGGATCTCCTTGCAGTCCAAGGGTCTTACAGTCCAAGGGACTCTCAAGAGTCTTCTCCAACACCACAGTTCAAAAGCATCAATTCTCCAGCACTCAGCTTTCTTCACCGTCCAACTCTCACATGCATACATGACCACTGGACCATAGCCTTGACTAGATGGACTTTTTTTTGGCAGAGTAATGTCTCTGCTTTTCAATATGCTGTCTAGGTTGGTCATAACTTTCCTTCCAAGGAGTAAGCATCTTTTATTTTTCATGGCAGCAATCACCATCAGGAGTGATTTTGGAGCCCAAAAAAAAATAAAGTCTGCCACTGTTTTCCACTGTTTCCCCATCTAATTTCCCATGAAGTGATGGGACCAGATGCCATGCCATGATCTTAGTTTTCTGAATGTTGAGCTTTAAGCCTTTTTTTTTCACTCTCCTCTTTCACTTTCATCAAGAGGCTCCTTAGTTCTTCTTCACTTTCTGCCATAAGGTTGGTGTCATCTACATATCTGAGGTTATTGATATTTCTCCTGGCAATCTTGATTCCAGCTTGTGTTTCTTCCAGCCCAGTGTTTCTCATGATGTACTCTGCATATAAGTTAAGTAAGCAGGGTGACAATGTACAGCCTTGACGTACTCCTTTTCCTATTTGGAACAGTCTGTTGTTCCATGTCCAGTTCTAACTGTTGCTTCCTGACCTACATACAGGTTTCTCAAGAGACAGGTCAGATGGTCTGGTATTCCCATCTCTTTCAGAGAGTTTCACTAGATGACACCAAATAACATCCCACTCTTTGCAGTAATAGCTTCGATGTTATTGGTATTCTGAAACAAATGAAGACAATGACACATGAAGCTGTGCACCATCTCTGTAACTATGTTTTTAGAGTTGCTTCCGTTTTAAAAATGATAAGATGGCTGAGCACAGAAGTAGATGTTTTGACCAGAGAGGCTCCAAAGAAAATGCAACTAAACCACACGTTTCCTTCTTTCCTGAAGCTCACTTAACTGAACATAGGCTGTTGGATATTAAGCTGTAAAGCATATTATCCGTGTATTTTAAAAGAAG
This sequence comes from Okapia johnstoni, assembly GCA_024291935.2. Taxonomy (NCBI): domain Eukaryota; kingdom Metazoa; phylum Chordata; class Mammalia; order Artiodactyla; family Giraffidae; genus Okapia; species Okapia johnstoni. The sequence goes on from JAGTYA010000058.1 coordinate 44,883, forward strand.
CTATTCTTCTAAGATTTCTAATTAATAGCAGGAAGTTTTGAAATTCTTAAAAGATCATCTGAACTTCTGGATGCATCTCAGAACTAAAATTCTGAACCTCCTGAGTTTTTCTTCATGCTGTCAGAAATTCATGCCAGATAATCCTTTTAATAGAGAGTACGTACAGACTTGTATATTTTCCTATAAGAAAGCAATGTGGTGAGTCAGGATGGAAGTGAAGCCCTCAGTCTCAGAGGGGTGCTGCTGAGCTCCTGGTGAAATAGCCCATCATTTCTTCAAAATAGAAAAGCAGTTATTTGAAGTTATTAACACCAAATAACTATTGATACATTTATCTGTGATACATGTATTTACTGTACCAACTAGGTGTGTTCTCTTTGGGAAGTCTGTTTAAGACACAGATTGTTTATTTTTGTTTGTTTTCCCACAAAGACCGTGACCTTCTGATCAGGAACGTCTATATTTTACTAACATCTGGAATCACCAGCTAACACGGTATCTAAAATGTAGCCAATGAATATGAAATAAATGAACACATTTTTAAAGTAAGGGCCAGGGCATGGCAAATAAATATATATTTTTTTTTTGTTTTCAGTCATAACGTGATTGAAATATATAAATGATACAGACAACAAGCGCTGCAGTCATTCAAAGACGGCGCAGAACAGATAACCTGTAAGAGTCTATGTAGCCCGGGGGGAGCTATACTCGATGTTTTGTAACAACTTATTAATGGAAAAGAATGATAAAGGATATATATATATAAATTAATCACTGAACTGTACACCTGAAGCTAACGTGGCATTGTAAATCAACTATACTTCAAAAAAAAAAACAGACAACCAAAGACACCAAGAAGTCATAGCCGTGCTTATGATATTTCCATAGAGAAGCCAAATGAGGAAGAGAGAGATAGCTTTTGAACTAACCAGAGGAGGAGTCACAGAGAACCTAGGCTTGGACCTGAACTTGAGTTTACATTAAGATTGCAGTGCAGGTACAGATGTACGTAATCACATACACTCACTATACTGAGACTAGCTGAAGTTATGAGTGTCATTCAAGATCCCAAAGCAAGTGCAGTATGGAGTCAAAATTTTAAGTGACACCTAATGCAAAAAAAAAAAAAAAACAAACAAACAAAAACACAAGCCCTTTCTGTGATACTGTGTTGTCGTTGAAATAGTTTTGTTTCTTTTTGGTAGATTATAGTAGAAATTGGTTCTAGTGTTTCCTGCAGTAAGTAATTACTAGTTCTGTTTATCCCCTCTAGAGCTGATCTTCAAATTTCCATTACAGTGTTTTTGCAAAAAAATGAAACATACAAATGTTCATGATGCCTGTATCCAAGTATTTCTTCTGTTGTTCCCTGCTTTTCTTCTAGGATTATATGAACAATTCACTATCTTGAATTATGCTTTTCCCTCCTCCAAGAATTCTCTCCTCCCTATTGGGCACCTGGAAAACCCACTTCATTTGTCAAAACTCAGTTTGCATATTATTTCTTTTGTGCTGTCTTCTGTTTAGTGTTGTGATCACACTTTCCTTTTTGCTCCCATTACACTTTTGCATACCTGATTGTTGCACTTGCTACACTGTATTGTAGTTGGATTTTTTACATATCTCGGGCTTCTTCTGGGCAACATTCCTTGGGGCCAGGGACTACCTTTTCTTCATCTATTGATGCAGCCTTAGCGTGTTACTTGTTATGCAGTAGTTAATATAAAAATGAGATTTGAATAAATTTAAAAAGGTAGGTACATATGACTTATTATCACTTTCCAGACATAACAGGAAAAAATATTACTGTTGGTGCTGAATATTCACTTCTACTGTAGTGAATGGTGGTGGTACTTGACTCCACTTATAATGTTTTACCCACCATTTAATGTATTTCTACCCGATATCTCTTCTTTATTTCCATCTATATATTTATTGCTAATCCAAGTAAAGCAGGAATGAGGGTAGGGTTAGGTTATACTTGGCTCGAATAGTAAAGACATTGTGTGACTTTTTGGTGAGAAAATCCTAACGCATAAGAGGTCTACATCTTCCCTTTGAGGCATATGGAGGGCTCTGCCTCTAAAGAGTTTTATTAGCAACTAATCAAGATGTTTTTGCATGAGGCTCCTGGTTAGCTGTTAGTAATACTAAGAGTAAATCAGAACTAAAGTAGTTTCTGATTTGTTTTACATTGTAAATGTAGGTTATTGTTTTTTAATGCTGGGGGTGGTGGTGGTGGGGAGTGAGGGAATGGTCTTTTCCCATCTTTATGTTTCAATCCTGTCAAGAGAGATCTTAGGGTAATTTCAGCCCTGCTTCTTTACTTACTCCACCCCAGGGTGATCGCGTGACTTATATAGGAAGCTTGAAAAGAATTAAGTGGGCATGTTTGTCTTAACTAATTCTCTCTCTCTCCTTGAGAGTGAGAGTTGGTGTCTTCTGTTTCTGTCACCCTGTGTATTACTAGTTCAGTTATGGACTAGTAATTTCTGGGGTTCAGTTATGGGGTCATTTCATTCAAACTGGATTCTAAGCCAGGGTTAGATCAGTACCGGGAATATTTTGACCTCCATCTTCGCTCTTTTATCTTGTTTCTTAATTAACTCCATACCTAGGTGTAATTAAGGTGTTGTACCTGTTGTACTTGCACAAATGCATCATTTGGTATGTTACCTGGAAACACTGAGAAGTAAAAAGAAAGGAGCAGACTTTTTGGAGAGGAAAATGTCCACGTGGAAATGTTTTGGTGCTTCCATGCAAGGTAGTCTTGTGCCTTGGTCTTTAATGTGTGGTGGGATGTTGGGACCTTTGACTATTTGAAAATACTTCGGCTTATGCAGTTAACTGCTGAAGTCTAGAAAAGGTTTAATGTATGCTGTGTTAGTTTCCGGTACCTGCTGTAACAAATCAGCATAAACTTGGAGGCTTAACATAATAAAAATGTACTATCTCACAGTTCTAGAGGTCGAAAGTCTGATATCAAGGTGCCGGTAGGGCTGCCCTCCCTAAAGGTGTTCTAGGGGAGAGTACACTCCTTGTCTCTTTGAGCTTCTGGTGGTTAGTAGCTTCCTTGAGGCTCCATCACTTAGTCTCTGTTTTCACTCCCTTTGTGTGTCTGTATCTTCTCTTTCATCTGGTCCAAATTGCCCTCTGCCCTTCTTGTTTAGTAAGGGCAATTATCATCATATTAAGAACCCATCTGATTAATACAGGATGGGAATCCCATCTCAAGATCCTTAATGAAACTTGCAAAGACCTTGTTTCCAAGTGAGGTAACCGTTAAGAATTAGAACATGAATATATCCTTTTGGGGGTCATCATTCAACCCACTACACCAACAATAAGACTTGGCAGTTGGCTGCAGTTTATTGCATGGGAGAGTGGCTGTTTCTGTCAAGCCACTTAAGTAAAGGTCTGGCATAAAGAAAAGGGGCCCTAGGGAATTGCAGGTGGCTGAGTGGATAACTGGAGCAGAATGAATAGGGCACTTGGAAGGTCTTTAGTATACAGAGAACTTTACCTGGCTCTTAACTTTGGGGTGGGCAGGAGTTTACAGGGCAGGAAATACTCAGGCAGCTGCTCACCTTGGCTTACTCTTCAGGTAGTTTTTTCCCAAGCAGGCTTGACTGAGACAAAGACTTAGTTGTAAGGAAAGTATATTTTACAGAACTTGTCAGCATTGACACATATGGTTACCATAGGCTCAAGTTAATCCCTTTACATGTGGATCCAAACTGACATGGAATTTGTCAGTTACATTGGAGAAAGAAATGTTCTCTAAAAGGCAGGCTTCTTTGGTCTATGCAGTTCCACAGCCAGAGGCAGTGAAAATGGCTATGGCGCTGTGAGGATCATAGAATCTACACATCATAACTGGAGGTATAATGTTACTGGATAGAACCCATAATCAGATCAATACTGCAGTGTGAACAAGATCATCAAAAAGGAAGGATAACTCAAAAGTCCATGTGTGATAGGTGCTCAGGGCTGTGCATTGCACATGGCAAATTCATAGCGAACAATCAACCTTAGGCCAGAAAATTCCTCCTGGTTCTAAGTTTGCAGGTCAGGAATTTCAGATAAATGGCACAGACTAATGGACATCCTAGTGAGGCTAAAATCAAAGAGACTTTATCTTTCAAATGCCATTGAGTTTCTGCTATGTTCTTTGATAATTTCTGTACTGGATTCTGGGAATGAAAATGTACCTAGTTTCATTATTCTAGGAGTGGGGACTGGCTTGCTTTTGAGATTTTTTAAATTGTGGGCATAATGCTGTAATCTCAGATTGAATCTTAGCAACTCTTTAAAATCTTTAAAAGCATGGTTCATGAAAGACTTGATAAACTGATAGAACAGCCAAGATCCTGAGAGACCCAAGCCAATGTCAGTAACAGAAGTCCAAGCTGTAGATATGGAAGGATCCCTCAGTCCACTGAGACACGGAAAGCCCTGCCACTGAGAATGAATTAAAACATACATTTGGGCGGATTATTTCTGGACATTTAAGGACTTCAGATTTTTAACCCAGCATAACAAGGAAACTTGATTTAAAAAAAAAAAAAAAGTGAGGTCTTCAACTTTTTTTTTTCTCAAGATTGCTTTGGTTATTGAGGGTTCTTTGTGGTTACATATACATTTTAGACTAATTTCTTCTATTTCTGAAAAAATAGGGGATTTTGATAGGTATTGCATTAAAATGTAGATAGCTTTGTGTAATATAGACATTTTAACATATTAAGTCTTCTAATTCGTAAACATGGGATATCATTCCATTTATGTCTTCCTTAATTTCTTTCAATAACATTTTGTAGTTTTCAGTGTGCAAGTCTTTCCTGTCTTTTAAGTTTATTCATATTTTATTATTTTTGATACTATTATAAATGTAAATTGTTCTCCTGATTTCTTTTTTAGATTGTTAATTGTTAGTGTACAGAAGTGCAAGTAATGTGTGTATGCTGATTTTGTATTCTGCAAACAAACTGCTAAGTTTATTAGTTCTAATAGATTTTTTTGTGAACTCTTTAGCATTTTCTGCATCTTTTTTCAGTATGTTCACTTTCAGCCTAAGTGTATCCTTAATTCTTGGTGACATTTTCACTTCCATCTTAGGTTTTCATCTTTTTAAAAAAATTATTTTACCATTATTTTTTTTATTTTAATAATTGTATTTATATTTTGGCTGTACTGGGTCTTCATTGCTGTGCAAGCTTTTCTCTGGTTGTGGCATGCAGAGTTTACTCTCTTTGCAGTGCGTGGGCTTCTCACTGCAGTTGTTTTTCTTGTTGTGGAGCATGGGCTCGAGGGTGTGTGGGCTTCAGTCATTGTCGTGTGTGGGCTCAGAGTTGTGGTTCCCAGTCTCTAGAGCACAGGCTCAGTAGTTGTGGCTCAGGGGCGTAGTTGCTTCATGGCATGTGGGATCTTCCCAGATAGGAATCAAACCCAGGTCCCCTGCATTGGCAGGCACATTCTTTACCACTGAGCCACCAGAGAAGCCCCTTAGGCTTTCATTTTAATTCTCAATATATTCAGGCTTAGTTGGGTATATCTCTTGCTCCTCTTCCCTGTACCCGACCGTGCCTGGAATAGGAGGTGCCTCTACAAACCTGTGTTGATTTATTTTAAACGACATAAGTGCATGTACATGTTCCTTTCCCTCTGAAAAAGGGGGTTACATTCCACAAGATTCGAACATTAAGTCTTTAAACTTCGTTGAACCCATAGATTAATAAATAGTTGCATAATTACCCTCCTCTACACCACTCTAAGATAATCATATCAAAGTATGGTTATTAATTGTTTTAATTGCAAAGAAATAATAGGCAAAGAGACAGAAATCGCTTCTCAAAAGAAATTATTCCACTAAAGTAAAGACTAAAGGTCAAAGAGTCAAATTTATGTGGGATTTGTGACTATTCTAAGTGATAAAGGACTCTTACAAGAAATGTTGCAGTGATGATTGCTATTATCATCTTTTCACTTTCCATTATAGTTGTTTATATTATTCTCATGAGATTTTGCTTAAGTTATCAAGATTTTTATAATAGTCAAATTAAAAAAACAAAACCCAAAATATCTTGAAATGCCAATACAAAGAAAAATGAGTCAGAACATGAAAAATGTTTTAGACAAGTTGACAACATATATTCTTTGCTCATTTCTTTTTGAGACAAGTTCCATCTTATTCACACCCACATGTACAATACACTGAATAAAATACAACCAATCACCCTATGGTGATGAAAAACAAAAGACAGGATGGTTCTAGAAATTTCTTCTGTCTATTCCTAGTGTCTTGTTGCATCTGGCAAAATAAGCATGTTGAAATGTTCTCTTAATTTTTGTGTTTTATTTTATAATAATTTGCTTATTTATCTTAATATAAATATTAAAAAAACTTGAAATATTTTAACAGTTGGCATATGAGTTTCCCCACCTATTTTCTCTAATGTTCCCTTTGCCTCCTATAATGATCTTTTAGAATAGCCTGCATATACCACTCACATACTCTGCAGACTCTACAGCCCCATACATGTGCAAAAATAGCTTCTAGGGATGGATTAGAATACATTGAATTGAATTAGGAAGGCTGTAGAATACATAGTTTTTCATCTCAACATTTCAAAAATACCTTTGGAAATTTTGCACTCAAGTTTGAGTGCAAATTCCATCGACTTACCAAATGCATTTCAGGTATACCTAGGTATGTCCAGTAAAATGGTGAGGAGAATATTTAAATAAGCAAGCTAAAAGAAATCAGCAAAAGGATATATTATAACCAAAAAGCAGATATCATGGGTCAATCAAGTAATCCCAGAAACATATCCACACATATAAGGACAATTAACTTACAAAAGAGGTGCAAAGCCAGTTTAGAAGAGAAAAGATAGTCTTCTTGACAAATGGTGCTGGAAACATGTAGTACATGTGTAATATCCATAGATAGCCATATGCAAGACTATGAGTTTTGATCCCTACCTCACACCATATAAAGAATTAATTAAAAATAGATCAAAACATAAATCTGTTAAACTTGGACAAAATCTGTTTGACCTTGGTTAAGCAAAGATTTCCTAGAGATGACACCAAAAACAAGATCCATAAAAGAAAAAAAGTGATAAAGTAAGTTTCATCTTTGAAAGACATTATTAATCAAGGAAAAGCTACAGATTGGAAGAAAACATTTTCAAATTATAAATTTAAAAAGACTTGTATCTGTAACATAAATAGAACTCAAAACACAATAATTAGAAAAAAAAAAAAAAAAAAATGAGCAAAAATATTTAAAAAGAGATCCTACCAAGAAGATGTATGGATGTCAAATAAGCACATGAAGTTGCTCAATGTAATCAATTATTAGCTAAAAGAAAAAGACCACAGGAGATACCACTGCACACCTGTTGAATGGCTAAAATTAGAGTCCAACCACACTAAGTATTGGTGAGGCAGTGTAAAAATTGGAAGTGTTACACACTGCTTGTTGTTGCTGTTGTTGTTCAGTCCCTAAGTCATGTCCAACTCTTTGTAACCCCATGGACTGTAGCACGACAGGCTACTCTGTCCTCCACTGTCTCCTGAAGTTTGCTCAAATTCATGTCCTTTGAGTCAGTGATGCTATCTAACCATCTCATTCTCTGCTTCCTTCTCCTTTTGTCCTTAGTCTTTCAAAAGCATCAGAGTCTTTTCCAGTGAGTTAGCTCTTTGCATCAGGTGGCCAAAGTATTGGAGCTTCAGCTTCAGCATCAATCTGTCCAATGAATATTCAGAATTGATTTCCTTTAGGGTTGACTTGTTTGATCTCCTTACTGACCAGGGGACTCTCAAGAGTCTTCTCCAGCACCACAATATGAAATCAATCAGTTCTTTAGTGTTCAATCTTCTTTATGGTCCAACTCTCACATTCGCACATGCTGCTGCTGCTGCTAAGTTGCGTCAGTCGTGTCCGACTCTGTGCGACCCCATAGACGGCAGCCTACCAGGCTCCCCCGTCCCTGGGATTCTCCAGGCAAGAACACTGGAGTGGGTTGCCATTTCCTTCTCCAATGCATGAAAGTGAAAAGTGAAAGTGAAGTCGCTCAGTCATGTCCGACTCTTCACGACCCTATGGACTGCAGCCCACCAGGCTCCTCCATCCATGGGACTTTCCAGGCAAGAGTACTGGAGTGGGTTGCCATTGCCTTCTCCGCATTCGTACATGACTGCTGGGAAAACCATAGGTTTGACTATATGGACCTTTGTTGGCAAAGTAATGTCTCTGCTTTTAAATATGCTATCAAGGTTGGTCATAACTTTCCTTCAAAGGAGTAGTGTCTTTGAATTTCATTGCTGCAGTCACCATCAGCAGTGATTTTGGAGCCCAGAAAAATAAAGTCTGACACTGTTTCCACTGTTTCCCCATCTGTCTGCCATGAAGTGATGGGACCAGATGCCAAGATCTTAGTTTTCTGAATGTTGAGCTTTAAGCCAACTTTTTCACTCTCCTCTTTCACTTTCATCAAGAGGCTCTTTAGTTCTTCTTCACTTTCTGCCATAAGGGTGGTGTCATCTGCATATAGAGGTTATAGATATTTCTCCCGGCAATCTTGATTCCAGCTTGTCTTAATAAAAGGTAGTAAAACCATATTCATTGAATTTCAGTGATAGTTTTTGATATCTCGCTAGCAACATGTTAGAGAAAAGGAGAAAATAAAATTTATCCCACATGTACCCAGAACATCTGTAGCTTCACTGAGGATGCTTGAGGATCACCCATCAGAGGCTCTAGTACATGTCTCTGGTTGCCATGACACCCAATGGCAACAGTGGTATCTGGTGATAAGTGGTTTGCATGTTGCTGCTGTGACTCTGGTGAGACACTTTGTCATGTTTTGTGCACAGGGAGACTGTGAAAGGGTAGTGAGAACAGAAGTGGAATAAAATTGGATGTTCTCTGTGGAAGTTGAGAGATCTTGTTGGTATCACTATGAAGTACATGGCTTATATATAGAAATCATCTTTTTTTTTCAAAGATAAATGTAGTTCTAATGATAGTAGCATCTCTAAGTGAGCCCTAAATCATTCTACCAAATTTCTTGGGCTTAGGAAACCTCTCAGGATTGATTAAAGAATCACTAACCCCTAGCAGAAGGCCATCATGTGTATAAGATGATCTCACATCCCAAGGGAGATTCTCCTAATTTATTATGTTTAATTGATATTTCCAGTGATTCCAAACAGAGAGATACATAAAAGTGCCCTCATTCTCAAATAATTAGGAGATTAGGAAACTGTACTGGTAATCCTAAACCTCATATTTGAAATGCTTCCAGATTTAAGCCTTTTGAAGTGCTGTGTTTTCTCAACTTTTTTTTTTTTTTTAATTTTACTATTTAATGTTCTTTGAATCACACAACTCTCCTACAGGGGATGAATATGCCAGAACAGATAAGGACATGTATTTTCAAAAGGCTCTCTACTTCAAGTTTAATAGTCTCCCAAAGTTTATATAACAGAGTCCCAAGTTGTTGCAAGGGTTTGACGAGCATGTTTTTCAGCAGTTCTGTGATTTATGTTAGGTGGCTTTTAGTGCAGATAAAGCAAAGAAAATTTACTGAGTTCCTAAATAACCAGTGATGCAAGTTCTTATTAATATTCTTAGTAGTGGTAAATACTCTTTCTTCCTGTTCTGCCTTAGAATTCTTCGTTTGTTTTCTTCTTCAGCGACTTATTGACTATTTTAAAGATGTATCAAGCTTGCTTTTCATTACTCGAATTTGTATTGTCTCTTGTCCCCTTTTTTTGTCTCCTCTATATGGCTTGATTTACTTTGCTATATTTAAGGTTTATTCATTTGGTAACATCAGTTCAGTTCAGTTCAGTCTCTCAGTTGTGTCGGACTCTGTGCGACCCCATGAACCACAGCACGCCAGGCCTCCCTGTCCATCACCAACTCCCTGAGTCCACCCAAACCCATGTCCATCGAGTCGATGATGCCATCCAGCCATCTCATCCTCTGTCGTCCCCTTCTCCTCCTGCCCTCAATCTTTCCCAGCATCAGGGTCTTTTTCAATGAATCAGCTCTTCACACCAGGTGGCCAAAGTATTTGAGTTTCAGCTTCAGCATCAGTCCTTCCAATGAACACCCAGGATTGATCTCCTTTAGGATGGACTTGTTGGATCTCCTTGCAGTCCAAGGGACTCTCAAGAGTCTTCTCCAACACCACAGTTCAAAAGCATCAATTCTTCGGCACTCAGCTTTCTTTATAGTCCAACTCTCACATCCATACATGACCACTGGAAAAACCATAGCCTTGACTAGTCAGACCTTTGTTGGCAAAGAAATGTCTCTGCTTTTTAATATGCTATCTAGGTTGGTCATAACTTTCCTTCCAAGGAGTAAGCATCTTTTAATTTCATCGCTGCAGTCACCATCAGCAGTGATTTTGGAGCCCAGAAAAATAAAGTCAGCCATTCTTTCAACTGTTTCCCCATCTGTCTGCCATGAAGTGATGGCACCTTATGCCATGATCTTAGTTTTCTGAATGTTGAGCTTTAAGCCAACTTTTTCACTCTCTACTTTCACTTTCATCAAGAGGCTCTTTAGTTCTTCTTCACTTTCTGCCATAAGGGTGGTGTCATCTGCATATCAGAGGTTATTGATATTTCTCCCGACAGTCTTGATTCCAGCTTGGGTTTCTTCCAGCCCAGCGTTTCTCGTGATGTACTCTGCATATAAGTTAAATAAGCAGGGTGATAATATACAGCATTGATGTACTCCTTTTCCTATTTGGAACCAGTCTGTTGTTCCATGTCCAGTTCTAACTGTTGCTTCCTGACCTGCATACAGGTTTCTCAAAAGGCAGGTCAGGTGGTCTGGTATTCCCATCTCTTTCAGGATTTTCCACAGTTTATTGTCATCCACACAGTCAAAGGCTTTGGCATAGTCAATAAAGCAGAAATAGATGTTTTTCTGGAAGTCTCTTGCTTTTTTGATGATCCAGCGATTGTTGGCAATTTGATCTCTGGTTCCTCTGCCTTTTCTAAAACCAGCTTGAACATATGGAAGTTCACAGTTCACGTATTGCTGAAGCCTGGCTTGGAGAATTTTAAGCATTACATTACTAGCATGTGAGATGAGTGCAAGGACTGCATCTTAAGGAAGAGCATGTAGATAAAGATAACTGATTGTGCAGTAAGCTTGAACTCTTTGCACACGTGTGTCCAACCATTTTATATATTTTTTTTGGTCACTCTTTTCAAAGATTTGCTAACATGGTTGAACTTTTACTGTAGAATCCCCTGGCTGCTTAAATCATTCAGCTGATAATCCTGATTCTCAGAGGTGGAAGAAGGGGCTGACTTCCTTCTCCCACCACACCCCCTCACCTCCTACCCCTACCCCCCCCACTACCTCCCACCTCCCCACTCCGCCAGGACTCTGAACTTTACTGCATAAAGCCAGTGTTGAGCAAGCACCTAGAAGTTTACAGAGTCTACTAGCAGGGAGAGTTATGACTGGAAAAAGCCCCGCTTCCTCATGACTGATATCAAGAATCCTGACCCTCCACACTGTATTATTCCTCATTCATGTGCTTACTATTAAGTGATTTTCCTGTGTATGGACCCCAAGTCCTCTAGAACTCTTCTTCCATAAAATCGTCATATATTGCAGTGCTCCGGTCTCATAGAAAGTAATATTTTAGATGGGAACAGCCAAAGAAATAGTTCACATAAACTCTGAAGCTAAAGCTATAAAACACAAGTAAGCAAGATACTTCTTAAGGGATTATATTTTTAAACAGTGTCAAGTCATATCTGGCCTTTACTTCCCCAAATATGACTTATTTTTCAGGCAAATGTCAAATTCTATGACTTTTTACAGATTCCATTTTGTAATTATCTACACTTCACTTCCTGAACTGACACATTTTGCTGAGCATAGATCTTGTTTGGTTTCTGATAAGCTCCAGGTCACAATAGCTACCTTGTAACAATAGCTACTTTCAAACTCTTCTTACAGGGAGAGTTCTGGGCATGTTTTGTTCTTGTTTCTTTTTTGATTATTAGTGTTGTTACTTTATGTCTCACCAGTTCCTGGGGAGGGGTCTAGACTAGTACTTAGAAAGCCTGACTCTTTACCTTCTTAGTTGGGTGAATCAGTTAATATCTCTGGAATTTAGTTTCCTGATCTACAAAACAGGCATCAGAATACCAGGCCTGTCTACCATATAGGATTTTTTTGAAGGTCAAGTGAAACCGTGTACTGACTGACATTTTGAAGATGATTATGTGTGGTAGCAACACACAGTACCATTATTACTATTGTATTGTTCTTACTCCTGTTTCTACCATACTGTTAATAATATCACCAGGTGAGATGCTATCCAGAAAAAAACATACTCATCATTTTCAATGAGTTTGTCCTGCTTTGTACAAGATAATATTACATTTCATATATCTTATTTTTTGTTGAGGAACCAGTTTCCACTTTAATTTTTGTTTATTGGTACCGATAAATAACTGTGGGGCTTCCCTGATAGTTCAGCAGGTAAAGAATCCGTCTGCAGTGCAGGAGACATAGGAGACATGGGTTTGATCCCTGGGGTCAGGAAGATCTCCTACAGAAGGAGATAGCAACCCACTCCAGTAGTCTTGCCTGGGAAATTGCATGGACAGAGGAGCCTAGTGGGCTATAGTCCTTGGGGTCCCAAAGAGTTGGACACAACTGAGTACAGCAGTAACAAAAAAATAAATAACTATAAAGCCTGATTAGATAACAAAAGGGAAAATTGTATTTAAATTCAAGGAGCAAAGAGAATCCAAATAAAAAAAGCATATGAAGTATTCAAACCTGCTAGAAGAAATACATATTTTCATTGTGAATTTATATCAAACAGTGGTTCTATATGAGACAAAATCATTGGTTATACTTATTATGATTTCAACACTCAAAGAATCCACTCAGCTTCTTTTAGTCAAAGGAAGAGAAGGTACACAACAGGCACAACCCATTGTGAGGCTCTGTCTGTGAAAATCATTACATTGGCCAAACCCCATGTATACTCCAAATCTTCATAACACATTTTGTTAGAAGTAAATTGTTTCTGGAAATTCTGTGCCGGAAATTTCTGAGCAGCTTGCCACTCCAGTTTATCGCTGGAGGACATTATTAGTCACTCTATTATTTTTAAAAATGCAGAGGTAATATGTGTATCTATGTAGTATGCGTGCTGAGTAATAACCAAGAGAATGGGATATTTTTACAGGTTAGTGATGGGCACGCTCTGCTTGTACATAGTTCCACATCCGCCCCACCTGTTGACTTCTTGCTGACCTGCCTCCTCAGCATCATGTGTGTGGCCTAACATGGGAAACTTTGCTTCCTCATTTAGTACTTGTTTCCCCAGCTATAGATTGTAAAAGAGAGTGCTGAGCCTCAGAGGATGGGTTTTTATCCAGACAGGCACAAAGCTGATGATCGAATAAGTCTGCAGCACTGTTCTCAAGCAGGATAGGTTAGCTGAGGAGCAGATAGGGGCAAGAGGTAAGCAGCTCAAGATAACTGAGACCACAAGGAGGCTTGATGGAAGCCACTGTTCAGCTGTGTCAAGGAATGGAGACCTTCCCTTAAGAATCAATTAGTGGTTTGTCCCTATGAGGGCCTGCAAATGACTCAGAGCTCTGGGCACAACTGTTCACCTGGTCTCTGTGACCAGTGGAGTATATGCAGCTCCATGTACCATTTCCTTTGTCATCACTGGGCGTTAACATGATATGAGGAGGATCTGTTGTTTTTCTTGCAGAATTAAAAAAAAAATTTGTAAGAAGTATTTGGCTTTACAGAAGTGAAGGAGTATATGCTTACTCGTGACTTGCTTGAGACTCAAGTAATAAGAATATTTGCCATGTGAGAAGCTGGTATCTGCAAACAACCTCCCCACTTCCACTCCCCCTACCCAAATCTACCACCTCCTGGCCGGCCCAGAGTTGCCCTGGCACTCTTGTGCAGGAGTGCTTTCATTACCGAATCCCAGACACCCCTTTCAATAATTAAAGAATGCCCTGTTATATTTATTAGAGAGGTGGCTGATATTGCTGCCGATTGTTGAATTTCGGTTTCCTGTGTTTGATTTTCATGCATGAGGAACACCCAGCTCCTGGGCAGGTATCAGGGCTCCATCAATCTCCAAAGGCTGCCTCGACCTGAGGATATGTAAGCGTAGCAGATAAATTGGAAGATCAATGACTTGTCCCTGCTGCCGCATCAGCTGCTATTGAGAAATTAATATGAGGATCACTATAAATAAAAGATAAAAGATGATATGGCTAACAGTGTAAAATATTAAGGCTGGACACAATGTGCCAGAGGAATCTAAACCACAAGAGGAAGAAATTAACCCCATACAGGCCTTCTATTACTTTGTTGCAAATCCAGTCTGAGGACAAGAGGTGATGCTGGAATGTGAGAAGGATCTCTTCCTAGAGAAAAAGTTAAAAACAGTGTTCTTCTCTGTGTTGTAGAGTTTTAAGCCTAGAAGAGATTGCAGAAATCATTTAACCCTAGACATCTCATTTTACATGAGGAGACTGAGGACCAGAGTGCTAAGTGGTTTGCTCAAATATTTGCAGCTAGCCAGAGATGGAGCTGCTAATGGACCGCAGTTCCTGTGCTCAATCCTTTTTATCAAGGTATCTCCTATCACAAAGTCTCTTCGTAAAACTCCCATTTTTGTGCTCTCTAGGGCTTCCCTTAGAAGAGCGCTAATTTGTAATCATGCTGCTGCTGCTGCTGCTGCTGCTGCTGCTGCTAAGTAGCTTCAGTCGTGTCCGACTCTGTGCGACCCCATAGACGGCAGCCCACCAGGCTCCCCCATCCCTGGGATTCTCCAGGCAAGAACACTGGAGTGGGTTGCCATTTCCTTCTCCAATGCATGAAAGTGAAAAGTGAAAGTGAAGTCGCTCAGTCGTGCCTGACTCTTAGCAACCCCATGGACTGCAGCCCACCAGGCTCCTCCGTCCATGGGATTTTCCAGGCAAGAGGACTGGAGTGGGGTGCCATTGCCTTCTGCAAGGTAATCATGATAGAAGCAGTAAAAGATGAGTGTATTTCTTAACATACACTCAAGACCAGAGATCTATGTGCAGCATGATAATAACATTTGACAGATATCATTTGCAGAGTATCTCTGATTCTGGAGCTTCACAGAGGGCATTATCAACGTTTCTCCTAGAGAAGAGAAAAGAGAACAGATTATCAGACACAAAAAGATATGTGGAGTCCAGAAAGGGGTTTGGGAGAGAAAAGAAAAATGCCAGTTGAATTAGGATAATGCTGGTTGTCAAGAAAATAAGGCCCTAAGAGGAGCGACCTGTTGAAAAGTCATGGGTTAATTATATTTGCATCTAAAAGTCTAAATTCAGCTGCTGGCTCTCGTGCTCAATTTGTGTGCACTAGTCTGCATGGCTCAACTCAAAGTGACTCTGAATCCCCGAGGTTTCCAGTTTTAAACTTTACTCTGCCCGTACTGGCAGCTTCCTGGGTGGCTCTGGGTGGTAAAGAATCCACCTGCCAATGCAGGAGATATGGGTTCGATCCCTGTGTTGGGAAGATCCCCTGGAGGAGGACCTGGCAACCCATTCCAGTATTCTTCATCTGGAAAATCCCAAGGACAGAGGAGCCTGGCAGGCTACAGTCCATGAGGTCACAAAGAGTTGGACATGACAGAGCGACTGAGCATGCACACACACACTGGCAACTTGAGACATGAGAAACGAGGCTGTTGTGATTGCCAGACAGCTGAGTTAGGTATATACCTTGATTTGCAGTTCCTTTTGGCTGCTTCTCAGGACAACTAGATGGGATTTAGATTCCTTAAAATGCATTTATGAATCTATTGGTCTTGACTCTAGGTTCTACCTATGAATTCATTTGTAGTTGACAAGGAACATTTAATCTCTCATCTCCTACATCATTTAAGCCTCTCTTTAGAGCCTGGCCTCACTGTCACCTGTTAGTAATCAGAAGTCAGCTACATGAAAGAGTCAAGTCAAGCTCCATCTCTTGAAGACAAATGCACTTTAAAAAAGCCGCGTCACCTACAAGGTGACAAAGTCTGATTCTCTCTTCAGCAGGTTAAAAAAATCCATGATCTCAAACTCTTGCTTTTCCTTTTTAAAAAAAAAAAAAGTGCAAACTTCTATCAGAGCTATTTCTTAAGGGCCAAAAGTGTACGTTACAAAAAGGGATTTGGCTCAAAACTGAAATAGAAAAAAAGATTAGAGATCAATGCAAGCTCTCCCTGAAATACCTGCTTCAGTTGAGAAATGAATATGAATATGAAGATCACTATAATAAAAAGATAAAAGATGCTATGCCTTTTTGAGTAAAATATGAGGCCAGTCACAATATGATGTATCAGGTTTAACAAAATTAACCCGCTGGGATAAACAGGGGCTTAGATTTTGCTGCATTTGAAAAATGAACTGATATTTAAAAAAATAAGCTTATATATGAAAAAAAAAGTCATCTAGGGGCTCAAAAAGGAGAATTCAGCTTCTTTCCTTTTAGGTAGTCTCTCTCAGACACCTGCATGTCAGTTGATTCCAGTCATGTCCCCAGTTCATTTCCCCATATGTTTATTCTAGAATTAGTGATTTTTGAACAGCTGTTCATCTCTTTAGAAATACCTGTTCCATGACCCCAAAGTACTTTTTGGCATTTGGTAGCATATGAAGGGGAAAGTCATGAGTTGTATGACAGAAGTGTTAAAGGGTAAACCTTAGATTAAGTAAGATTTTATGCACAGTTCTTAATCCCAAAATAAAAAGAGAAGGATAACAGAGAAGGTCATTGAGTAAAGGACCTCTCAGATGAGTCAATGTTAGGAAAATTCATTGACTACTGACTGTCCAGTCATTTTAGGTTATAAAATATTCTTGAGTGATGCTATCGTTTTATGAAAGGATCTATATAACAATAGCTTTATCTTCCTGGAATTAGTTTATATGGCAGTAATATGCATAGAGAATGGCGATTGTGAATTCATGTCTTCCCAAAACTGAAAACACTCATTAAGGTACAGGTTTACCCAAGACTGCAAAAGATTTATCTATACTATACTAACTGAGACTGTATCTTACCATTCTTATTTGTTAAAGGATATAACAAGGCTACCTTTGAGTAGAGTAGTAACAGGGTGTTTACAAAGTAATTTCATGTTTAAGTTTTGTAAACAAAGTTCAATATTTACCCACCAAAATCAAATCAGCTCAATTAATGTTACAGGAAAGGCTCTGACACCTTTTCGTTGCCACTGAAGGAATTTAAAGCACCTTTTGAACAGATTCCCTCCTAGAATCCCGTTTGTACACTTATAATAGGACCTGTTATTTTAAATGCTAACTCATAAGCCTCAGAATAGATACCCAGTGTTTCTAGTGATCACATGGTTTAGGGTTCTCAGATTTGGGCTCAGACTTGCCTTTCAAGCATTGCATTCTGGACTTTTGAAATGACTTCCTTGCAACCAGGAAAAATTATCTGAATGTAAAATCCAATTAAATAAACGTGACAGCAGTCAATGAAGCAGACTAGCATAGTGACTAGGACAATTATGGGTTGGTTACTTTTAACCTCTCTGTGCCTCACTTTCTTCATCTGAAACTGAGT
Organism: Okapia johnstoni; assembly: GCA_024291935.2. NCBI lineage: Eukaryota > Metazoa > Chordata > Mammalia > Artiodactyla > Giraffidae > Okapia > Okapia johnstoni. Next base: position 62,533 of record JAGTYA010000058.1, read on the forward strand.
TTCTTCATCAGTGGTGATAAATAATGGTACCAATCTCATAGAATTATTATAGGAAATGAATGAGTTCACATATTTTCTTAATGTTTGGCTTATAATTAGTAAATTCTGGTAGTTATTTGTAGTCATTCACATTATCTCAAAGCAGTGATGAGGACCTGTTATGTTTAGTAGTTCTGCTTCTTGCTCATAGAGTTGAGACTAATTTGTGTTGTTTAAATGTGGGGAGAGAAAAAGAAAAACAGCTTTTTTTCCTGGTCAAGGAATCCAAATCACATAATTCAGAGATGTTTCTAAGTTGTCATCTGCTTTGACTCTGTCATAGCCAGAGAGCATCTATTTTCTCAGAAAGTGACAGTCCTTATATTTGTATAGCATAAAAAAAGAAGGTAAATGCTAGATAAGATATATACACCTAGGCATAGTCATGCCTTATATAGTGGAACACTATTCCTGCTGAGTTCAACCGTTGTGATTCAGAGCCTGCCGTTGACTCTCATCAGGAGCAGGAAAGCATAAATAAGAACCGTAGGTATTTGCCGTTAGGTCCACATACAGCATTGATACTGTCAATCAGTCTGTGATCATACCCTCTCCGTGGATAACCTTCTATGCTCTTTTGAGCATGCATACTCAGGTGGAGTCTGTCTTCAATGTGGTGTACATAAATTTGTGTGTACAAATTTAAGAGTAGAATTAACAAATACCAACCAAATTTGTGGCTGTACAAACTAGGAAGATAATTCAATAATCAGGATATGAAGAATCAGGCAAATAGTCATTTGGTGTCGACCCAATAAAAATACTTTTTGGTAAGAAAAAGTTGCCAAAGATGAAGGCCCTGAATAAGTGCTACTTTAGCCTAATCACAGAGTCAGAACAGACAACACATGCACCCTCTTCACACTGATGTCCCACAGGCTTTTTGAGGTCTTCAAACTGAACAGGTTAGATAGGTTGATAGTTGTCCTTTATGAGCTGGGTCCACCAGACAAGCCTGGTTACTTAACAGAATATCTCTGTCTTGTTATTTAATAGACATCCCAAACTTCCAATCAAATACACACATAATCACTCATGTTCTTCTGTAGACTTTCCAAAACAGAAAAGGACAGCTCCATCCTTCCTGGTATTCAGTTACAAAATGTGGTTCATCTGTGATTTTTTTTCTTGTTTTCTTTCTCTCTCCTTTCACATCCCAATACACAAGCAAGATATGTCATCCCTATCTTTGAGACAGAACCAGAATTTGACGATTTCTCACTGCTTCTACTATTACCACTCAGGATTAAGATTTTGTTGTCTCTCTTCTTGATTGTTATCCTCCTGAAAACTGTCCTTAACATAGTGGCCAGAGAACACTTTGAGAATACAAATCAGATGAATTACATGACTTCAATGTCTTCCCCTCTCATCAAAGTTGAAGCTGAAGTTCTTACAATGCTGGAAAGGTACTGCATGATTACCCTCCATGTTATATACTTGGACTTATTTCTCTCACCTCTTCTCCTTGCTTGCCCTTTTCCAAACACCTTGTACTCTTTAGTCCTTGGTGTTGCAAAAAAAAAAAAAAAAAAAAAAAAACAAATACAGTAGCAGACATTTTCACTTGCTGTTCACATTGCCTAAATTGTAGTTCTCTTCAGCATCTACATTACTCATCCACTCTCTTTTATAGGTCTTTTCTCAAATATCACCTTCTCCATTATGAGCCCTTGCTTATTTTTCTTGGGCTTCCCTGATAGCTCAGTTAGTAAAGAATCCACCTGCAATGCAGGAGGCCCCGGTTAAATTCCTGGGTTGGGAAGATCTGCTGAAGAAGGGGTAGGCTACCCACTCCAGTATTCTTGGGCTTCCCTTGTGGCTCAGCTGGTAAGAATCTGCCTGCAATACGGGAGACTTGTGTTCGATCCCTGGGTTGAGAGGATCCCCTGGAGAAGGGAAAGGCTACCTGCTCCAGTATTCTGATCTGGAGAATTCCATGGACTGTATAGTCCATGGGGTTACACAGAGTTGGATACGACTGAGCGACGTTCACTTACTCACTCATAGTTTTCTTATAATAATCTGCAACCACATTGATACACCCTACCTCCTTAAAAATCTCTCTTTTTACTGTAGAATCTGTTGAATGAATGAATATAATGAATTATATCTAATTAAAAAAACATAAACTGTAAACACTTACTGAGTGATGGCGTCACTAGGATATAAACAAAGACGTGTAAGTTCAGGCTTTACCATTCATGATCCATTCTCTCAGGTCTCCTGTGGTGTGTGTGTATGTAAAAAAAAACACACTTAGATAAGACTAATTACTAGCTTAAATTTGTTAGGATCCAAAAATGTTTGTAGTAGAAATATGATAAAAATTGTGTCAGAGATTCTCAACAAAATATTAGTAAATGAAATTCAAAAAAGTATAAAACTAATTATATGCCATGACCAAAATGGAGTTTGTCTCAGTTATGTAAGGCTGGTTCAACATTTGAGAATCAATCAATATAATCCATCCAAGACTAAAAAGGAGAAAAAAAAAACACATAGGCATATAAATACATGCAGAAAAGCTTTTGACAAAATCCAGCGTGCACTCATGATAAAAACTCTCAATAATCTAGGAATAGAGGAGAATTCTCCCAACTTGTTAAAGATTATCTATAACAAATTGATAGCTAATGTCATACTTAATGGAGAAAAACTCAGTTTTTCCACTAAGATTAAAAAAAAGGCAAGGATGTCCCCCATTATTATCACTTCAGCATTGTGCTGTTAAGCCCTTGATAATGCAATAAGGCAAGGCAAGGAAATAAGAGGTGTGCAGATTGTGAAGGAAGACATAAAATTGTTTTTGTTCACAGATGACATGATCATCGATGTAGAAAATAGAGAGTTGACCAAAAAACTCCTAGAACTAATAAGTGATGTTGGTAAGGTGGCAGGATAAAGGTTAATATACGGAAGGTAATTGCTTTCCTATATACAAAAAATGAACAAGGGAATAGGTTAAAACTAAAGAGACATTTCTCCAAAGAAGACATACAGATGGCTAACAAACACATGAAAAGATGCTCAACATCACTCATGATTAGAGAAATGCAAATCAAAACCACAATGAGGTACCATTTCACACCAGTCAGAATGGCTGCTATCCAAAAGTCTACAAGCAATAAATGCAAGAGAGGGTGTGGAGAAAAGGGAACCCTCTTACACTGTTGGTGGGAATGCAAACTAGTACAGCCACTAAGGAGAACAGTGTGGAGATTCCTTAAAAAACTGGGAATAGAACTGCCATATGACCCAGCAATCCCACTGCTGGGCATACACACTGAGGAAACCAGAACTGAAAGAGACGCGTGTACCCCAATGTTCATCGCAGCACTGTTTACAATAGCCAGGACATGGAAGCAACCTAGATGTCCATCAGCAGACGAATGGATAAGGAAGCAGTGGTACATACACACAATTGAATATTACTCAGCCATTAAAAAAAATACATTTGAATCGGTTCTATTGAGATGGATGAAACTGGAGCCCATTATACAGAGTGAAGTAAGCCAGAAAGAAAAACACCAATACAATATACTAATGCATATATATGGAATTTGAAAGATGGTAACGATAACCCTATATGCGAGACAGAAAAAGAGACACAGATGCATAGAACAGTCTTACGGACTCTGAGGGAGAAGGTGAGGGTGGGACATTCTGAGAGAATAGCATTGAAATATGTATATTACCATATGTGAAACAGAATACCATTCCAGGTTCGATGCATGAGACAAATGCTCAGGGCTGGGGCAATGGGATGACCAGAGAGGGATGGGATGGGGGAGGGAGGGGGAGGGGGGTTCAGGATGGGGAACACATGTGCACCCATGGCTGATTCATGTCAATGTATGGCAAAAACCACTACAATATTATAAAGTAATTAGCCCCCAACTAAAATAAATAAATTTATTAAATAAATAAATGAAACAAAAGATTTCAGAAAAAAAAAAAAAAAAAAAACACTGCATACATTAGCACCACCAAAAATGAATAACTTCAGTATAAATCTAATAAAACATGTACCAAACCTCTATTGTTTTCCTCAATAGGTGGAAAACTGCAAAACCCTGATGAATGAGATCAAAGAATAAATAAATCAAGAGAGATTGCATGTTCATGATAGGAATATTCAGTATTACCAAAATACTACTAGTTTTTTCCCAATGTAATCTGCAGAAATACAGTGCAATTCCAATCACAATCCCAGAAAGTTATTTTATGGATACTGTCACATTGATTCTAAAATTTTTTTTTTTTGTCTTTTTTAAAAATTAATTTATTTTAATTGGAGGCTAATTACTTTACAATACTGTGGTGGTTTTTGCCATACATTGACATGAATCAGCCACAGGTGTACATGTGTCCCCCTGTCCTGAAACCCCCTCCCACTTCCCTCCTTATCCCATTCCTCTAGGTTGTCCCAATGCACTGGCTTTGAGTGCCCTGCTTCATGCATCGAACTTGGACTGATCATATATTTCACATATGGTAATATACATGTTTCCTTGCTATTTTCTCAAATTATCCCACCCTCACCTTCTCCCACAGAGTCCAAAAGTCTTCTTTACATCTGTGTCTCTTTTGCTGTCTCACATATAGGGTCATCGTTACCAGCTTTCCAAATTCCATATATATGCATTAATATTCTGTATTGGTGTTTTTCTTTCTGACTTACTTCACTTTGTATAATAGACTCCAGTTTCATCTACCTCATTAGAACGCACTCAAATGTGTTTTTTTTCTATAGCTGAGTAATTTTCCATTGTGTGTATGCACCATAACTTTCTTATCCATTCGTCTGCTGATGGACATCTAGGTTGCTTCCATGTCCTGGCTATTGTAAACAGTGCTGCAGTGAACATTGGTGTACATGTGTCTCTTTCAGTTATAGTTTCCTCGGTGTGTATGTCCAGCAGTGGGATTGCTGGGTCAGATGGTAGTTCTATTTCCAGTTTTTTAAGGAATCTTCACATTTTTCTCCATAGTGGCTGTGCTAGTTTGCATTCCCACCAAGTGTAAGAGGGTTCCCTTTTCTCCACACCCTCTCCAGTATTTATTGTTTGTAGACTTTTTGATAGCAGCCATTCTGACCAGTGTGAGATGGTATATGAAGAGGCAAAAAACCCAAAATAGCTATTACCTTATTGAACGAGGACAAAGTTGAAGGAATATTACCCACCTTGAAGATTTACTTTGAAAGTACAGTATCAAGACAGCGTGATATTGGTGAAAGAATAAATATATCAGTGGAACAGAATAAAGAGCCTCAAAATGAACAACATGAATACAGTCACCTCGTCTTTGTCAAAAGAACAAAGGCAATATAATGGAGCAAAGATAGTCCTTTCAACAAATAGGGCTAGAAAAAAAACTGAATATCCAAAAAAAAAAAAAAAAAGAAATCTAGACCCAGACTTCACATCCTTCATAAAATTTAGCTCAAAATGAGACCTTAATGTAAAACACAGAACTATAAAACTCCTAGAAGATAACATAGGAAAACCTAGATGACCTTGGGTATGGCAATAACTTTTAAGATATAACCCCAAAGGCACAATCCATGAAAGAAAGAATTGATAAACACAGTTCAGTTCCGTCGCTCAGACCCGTCCTGCTCTTTGTGACCCCATGGACTGCATCACGCTAGGCTTCCCTGTCCATCATCAACTCCCGGAGTTTACTCAAACTCGTGTCCATTGAGTTGGTGATGCCATCCAACTATCTCATCCTCTGTCGTCCCCTTCTCCTGCCTTCAATCTTTCCCAGCATCAGGGTCTTTTTCAGTGAGTCAGCTCTTCGCATCAGGTGGCCAAAGTATTGGAGCTTCAGCTTCGGCATCAGTCCTTCCAGTGACTATTCAGGACTGATTTCCTTTAGGATGGATTGGTTGGAACTCCTTGCAGTCCAAGGGACTCTCAAAGAGTCTTCTCCAACACCACAGTTCAAAAGCATCAATTCTTCGGCACTCAGCTTTCTTTATAGTCCAACTCTCACATCCACACGTGACTACTGGAAAAACCATAGCTTGGATGAGATAGATCTTTGTTGTCAAAGTAATGTCTCTGCTTCTTAATATGCTGTCTAGGTTGATCATAGCTTTTCTTCCAACAAGCAAGCATCTTTTAATTCATGGATGCAGTCACCATCTGCAGCGATTTTGGAACCCAAGAAAATAAAGTCTGTCACTGTTTCCACGGTTTCCCCATCTATTTGCCATGAAGTGATGGGATCGTATGCCGTGATCTTTGGTTTTTGAATGTTGAGTTTTAAGCCAACTTTTTCACTCTCCTCTTTCACTTTTTTTTTTTTTTTTAATTAATTTATTTTAATTGGAGGCTAATTACTTTACAATATTGTAGTGGTTTTTGCCATACATTGACATGAATCAGCTACTCCTCTTTCACTTTCATCAAGAGACTCTTCAGTTCCTCTTTGTTTTCTGCCATAAGGGTGATGTCATCTGCATATCAGAGGTTATTGATATTTCTCCTGGAAATCTTGATTTTAAGTTGTGCTTCATCCAGCCTGGTAGTTCTCATGATGTAGTCTACATAAAAGTTAAATAAGCAAAGTGACGATATACAGCCTTGACGTACTCCTTTCCCGATTTGGAATCAGTCTGTTGTTTCATGTCCAGTTCTAACTGTTGTTTCTTGACCTGCATATAGATTTCTCAGGAGGCAGGTCAGGTTGTCTGGTATTCCCATCTCTTTCAGAATTTTCCACAGTTTGTTGTGATCCACACAGTCAAAGGCTTTGGCATAGTCAATAAAGCAGAAATAGATGTTTTTCTGAAACTCTTTCACTTTTTCGATGATCCAACGGATGTTGGCAGTTTGATGTCTGATTCCTTTGCCTTTTTTAAAATCAGCTTGAACATCTGGAAGTTCTTGGCTCATGTACTGTTGAAGCCTGGCTTGGAGAATTTTGAGGATTACTTTGCTAGTGTGTGAGATGAGTGCAATTGTGTGGTAGTTTGAACATTCTTTGGCATTGCCTTTCTTTGGGATTGGAATGAAAACTGACCTTTTCCAGTCCTGTGGCCACTGCTGAGTTTTCCAGATTTGCTGACATATTGAGTGCAGCACTTTCACAGCATCATCTTTTAGGATTTGAAATAGCTCAACTGGAATTCCATCACCTCCACTAGCTTTGTTTATACTGATGCTTCCTGAGGCCCACTTGACTTCAGACTCCAAGATGTCTGGCTCTAGGTGAGTGATCACACGATCACTGTTATCTGGGTCATTAAGATCTTTTTTGTATAGTTCTTCTATTTAGTCTTGCCACCTTTTTTTAATATCTTGTGCTTCTGTTAGGTCCTTACCACTTTTGTCTGTTTTCTTTTTTACCTTTTTATTTCCCACACTTTGAACCAGCAGTGGTTAAGAATCTGAGCCACCAGGGAAGCCCAAGAATGAAAGGAACTCAGATCCAAATATTTTTCTCTTGCAACGTTCAGAGAATATGGGGGGAAATGAAATTTGGGAATTTGTTTTTGTTCCTTTTCCTCCACCTTTTTGGTCAGTTACCTTAGTTCTTCACCTCACTTTTTCTTTCTCATCTGGCTTTAGAAGGAAGATAATTAGATTGACTACACAGTGTTGGAGAAGGAAATGGCAACCCGCTCCAGTATTCTTGCCTGGAAAATTCCATGGACAGAGGAGCCTGGCGGGCCACAGTCCATGGGGATGCAAAGAGTTGGACATGACTGAACATGAGTACATACACAATATTGGAGTAGATTGCTAGAAGGGACCAAGATCTGGATAACTTTAAAAAGTGGCTACATGGAATTATATTCAAAAGGGATGGTCCAGCCAATTTCCCTAATTACACTGTGAAATGGATTCCCTGTTTGTAAAACAGTGGACCTATGTTCAACTGACAGGAAGGATGGAGCTTTATCCCAGTGCATGTATATATGTATTTTTGTGTGTTTGTCTGTGTATGTTTTTTAAAATTATGTGTATTTAATGCCTAATGAGAATATCTCAGATGGTCTCCTACTTTCATGATGTTCTTTAATTTTACTTGTAAAATTGTGACCATTTTTCAATTCAAAAAGAGGAGAACCTTAAAAATTAATTAAAAAGACATTCTCAGTAGTCTAAGGTTCAGGGTGACTTGGCAGAGAAAATTAATGAATGGTGAGATAACAGTGCTGGTATGCTTGGCTACTGTGACACTCCATTTGAGTTTCTCTTACTTGAATTTACAAGATACTGTATAACTCAAGAGAAAGACTGATAATTAGTAATATTCTGCTTGCTTTTTATATTGCCTCTTGAAGACTATTTTGGTTAATTATTTTGAAGTTCATAGGAAGGAACCTTCATGATCTAACTTTTAAACAAGTAGGGTTGCAACATAGAGCTATGACTAAAAATTAAAAAGGAAGTTTGAAATGACCTGGTAGTTTTGGTTTCTCTTTTTAAGAAATTTTTTTTGGAGTATAGTTACTTTACAGTGTTGTGTTTCTACTGTACAGCAGGGTGAATCAGCTATAGGTATACACGTATGCCCTCTTTTTAGGATTTCCTTCCCATTTAGGTCACCGTAGAATATTGAAAAGAGTTCCCTGTGCTATACAGTCGGTTCCTGTGTGTGCTTGTGCTCAGTTGCTCAGTTTTGTCTGACTCTCTGCAACCCCATGAACTGCAGCCCGCCAGACTCCTCTGTCCATGGGATTATTCCAGCAAGAATACTAGAACAGATTGCCATCTCCTTCTCCAGGAGATCTTCCTGACCCAGGGATCAAACCCCCCTCTCCTGTGTCTCCTGCGTTGGCAGGCGGATTCTTTACCACTGAGCCACCTAGGAAGCTCCACTGAAGATTATCATTAGTTATCTATTTTACACATAGTATCAATAGTGTATATATTTCAATACCAATCCCCCATTTCATCCCACCTCCCACATCTCAGTCCAGGTGTCTGTCAGTAAAATGAATCACTTTTCAGTCAAATGGGTGGTCAGCAATATAATTTTTTTTAAGATGGGAAGCTGAAAAACACTGTTGCCAAACAGCATCTGCAGTGTTAACATCTATATGGAACATCTTTCTTTTTCCCAAGGGATGCAAATGAGAAGAATGAGGGCAGAAAAATGCACCTGAATAAAGCTTTTCTAAATAGATGGAACAGAGAGCATTCCCAGAGGCAGGTCAAGTTCAACCCAAGAACAACTCTCTCAGTGCTTTCACAACTAGTTAAAACACAAGACCAATAGTACCTCAGCTCTCAAATCAGTGCGGAAATCCAGCAGAAGGTTGTTAATATCGGTATGGTTACTATACATCAAATAGGATTCCTTTAATTTTCTGAATTAAAAAATTCTGCACAGTGTTGACATTTCCTTACTGAACTCCCAGGATTGTTTGGTTTCAAAGGCTGTTGGGCTCAAGAAGCATTTTGCCTTAAATAATCCTTCATAAAAAATTCAGCTTTCAGTCTAATATGATTGAAACTCAGCTTGAGTGTGTTTTATAATGCATTGAACTGGAAAGACTATGGGCATCGAATTATTCAAAACATGGTAGGCGAAGGAGTGATATGTGGGGAGGAGGTGATCAAAGAAATCAGTGAGACTTGATATATCTTGTTATCTCATTTTATTTACCTTTTAGAACTCCTCCAAATATTAGAGAAAAGAAATCAACATCAATTTTCACCTCTGTCACGTTCCACACTTCAATTATTAATGCATGTCAAGTTTGACCACAGTTCTCTATACCATCTGCTTTGCAATAATATTTCTGAGCCTTTATTAAAAATGTAAAATTGTCATTGAATTTCCAAATATGATTCTCCAGTGGCTAATTTGGCTTGTTTTATTAATAAGCGAGTTCTGATGAGTAATACTAATTTAATACGCCTGCATGTAAGATTAAATTATAAATTATTTCAGCTGAAGGTGATGAGATATGACTGTGATTTGGTTTTTGGGCAATCACCTTCCTGAACTAACCCTGCAAGCACAGTTCTTGGGAGAAACCAGTACTATAGATAGTAGCAAATCTGATATTATTTTGCATGTCTCCTTTGGCAGTGGAATACACACACACACACACACACACACACAAACATGATGGGTGAAAAAGCACACATGCATACCTTAGATGTTTGCATTAATTTCTGAATACGATTCTCCAGGAAGAAAAAAGCTTTACTAATGATTTGTATTTTTATAGTTTATTATTTTATCCATACTAAAACACTTCAGGAAATCACTTGCTGTTTTGTTGTTCATGGAATCCTTTCAATTTTGAGTTGCTAAATGTAAATTGGGGCTTCCCTGCTGGCTTAGAATCCACCTGCAGTGCAGGAGATCCAGGTTTAACTCCTGGGATGGAAAAATGCCTTGGAGAAGGGAATGGCAACCCACTCCAGTATTCTTCCCTGGAGAACCCCACGGACAGAGGAAACTGGTGGACTATACTCCATGGGGTCACAGAGTCATGACTGAGCTACTAAGTACACATGCACAAATGTAGATTGAAATAATTATTATAGTCCTTGGCCATGAAAGACTAAGTTACAGAGAAACTGGTGACTGGAGGTGAGAGATGCCATGCAATTCTTCTCTGCTCTAAAGACCATTAAAATATCAGTGTGTACCCAATTAAGACTGGAAACCTGCCATCAAGAAACTAGCTATCTTTTGTTTATACTAAAAGAGAGCAGTGGGGAACCTTGACTGGGTGAGTATGTGAGACTTTCTCTGTTTTGTACAATAAGCCAGAAACAATACCTGAAATAGCCTCAGGCCTTTTGTCTTGTGTACCATGCTCTTTCTTTTATTGCTCCTGATCAATTACACTTAAATCAACAAGAGTCCTTCAACATTCTGACAGTTTTGTTCCCCATACCCTCAAGCATTTTTAAAGGGTTGCTGAGCTAAAACTATTGCAAAAATTACTCCTTCCAATTTTTTATAGTAGTATCAATGAAGGTAACTCAGAGGGGAAAGAAAAAACCGCTTGAGTTCCCGGCCTACCATTCTAAACTCTGGGGCAAGCAGAAACCTTCACAGCAAAACCTGTTTGCCCTTAGTTGAGAATTGGTTTCCATAGTCGTGTATAATAGGTAAATGGAGACTTCACTTCCCTATAAGCTCTTTCCAAAAAGTAAATACAATTTATTACTCATAAGAGATGATGAAATTTATGTTTTTTGAATAGATGTTTGTATATACATATATACATATGTTTTATATATATATATATATATATATAAATATATAAAAGCTACTATTTACAATACTAAAACTTGCATTTTCTTTACTTACCAAGAATGAACAATGACTTGATCTCTAAATACAGTAGAGCACCAGATCATAGCAGATTCATAACAAATATTTTATTTGACATCATGATGAATTCACTGTTTGGGTATAAAGAGGGAGTACCTTCAGTTTTCCTCTTTCTTGAACCCAGTTATTATGTCCTGGATAGAGGGATTTTTCTTGATTTAATCTATAATGTTCACCTTCCTTAAGATGGAAATTGACAATCTCAATAAGCAAAAGCACTATTTTGATTCAACTGAATTAATGTCTCTAGTGTTAACCCAAAGTTTAATAGGATTTTCTCTGCTGCTCCAAAATCTGAAAATGATAAGCATCTCACCAGAGTTTCATGGCAATCCGTTATCTATTTAGTGGAAATGGATATTCAAAATACCATGCTTCTCTAATGTCTTCTTTGACTTATTAATCAACGGACAACTAGTTAAGACTGACTTATACTTGCTTTAAAAATATATTAATAGTAAAACTTAATATGCCAGGCCTTAGTATGGCCTGATTTGGAAATTTAGTTTCAGAGGATTTTGTGCATATAGCAGGGAAAGAGGACCTAGGTATATCTTATTCCCACAGGCACACAATAAATATTTGCTTAACAGAGAATAATGAATATATAGTGTAAAAGAGAACCTGACAGATGATTAATATTACTGAATGACAGCAATGCCCAAACTCATCTGTGATCAAACACTATGAAGTACCCTCCTAAGGATAAACTTACTACAAATAAGATGTGAAAATTCAATTATGGAGATACTCTCAGTTTCAGTTCTGATATGCAAAAATCTTAGAAGTTGTCACTGTGTCCTTACAAGATAATGCTGTACAAACTGAAAATCAGTGACTTCTCTCAGATGTGTCAGCGAACTGAGGTTGCTGAGTAAAATGCCAACCTAGAGTCTGGGGAAATAGCAGATCCAACAAATATCTGCTTACCTAGAGTAGAAGTAGCTGCAGCCATCACTGGTAGGAAAACTTAAAGGGTAACTTTGAAAAAAAATTGCTAGTGTCTGAGTATGGACAGCATGAGACTGGGTGGCTGCAGTCTTAGGGGCCCCCCATACTTCGGTGGCCTTTACCTCCAGGAATCCTACCAGGGTGTCCTAGTGAGTGAAGATCAGAGGAAGATTGCCACCCCCTCAAGCCTCTGGCAACAGAGGGAAAAAATAATCATTATGATATACATCCAGAGAGTTCTTCATAGCAAAGACCCATTCTTTGTACACAGCTGGCAACTGTACACAGTGGAAATAAGGGCCTTCCTCCCATGCTGGTTTCCTCTAGCTTTCTGTTTACCTAAGGACAGGGACTCATAGTTAATAGGGGCTAGAGATTTAAGGAAATAGAAACACTGAAGTCAGAGAAGAGGGTAGGGGATGGAGAGTTTAAACAAAAAGAAACAAAACTTATACCCCTGGAAATATACTTGTGAATATCACAGCCCAGAGACACAGGCCCAGTGAAAGACTCTATAATCTTTCTATAACATTATAGAAAAACCTTGTCTGTTGCAACTTAGCACCACACTAATAAGTTCTAGTATTATATGATAACAATGGATTGCAGTTGAAAGAGCCACAAGACAGACTCTGAGGAAGAATATTCGGGGAAACCCAAGGGCTGTAACAGGGAGACAAAACCAAGGACACTAGTGTTGAAGACTCTGGCACCTACACCTATAGCAAGCATTAAACACAGCCCCAGTTCTCAACAGACTAGGATAAATCCTCACACTGAGGGCCCATTTACCTTGGATCCTATTACCTGATGCAGCATGTCTGACTTACAAGTCAGGCCAAGAAGAAAAGAAAAAACACATATGGGAGACAAACATCAGAAAAGACTCTGATGTGACTCCAGTGTTGGATTATCACACAAGGAATTTAACTAAGATTAATGTGGTAAGAGTTCTAATGGAAAAGTAGGCTATATTCAAGAAGGAATGAGTGATAAGAGAAAGAAACTTTAGGAAAGAATATAAGAAAATACTAGAAAAAACAAAATAGCAGAAATGAAGAGCTCCTTTGATAAATGCATCATCAGATGACATAGCCAAGGAAAGAATCAGTGAATTTGATGATATGTCAATAGAAAAGTTTCAACCTAAGATACAACTACAAGTATCACTATAATTGGAATGCCAGAAGAAGGAAGGAAAGAAGGGAGAGCAGAAGAAATATTGGAAGTAATAATGGGTGATATTTTTCCAAAATTAGTAACAGACCTCAAAATGCAGATGCAGAGAGTCCAGACAGCACAAAACAGGGTAAGCACCAAAAAGAGAAAGAAGAAAGAATCAACATACCTAGTCATATCATATTCAGACTGCTGACAATGGAAGCTCAAAAGAGACAGCTCAAGAAGCTAGAGAGTTGTTTTCTGTCTACCAGACATTGTAAAGTTTACATTTTGCAGAGAAACTGTTAGTAATATCACAAATATATAGTTCATTTTAAAATAATATTTTCATAAATCCCTTGATGAAAAGTTTCCATTAGATTTATGAAATCTTTACTCTCCAAGATTATAGGCTTTAATGTTAAATTACGTTTTTCATGATGAATAATGCACTTATTTACCACCTGAAATAACACTTTTTTCTCCAGAGCTTCTTCATAGCATTAGTCAACTCAGAATTTCTTATACTGTAGCTTAATGGGTTCAACGTGGGACTTATGACTGTATAAAATATACTCAATGATTTGTCAATGGAGAAGGTCTCAGCAGGTCTTGCACACATGAAAATACAGGGAACAAAGAAGCGGACGACCACAGTGATGTGGGAACCACAGGTCTGGAGGGCTTTCTGCCTCCCTTCCTGACTCAGGTTCTTCAGAGAGTGCAGGATGACTCCATAGGAGATGAGTAAAAGTAAGAAAACAACAGTGCACATCAGTCCTCCATTGGCCACAACTAAGATGCCAATGACATAGGTGCCAGTACAGACGAGTACCCTTTCCTAAAGGGTACATGCCACACATAAAGTGATCAATGACATTGGGGCCACAGAATGGGAGCCCATAAATAATGATAAGATGAATTACTGAGTGCACAAAGCCACCAAAAAATGACACCACCAGAAGCATGAAACACACCATCTGCCTCATGATCACCAAATAATGCAAGGGCTTACAGATGGCCACAGAGCAATCATAGGCCATCACCAACAGAAGGACGGTCTCTGACCCAGCAAACAAGTGCTCTGTAACACAGCTGGGTCAGAGGCGTTTGGAAGGATATGGTATTTTGCCCAAAGTACAAGTCTGAAATCAATCTAGGGGAAATAGAAGAGGCATAAATTAGATCTGTAAATGACAAGCAAGCAAGAAAAATGTGCGCAGGTGAGTTCAGGGTCCTACTGACATTTATAGTCAGGACAACGAGCAGGTTGCCCACCAGAGCGAAAATGTAGAAAAACAAGAACATAACAAAAAGGACTTTCTGCTTCTTTGGATTCTGTGTGAGGCCCAGGAGGACAAAGTAAGTTACATTATTCCATGGTTCCATCTAGTCTGGACAGGAGCTGAGTTCACGTATTAAAGCAGTTTACCTACAAAAAAAGAGGGGGGGGGGGGGGGCAGTTTATGCATTATAAGCTTCATCTTTTTTAGTCAGCCAATTAGAAGAATTTACATGAATTATGTGTTTGTGTCCAATGCGTCACAGACACTATGAATACCAAGTTAAATAAGGCATATTTCCCTACCCTCAGTGAATAGATAATTCTAGAACCATGTAGTAAGTACCTTTATAAGAATATTCACACAAGTTTATAGTCAATATACATATATATTAATCAAGCTAAAGCATAACATCAATCAAGCTCAATATAATATCAGTCAAACTGAAGTCAGAGAAGGCTTTACAGAGGAAGCAATTTTTAAAATGTTTTTTAAAGGAAAAATGAAACAAGAATATGAGAAAGGAATTCCTTTACAAGGCACACCATACATAAAGTCACAAAGGTGTAATATTTGAGATCCATTTAAGCTAATTTTAATATTCACTGTTAGATAAAATTGTAAATAGAAGGTCACTGTCCTGAATTGTGTCAAACCTCACTGAAACTTCTTTCCTAGGGTCTTCAGTTGGATATTCCTCATTTTCTGATCAGTAAATGCTGAAGCACTGTAAGTTTGTCTCCAGGCTCTAGCTTTCCATCTGTTTTCAACTTTGTCTTAAAATTCTACATAAATATGTACAAAGACTATAAAAACATAACCATTGTTACAAATGGAGCTTTGGAACCTGGCACACGTTACATTTTATTTTGCTGGGCAATAGAAACAACTATGAGAAAGCTGTAAAACAATGCAAAACAAAATATATGCAATATCTCCAACTTTGGACATACAATTGGATATCAATTTAATACATGTAAAAATAAATTTTAAATATTCCACAATAAAAAGGGAGTTCCCCATCTTATTAAATACCAACTTCCATGTAACTGTTCAAACAAACAAACAAACAAAAAGCTTCACCATGTTCTTCATTCCCTATTGTTCTCATCTTACTTAGGGATATCTTTAGAAAACCCTGTTGTCTCTGCTTCCAAAATACATCACAAATTGGATCATTTGCTACATGCATTTTCTTCATGGCTCAATGCAATGGCCTCCTGCCCTCTTTCTCCACTTCTGTTCTGGCCTCCAAAAAATGTGTTCTCTCAAAGTTATCAGTGAACATAATGCAAGAGACCTGGGTTTGATCCCTGGATCGGGAAGATCCTTTGAAGCAAGAAACGGCAAACCACTCCAGTATTCTTGCCTGGAGAATCCCATGGAGACAGGAGCCTGGTGGGCTACAATCCACAGGGTCACAAGAGTCAGACACAACTGAGTATGTATGCACATAAAGTCAGTTTCAATCATGTGCTCACAATTTAATATATCACATTTAAATTTATAGTAATGATAACTGTAATCTCTATTTCATAGTTGAAGAAATTAAGGCACAGAACATTAAATTAATATTTCCATTGTCACACATTTTTAAGTGATAAAACTAGAATTGATTCTAAATTTGATTTATTTCAAGGTAATTAAATTTCCTGAATAGTAAAGAAAATCACACAATTATGATGACTACTTCCCACTATTTACTGGTAGTCTTACTTGTGGAGGCTTGCTCATTATCTGCAGGATAAATATTAAAATCACTCATATGGATCTTGAATTCTTTCATCCAGTTTGATAACAGAAGGAAAAGGTTTGCATTATTTCTTGAAGAAATATCTTATGTCACTCTAGTGTCTGTCCATTTT
>JAGTYA010000059.1:0-78204 GCA_024291935.2 Okapia johnstoni
CCGGGCCAACCTGCCAAGAAAGCGGGGCTTCCCGCCACACCGCGAGGGCGTCCCCCGGGCCCCCCTCCTTGCGAGACGGGGCCCTTGGGATCTGCAGCGACTCGAGAGCCGTCCTGCCTTCTCTCTGGCGCTGCAACGGAGGCTGGACTCCCTCTAGGCGCCCCCAGAGGTTCCCTGGGATACCCGTGTCCACAGGCGAGCGGAACCCTGAGTCTCCAGAGGCCGCTCGCGAGGGGCCCCCCGTCGCCGTCGGCCCCTCCTCTCGAAAGGGGGGTCCAATCCCCTTCCTGAATGCCATCGCAATCCCTACATTCCCTCGCACCTCCAGAGCGGGACTCTCGCCTCTCCTGAGGTTCGAGAAGAGGCCCCAAGGGGCCAGTTCCGGCCGCAAGACCAAAGGTCCCCGAGGAACCCCCATCGGCAAGCGAGTCCAGTTCCCTGGACGTGAGGCGAGGGGAAGCCCAGCAGCCCCTGGCGATGTCAAAGGAGGCCTGGACTTCTCAGAGGCAACAAGAGAGGCTCCCCGAGGCGCCACGCCCCCGATTCAGAGAGGCCACCCCCGCTTCCCCCTGCGCGCGCGCGGAAAAGCACGACCTTCGCCCCTGCATTCGAGGGGAAGCCCGATTGCCCTTGGCTGTGACCGGAGAGAAAGGCTGAGTCCCCTCGACTCCCTGGAGGCCACCCCACAGGTGCCAGTTATACCTGTCCCCCCCCCCCTCCGGGGACCCCCGAGGGTCCTAGCTCCATGCCTGACGCGGACCCAGGGCGCTGCAGCGCCTCCTGGCGAATCCCGAGGCTGCTCGGGCCCCTGTCCGCTCGAAAGGAGGCATGGCGACCCCGCTGGGCTAACGGGGGAGACGGGCCGGGGTACCCGCCGCAACTCGAGAATGCACCGCCGCAAGTCGAGAACACCCCCGTGAGGCCACGCCCATAGAGGGAGGAGGCGCTTTTCCCTTGCAGGGCATGGAGAGCATGCCCCGGCACCTGTTCCGGCTCCGAACGGGGCTTGACTCCTTGCGGGCGACTCCAGGTGTCCCCCGAGATCCCCGGGCCAACCTGCCAAGAAAGCGGGGCTTCCCGCCACACCGCGAGGGCGTCCCCCGGGCCCCCCTCCTTGCGAGACGGGGCCCTTGGGATCTGCAGCGACGCGAGAGCCGTCCTGCCTTCTCTCTGGCGCTGCAACGGAGGCTGGACTCCCTCTAGGCGCCCCCAGAGGTTCCCTGGGATACCCGTGTCCACAGGCGAGCGGAACCCTGAGTCTCCAGAGGCCGCTCGCGAGGGGCCCCCCGTCGCCGTCGGCCCCTCCTCTCGAAAGGGGGGTCCAATCCCCTTCCTGAATGCCATCGCAATCCCTACATTCCCTCGCACCTCCAGAGCGGGACTCTCGCCTCTCCTGAGGTTCGAGAAGAGGCCCCAAGGGGCCAGTTCCGGCCGCAAGACCAAAGGTCCCCGAGGAACCCCCATCGGCAAGCGAGTCCAGTTCCCTGGACGTGAGGCGAGGGGAAGCCCAGCAGCCCCTGGCGATGTCAAAGGAGGCCTGGGACTTCTCAGAGGCAACAAGAGAGGCTCCCCGAGGCGCCACGCCCCCGATTCAGAGAGGCCACCCCCGCTTCCCCCTGCGCCGCGCGGAAAAGCACGACCTTCGCCCCTGCATTCGAGGGGAAGCCCGATTGCCCTTGGCTGTGACCGGAGAGAAAGGCTGAGTCCCCTCGACTCCCTGGAGGCCACCCCACAGGTGCCAGTTATACCTGTCCCCTCCCCCCCCCGGGGACCCCCGAGGGTCCTAGCTCCATGCCTGACGCGGACCCAGGGCGCTGCAGCGCCTCCTGGCGAATCCCGAGGCTGCTCGGGCCCCTGTCCGCTCGAAAGGAGGCATGGCGACCCCGCTGGGCTAACGGGGGAGACGGGCCGGGGTACCCGCCGCAACTCGAGAATGCACCGCCGCAAGTCGAGAACACCCCCGTGAGGCCACGCCCATAGAGGGAGGAGGCGCTTTTCCCTTGCAGGGCATGGAGAGCATGCCCCGGCACCTGTTCCGGCTCCGAACGGGGCTTGACTCCTTGCGGGCGACTCCAGGTGTCCCCCGAGATCCCCGGGCCAACCTGCCAAGAAAGCGGGGCTTCCCGCCACACCGCGAGGGCGTCCCCCGGGCCCCCCTCCTTGCGAGACGGGGCCCTTGGGATCTGCAGCGACTCGAGAGCCGTCCTGCCTTCTCTCTGGCGCTGCAACGGAGGCTGGACTCCCTCTAGGCGCCCCCAGAGGTTCCCTGGGATACCCGTGTCCACAGGCGAGCGGAACCCTGAGTCTCCAGAGGCCGCTCGCGAGGGGCCCCCCGTCGCCGTCGGCCCCTCCTCTCGAAAGGGGGTCCAATCCCCTTCCTGAATGCCATCGCAATCCCTACATTCCCTCGCACCTCCAGAGCGGGACTCTCGCCTCTCCTGAGGTTCGAGAAGAGGCCCCAAGGGGCCAGTTCCGGCCGCAAGACCAAAGGTCCCCGAGGAACCCCCATCGGCAAGCGAGTCCAGTTCCCTGGACGTGAGGCGAGGGGAAGCCCAGCAGCCCCTGGCGATGTCAAAGGAGGCCTGGACTTCTCAGAGGCAACAAGAGAGGCTCCCCGAGGCGCCACGCCCCCGATTCAGAGAGGCCACCCCCGCTTCCCCCTGCGCCGCGCGGAAAAGCACGACCTTCGCCCCTGCATTCGAGGGGAAGCCCGATTGCCCTTGGCTGTGACCGGAGAGAAAGGCTGAGTCCCCTCGACTCCCTGGAGGCCACCCCACAGGTGCCAGTTATACCTGTCCCCTCCCCCCCTCCGGGGACCCCCGAGGGTCCTAGCTCCATGCCTGACGCGGACCCAGGGCGCTGCAGCGCCTCCTGGCGAATCCCGAGGCTGCTCGGGCCCCTGTCCGCTCGAAAGGAGGCATGGCGACCCCGCTGGGCTAACGGGGGAGACGGGCCGGGGTACCCGCCGCAACTCGAGAATGCACCGCCGCAAGTCGTCGAGAACACCCCCGTGAGGCCACGCCCATAGAGGGAGGAGGCGCTTTTCCCTTGCAGGGCATGGAGAGCATGCCCCGGCACCTGTTCCGGCTCCGAACGGGGCTTGACTCCTTGCGGGCGACTCCAGGTGTCCCCCGAGATCCCCGGGCCAACCTGCCAAGAAAGCGGGGCTTCCCGCCACACCGCGAGGGCGTCCCCCGGG
This sequence comes from Okapia johnstoni, assembly GCA_024291935.2. Taxonomy (NCBI): domain Eukaryota; kingdom Metazoa; phylum Chordata; class Mammalia; order Artiodactyla; family Giraffidae; genus Okapia; species Okapia johnstoni. Next base: position 3,200 of record JAGTYA010000059.1, read on the forward strand.
CCCCCTCCTTGCGAGACGGGGCCCTTGGGATCTGCAGCGACGCGAGAGCCGTCCTGCCTTCTCTCTGGCGCTGCAACGGAGGCTGGACTCCCTCTAGGCGCCCCCAGAGGTTCCCTGGGATACCCGTGTCCACAGGCGAGCGGAACCCTGAGTCTCCAGAGGCCGCTCGCGAGGGGCCCCCCGTCGCCGTCGGCCCCTCCTCTCGAAAGGGGGGTCCAATCCCCTTCCTGAATGCCATCGCAATCCCTACATTCCCTCGCACCTCCAGAGCGGGACTCTCGCCTCTCCTGAGGTTCGAGAAGAGGCCCCAAGGGGCCAGTTCCGGCCGCAAGACCAAAGGTCCCCGAGGAACCCCCATCGGCAAGCGAGTCCAGTTCCCTGGACGTGAGGCGAGGGGAAGCCCAGCAGCCCCTGGCGATGTCAAAGGAGGCCTGGACTTCTCAGAGGCAACAAGAGAGGCTCCCCGAGGCGCCACGCCCCCGATTCAGAGAGGCCACCCCCGCTTCCCCTGCGCCGCGCGGAAAAGCACGACCTTCGCCCCTGCATTCGAGGGGAAGCCCGATTGCCCTTGGCTGTGACCGGAGAGAAAGGCTGAGTCCCCTCGACTCCCTGGAGGCCACCCCACAGGTGCCAGTTATACCTGTCCCCTCCCCCCCCGGGGGACCCCCGAGGGTCCTAGCTCCATGCCTGACGCGGACCCAGGGCGCTGCAGCGCCTCCTGGCGAATCCCGAGGCTGCTCGGGCCCCTGTCCGCTCGAAAGGAGGCATGGCGACCCCGCTGGGCTAACGGGGGAGACGGGCCGGGGTACCCGCCGCAACTCGAGAATGCACCGCCGCAAGTCGAGAACACCCCCGTGAGGCCACGCCCATAGAGGGAGGAGGCGCTTTTCCCTTGCAGGGCATGGAGAGCATGCCCCGGCACCTGTTCCGGCTCCGAACGGGGCTTGACTCCTTGCGGGCGACTCCAGGTGTCCCCCGAGATCCCCGGGCCAACCTGCCAAGAAAGCGGGGCTTCCCGCCACACCGCCGCGAGGGCGTCCCCCGGGCCCCCCTCCTTGCGAGACGGGGCCCTTGGGATCTGCAGCGACGCGAGAGCCGTCCTGCCTTCTCTCTGGCGCTGCAACGGAGGCTGGACTCCCTCTAGGCGCCCCCAGAGGTTTCCCTGGATACCCGTGTCCACAGGCGAGCGGAACCCTGAGTCTCCAGAGGCCGCTCGCGAGGGGGCCCCCCGTCGCCGTCGGCCCCCTCCTCTCGAAAGGGGGGTCCAATCCCCTTCCTGAATGCCATCGCAATCCCTACATTCCCTCGCACCTCCAGAGCGGGACTCTCGCCTCTCCTGAGGTTCGAGAAGAGGCCCCAAGGGGCCAGTTCCGGCCGCAAGACCAAAGGTCCCCGAGGAACCCCCATCGGCAAGCGAGTCCAGTTCCCTGGACGTGAGGCGAGGGGAAGCCCAGCAGCCCCTGGCGATGTCAAAGGAGGCCTGGACTTCTCAGAGGCAACAAGAGAGGCTCCCCGAGGCGCCACGCCCCCGATTCAGAGAGGCCACCCCCCGCTTCCCCCTGCGCCGCGCGGAAAAGCACGACCTTCGCCCCTGCATTCGAGGGGAAGCCCGATTGCCCTTGGCTGTGACCGGAGAGAAAGGCTGAGTCCCCTCGACTCCCTGGAGGCCACCCCACAGGTGCCAGTTATACCTGTCCCCTCCCCCCCTCCGGGGACCCCCGAGGGTCCTAGCTCCATGCCTGACGCGGACCCAGGGCGCTGCAGCGCCTCCTGGCGAATCCCGAGGCTGCTCGGGCCCCTGTCCGCTCGAAAGGAGGCATGGCGACCCCGCTGGGCTAACGGGGGAGACGGGCCGGGGTACCCGCCGCAACTCGAGAATGCACCGCCGCAAGTCGAGAACACCCCCGTGAGGCCACGCCCATAGAGGGAGGAGGCGCTTTTCCCTTGCAGGGCATGGAGAGCATGCCCCGGCACCTGTTCCGGCTCCGGAACGGGGCTTGACTCCTTGCGGGCGACTCCAGGTGTCCCCCGAGATCCCCGGGCCAACCTGCCAAGAAAGCGGGGCTTCCCGCCACACCGCGAGGGCGTCCCCCGGGCCCCCCTCTTGCGAGACGGGGCCCTTGGGATCTGCAGCGACGCGAGAGCCGTCCTGCCTTCTCTCTGGCGCTGCAACGGAGGCTGGACTCCCTCTAGGCGCCCCCAGAGGTTCCCTGGGATACCCGTGTCCACAGGCGAGCGGAACCCTGAGTCTCCAGAGGCCGCTCGCGAGGGGCCCCCCGTCGCCGTCGGCCCCCTCCTCTCGAAAGGGGGGTCCAATCCCCTTCCTGAATGCCATCGCAATCCCTACATTCCCTCGCACCTCCAGAGCGGGACTCTCGCCTCTCCTGAGGTTCGAGAAGAGGCCCCAAGGGGCCAGTTCCGGCCGCAAGACCAAAGGTCCCCGAGGAACCCCCATCGGCAAGCGAGTCCAGTTCCCTGGACGTGAGGCGAGGGGAAGCCCAGCAGCCCCTGGCGATGTCAAAGGAGGCCTGGACTTCTCAGAGGCAACAAGAGAGGCTCCCGAGGCGCCACGCCCCCGATTCAGAGAGGCCACCCCCGCTTCCCCCTGCGCCGCCGCGCGGAAAAGCACGACCTTCGCCCCTGCATTCGAGGGGAAGCCCGATTGCCCTTGGCTGTGACCGGAGAGAAAGGCTGAGTCCCCTCGACTCCCTGGAGGCCACCCCACAGGTGCCAGTTATACCTGTCCCCTCCCCCCCTCCGGGGACCCCCGAGGGTCCTAGCTCCATGCCTGACGCGGACCCAGGGCGCTGCAGCGCCTCCTGGCGAATCCCGAGGCTGCTCGGGCCCCTGTCCGCTCGAAAGGAGGCATGGCGACCCCGCTGGGCTAACGGGGGGAGACGGGCCGGGGTACCCGCCGCAACTCGAGAATGCACCGCCGCAAGTCGAGAACACCCCCGTGAGGCCACGCCCATAGAGGGAGGAGGCGCTTTTCCTTGCAGGGCAGGGCATGGAGAGCATGCCCCGGCACCTGTTCCGGCTCCGAACGGGGCTTGACTCCTTGCGGGCGACTCCAGGTGTCCCCCGAGATCCCCGGGCCAACCTGCCAAGAAAGCGGGGCTTCCCGCCACACCGCGAGGGCGTCCCCCGGGCCCCCCTCCTTGCGAGACGGGGCCCTTGGGATCTGCAGCGACGCGAGAGCCGTCCTGCCTTCTCTCTCTGGCGCTGCAACGGAGGCTGGACTCCCTCTAGGCGCCCCCAGAGGTTCCCTGGGATACCCGTGTCCACAGGCGAGCGGAACCCTGAGTCTCCAGAGGCCGCTCGCGAGGGGCCCCCCGTCGCCGTCGGCCCCTCCTCTCGAAAGGGGGGTCCAATCCCCTTCCTGAATGCCATCGCAATCCCTACATTCCCTCGCACCTCCAGAGCGGGACTCTCGCCTCTCCTGAGGTTCGAGAAGAGGCCCCAAGGGGCCAGTTCCGGCCGCAAGACCAAAGGTCCCCGAGGAACCCCCATCGGCAAGCGAGTCCAGTTCCCTGGACGTGAGGCGAGGGGAAGCCCAGCAGCCCCTGGCGATGTCAAAGGAGGCCTGGACTTCTCAGAGGCAACAAGAGAGGCTCCCCGAGGCGCCACGCCCCCGATTCAGAGAGGCCACCCCCGCTTCCCCCTGCGCCGCGCGGAAAAGCACGACCTTCGCCCCTGCATTCGAGGGGAAGCCCGATTGCCCTTGGCTGTGACCGGAGAGAAAGGCTGAGTCCCCTCGACTCCCTGGAGGCCACCCCACAGGTGCCAGTTATACCTGTCCCCTCCCCCCCTCCGGGGACCCCCGAGGGTCCTAGCTCCATGCCTGACGCGGACCCAGGGCGCTGCAGCGCCTCCTGGCGAATCCCGAGGCTGCTCGGGCCCCTGTCCGCTCGAAAGGAGGCATGGCGACCCCGCTGGGCTAACGGGGGAGACGGGCCGGGGTACCCGCCGCAACTCGAGAATGCACCGCCGCAAGTCGAGAACACCCCCGTGAGGCCACGCCCATAGAGGGAGGAGGCGCTTTTCCCTTGCAGGGCATGGAGAGCATGCCCCGGCACCTGTTCCGGCTCCGAACGGGGCTTGACTCCTTGCGGGCGACTCCAGGTGTCCCCCGAGATCCCCGGGCCAACCTGCCAAGAAAGCGGGGCTTCCCGCCACACACCGCGAGGGCGTCCCCCGGGCCCCCCTCCTTGCGAGACGGGGCCCTTGGGATCTGCAGCGACGCGAGAGCCGTCCTGCCTTCTCTCTGGCGCTGCAACGGAGGCTGGACTCCCTCTAGGCGCCCCCAGAGGTTCCCTGGAATACCCGTGTCCACAGGCGAGCGGAACCCTGAGTCTCCAGAGGCCGCTCGCGAGGGGCCCCCCGTCGCCGTCGGGCCCCTCCTCTCGAAAGGGGGGTCCAATCCCCTTCCTGAATGCCATCGCAATCCCTACATTCCCTCGCACCCTCCAGAGCGGGACTCTCGCCTCTCCTGAGGTTCGAGAAGAGGCCCCCCAAGGGGCCAGTTCCGGCCGCAAGACCAAAGGTCCCCGAGGAACCCCCATCGGCAAGCGAGAGTCAGTTCCCTGGACGTGAGGCGAGGGGAAGCCCAGCAGCCCCTGGCGATGTCAAAGGAGGCCTGGACTTCTCAGAGGCAACAAGAGAGGCTCCCCGAGGCGCCACGCCCCCGATTCAGAGAGGCCACCCCCGCTTCCCCCTGCGCCGCGCGGAAAAGCACGACCTTCGCCCCTGCATTCGAGGGGAAGCCCGATTGCCCTTGGCTGTGACCGGAGAGAAAGGCTGAGTCCCCTCGACTCCCTGGAGGCCACCCCACAGGTGCCAGTTATACCTGTCCCCCTCCCCCCCTCCGGGGACCCCCGAGGGTCCTAGCTCCATGCCTGACGCGGACCCAGGGCGCTGCAGCGCCTCCTGGCGAATCCCGAGGCTGCTCGGGCCCCTGTCCGCTCGAAAGGAGGCATGGGCGACCCCGCTGGGCTAACGGGGGAGACGGGCCGGGGTACCCGCCGCAACTCGAGAATGCACCGCCGCAAGTCGAGAACACCCCCGTGAGGCCACGCCCATAGAGGGAGGAGGCGCTTTTCCCTTGCAGGGCATGGAGAGCATGCCCCGGCACCTGTTCCGGCTCCGAACGGGGCTTGACTCCTTGCGGGCGACTCCAGGTGTCCCCCGAGATCCCCGGGCCAACCTGCCAAGAAAGCGGGGCTTCCCGCCCACACGCGAGGGCGTCCCCCGGGCCCCCCTCCTTGCGAGACGGGGCCCTTGGGATCTGCAGCGACGCGAGAGCCGTCCTGCCTTCTCTCTGGCGCTGCAACGGAGGCTGGACTCCCTCTAGGCGCCCCCAGAGGTTCCCTGGGATACCCGTGTCCACAGGCGAGCGGAACCCTGAGTCTCCAGAGGCCGCTCGCGAGGGGGCCCCCGTCGCCGTCGGCCCCTCCTCTCGAAAGGGGGGTCCAATCCCCTTCCTGAATGCCATCGCAATCCCTACATTCCCTCGCACCTCCAGAGCGGGACTCTCGCCTCTCCTGAGGTTCGAGAAGAGGCCCCAAGGGGCCAGTTCCGGCCGCAAGACCAAAGGTCCCCGAGGAACCCCCATCGGCAAGCGAGTCCAGTTCCCTGGACGTGAGGCGAGGGGAAGCCCAGCAGCCCCTGGCGATGTCAAAGGAGGCCTGGACTTCTCAGAGGCAACAAGAGAGGCTCCCCGAGGCGCCACGCCCCCGATTCAGAGAGGCCACCCCCGCTTCCCCTGCGCCGCGCGGAAAAGCACGACCTTCGCCCCTGCATTCGAGGGGAAGCCCGATTGCCCTTGGCTGTGACCGGAGAGAAAGGCTGAGTCCCCTCGACTCCCTGGAGGCCACCCCACAGGTGCCAGTTATACCTGTCCCCTCCCCCCCTCCGGGGACCCCCGAGGGTCCTAGCTCCATGCCTGACGCGGACCCAGGGCGCTGCAGCGCCTCCTGGCGAATCCCGAGGCTGCTCGGGCCCCTGTCCGCTCGAAAGGAGGCATGGCGACCCCGCTGGGCTAACGGGGGAGACGGGCCGGGGTACCCGCCCGCAACTCGAGAATGCACCGCCGCAAGTCGAGAACACCCCCGTGAGGCCACGCCCATAGAGGGAGGAGGCGCTTTTCCCTTGCAGGGCATGGAGAGCATGCCCCGGCACCTGTTCCGGCTCCGAACGGGGCTTGACTCCTTGCGGGCGACTCCAGGTGTCCCCCGAGATCCCCGGGCCAACCTGCCAAGAAAGCGGGGCTTCCCGCCACACCGCGAGGGCGTCCCCCGGGCCCCCCTCCTTGCGAGACGGGGCCCTTGGGATCTGCAGCGACGCGAGAGCCGTCCTGCCTTCTCTCTGGCGCTGCAACGGAGGCTGGACTCCCTCTAGGCGCCCCCAGAGGTTCCCTGGGATACCCGTGTCCACAGGCGAGCGGAACCCTGAGTCTCCAGAGGCCGCTCGCGAGGGGCCCCCCGTCGCCGTCGCCCCCTCCTCTCGAAAGGGGGGTCCAATCCCCTTCCTGAATGCCATCGCAATCCCTACATTCCCTCGCACCTCCAGAGCGGGACTCTCGCCTCTCCTGAGGTTCGAGAAGAGGCCCCAAGGGGCCAGTTCCGGCCGCAAGACCAAAGGTCCCCGAGGAACCCCCATCGGCAAGCGAGTCCAGTTCCCTGGACGTGAGGCGAGGGGAAGCCCAGCAGCCCCTGGCGATGTCAAAGGAGGCCTGGACTTCTCAGAGGCAACAAGAGAGGCTCCCCGAGGCGCCACGCCCCCGATTCAGAGAGGCCACCCCCGCTTCCCCCTGCGCCGCGCGGAAAAAGCACGACCTTCGCCCCTGCATTCGAGGGGAAGCCCGATTGCCCTTGGCTGTGACCGGAGAGAAAGGCTGAGTCCCCTCGACTCCCTGGAGGCCACCCCACAGGTGCCAGTTATACCTGTCCCCTCCCCCCCTCCGGGGACCCCCGAGGGTCCTAGCTCCATGCCTGACGCGGACCCAGGGCGCTGCAGCGCCTCCTGGCGAATCCCGAGGCTGCTCGGGCCCCTGTCCGCTCGAAAGGAGGCATGGCGACCCCGCTGGGCTAACGGGGGAGACGGGCCGGGGTACCCGCCGCAACTCGAGAATGCACCGCCGCAAGTCGAGAACACCCCCGTGAGGCCACGCCCATAGAGGGAGGAGGCGCTTTTCCCTTGCAGGGCATGGAGAGCATGCCCCGGCACCTGTTCCGGCTCCGAACGGGGCTTGACTCCTTGCGGGCGACTCCAGGTGTCCCCCGAGATCCCCGGGCCAACCTGCCAAGAAAGCGGGGCTTCCCGCCACACCGCGAGGGCGTCCCCCGGGCCCCCCTCCTTGCGAGACGGGGCCCTTGGGATCTGCAGCGACGCGAGAGCCGTCCTGCCTTCTCTCTGGCGCTGCAACGGAGGCTGGACTCCCTCTAGGCGCCCCCAGAGGTTCCCTGGGATACCCGTGTCCACAGGCGAGCGGAACCCTGAGTCTCCAGAGGCCGCTCGCGAGGGGCCCCCCGTCGCCGTCGGCCCCTCCTCTCGAAAGGGGGGTCCAATCCCCTTCCTGAATGCCATCGCAATCCCTACATTCCCTCGCACCTCCAGAGCGGGACTCTCGCCTCTCCTGAGGTTCGAGAAGAGGCCCCAAGGGGCCAGTTCCGGCCGCAAGACCAAAGGTCCCCGAGGAACCCCCATCGGCAAGCGAGTCCAGTTCCCTGGACGTGAGGCGAGGGGAAGCCCAGCAGCCCCTGGCGATGTCAAAGGAGGCCTGGACTTCTCAGAGGCAACAAGAGAGGCTCCCCGAGGCGCCACGCCCCCGATTCAGAGAGGCCACCCCCGCTTCCCCCTGCGCCGCGCGGAAAAGCACGACCTTCGCCCCTGCATTCGAGGGGAAGCCCGATTGCCCTTGGCTGTGACCGGAGAGAAAGGCTGAGTCCCCTCGACTCCCTGGAGGCCACCCCACAGGTGCCAGTTATACCTGTCCCCTCCCCCCCTCCGGGGACCCCCGAGGGTCCTAGCTCCATGCCTGACGCGGACCCAGGGCGCTGCAGCGCCTCCTGGCGAATCCCGAGGCTGCTCGGGCCCCTGTCCGCTCGAAAGGAGGCATGGCGACCCCGCTGGGCTAACGGGGGAGACGGGCCGGGGTACCCGCCGCAACTCGAGAATGCACCGCCGCAAGTCGAGAACACCCCCGTGAGGCCACGCCCATAGAGGGAGGAGGCGCTTTTCCCTTGCAGGGCATGGAGAGCATGCCCCGGCACCTGTTCCGGCTCCGAACGGGGCTTGACTCCTTGCGGGCGACTCCAGGTGTCCCCCGAGATCCCCGGGCCAACCTGCCAAGAAAGCGGGGCTTCCCGCCACACCGCGAGGGCGTCCCCCGGGCCCCCCTCCTTGCGAGACGGGGCCCTTGGGATCTGCAGCGACGCGAGAGCCGTCCTGCCTTCTCTCTGGCGCTGCAACGGAGGCTGGACTCCCTCTAGGCGCCCCCAGAGGTTCCCTGGGATACCCGTGTCCACAGGCGAGCGGAACCCTGAGTCTCCAGAGGCCGCTCGCGAGGGGCCCCCCGTCGCCGTCGGCCCCTCCTCTCGAAAGGGGGGTCCAATCCCCTTCCTGAATGCCATCGCAATCCCTACATTCCCTCGCACCTCCAGAGCGGGACTCTCGCCTCTCCTGAGGTTCGAGAAGAGGCCCCAAGGGGCCAGTTCCGGCCGCAAGACCAAAGGTCCCCGAGGAACCCCCATCGGCAAGCGAGTCCAGTTCCCTGGACGTGAGGCGAGGGGAAGCCCAGCAGCCCCTGGCGATGTCAAAGGAGGCCTGGACTTCTCAGAGGCAACAAGAGAGGCTCCCCGAGGCGCCACGCCCCCGATTCAGAGAGGCCACCCCCGCTTCCCCCTGCGCCGCGCGGAAAAGCACGACCTTCGCCCCTGCATTCGAGGGGAAGCCCGATTGCCCTTGGCTGTGACCGGAGAGAAAGGCTGAGTCCCCTCGACTCCCTGGAGGCCACCCCACAGGTGCCAGTTATACCTGTCCCCTCCCCCCCTCCGGGGACCCCCGAGGGTCCTAGCTCCATGCCTGACGCGGACCCAGGGCGCTGCAGCGCCTCCTGGCGAATCCCGAGGCTGCTCTCGGGCCCCTGTCCGCTCGAAAGGAGGCATGGCGACCCCGCTGGGCTAACGGGGGAGACGGGCCGGGGTACCCGCCGCAACTCGAGAATGCACCGCCGCAAGTCGAGAACACCCCCGTGAGGCCACGCCCATAGAGGGAGGAGGCGCTTTTCCCTTGCAGGGCATGGAGAGCATGCCCCGGCACCTGTTCCGGCTCCGAACGGGGCTTGATCCTTGCGGGCGACTCCAGGTGTCCCCCGAGATCCCCGGGCCAACCTGCCAAGAAAGCGGGGCTTCCCGCCACACCGCGAGGGCGTCCCCCGGGCCCCCCTCCTTGCGAGACGGGGCCCTTGGGATCTGCAGCGACGCGAGAGCCGTCCTGCCTTCTCTCTGGCGCTGCAACGGAGGCTGGACTCCCTCTAGGCGCCCCCAGAGGTTCCCTGGGATACCCGTGTCCACAGGCGAGCGGAACCCTGAGTCTCCAGAGGCCGCTCGCGAGGGGCCCCCCCCCGTCGCCGTCGGCCCCTCCTCTCGAAAGGGGGGTCCAATCCCCTTCCTGAATGCCATCGCAATCCCTACATTCCCTCGCACCTCCAGAGCGGGACTCTCGCCTCTCCTGAGGTTCGAGAAGAGGCCCCAAGGGGCCAGTTCCGGCCGCAAGACCAAAGGTCCCCGAGGAACCCCCATCGGCAAGCGAGTCCAGTTCCCTGGACGTGAGGCGAGGGGAAGCCCAGCAGCCCCTGGCGATGTCAAAGGAGGCCTGGACTTCTCAGAGGCAACAAGAGAGGCTCCCCGAGGCGCCACGCCCCCGATTCAGAGAGGCCACCCCCGCTTCCCCCTGCGCCGCGCGGAAAAGCACGACCTTCGCCCCTGCATTCGAGGGGAAGCCCGATTGCCCTTGGCTGTGACCGGAGAGAAAGGCTGAGTCCCCTCGACTCCCTGGAGGCCACCCCACAGGTGCCAGTTATACCTGTCCCCTCCCCCCCTCCGGGGACCCCCGAGGGTCCTAGCTCCATGCCTGACGCGGACCCAGGGCGCTGCAGCGCCTCCTGGCGAATCCCGAGGCTGCTCGGGCCCCTGTCCGCTCGAAAGGAGGCATGGCGACCCCGCTGGGCTAACGGGGGAGACGGGCCGGGGTACCCGCCGCAACTCGAGAATGCACCGCCGCAAGTCGAGAACACCCCCGTGAGGCCACGCCCATAGAGGGAGGAGGCGCTTTTCCCTTGCAGGGCATGGAGAGCATGCCCCGGCACCTGTTCCGGCTCCGAACGGGGCTTGACTCCTTGCGGGCGACTCCAGGTGTCCCCCGAGATCCCCGGGCCAACCTGCCAAGAAAGCGGGGCTTCCCGCCACACCGCGAGGGCGTCCCCCGGGCCCCCCTCCTTGCGAGACGGGGCCCTTGGGATCTGCAGCGACGCGAGAGCCGTCCTGCCTTCTCTCTGGCGCTGCAACGGAGGCTGGACTCCCTCTAGGCGCCCCCAGAGGTTCCCTGGGATACCCGTGTCCACAGGCGAGCGGAACCCTGAGTCTCCAGAGGCCGCTCGCGAGGGGCCCCCCGTCGCCGTCGGCCCCTCCTCTCGAAAGGGGGGTCCAATCCCCTTCCTGAATGCCATCGCAATCCCTACATTCCCTCGCACCTCCAGAGCGGGACTCTCGCCTCTCCTGAGGTTCGAGAAGAGGCCCCAAGGGGCCAGTTCCGGCCGCAAGACCAAAGGTCCCCGAGGAACCCCCATCGGCAAGCGAGTCCAGTTCCCTGGACGTGAGGCGAGGGGAAGCCCAGCAGCCCCTGGCGATGTCAAAGGAGGCCTGGACTTCTCAGAGGCAACAAGAGAGGCTCCCCGAGGCGCCACGCCCCCGATTCAGAGAGGCCACCCCCGCTTCCCCTGCGCCGCGCGGAAAAGCACGACCTTCGCCCCTGCATTCGAGGGGAAGCCCGATTGCCCTTGGCTGTGACCGGAGAGAAAGGCTGAGTCCCCTCGACTCCCTGGAGGCCACCCCACAGGTGCCAGTTATACCTGTCCCCTCCCCCCCTCCGGGGACCCCCGAGGGTCCTAGCTCCATGCCTGACGCGGACCCAGGGCGCTGCAGCGCCTCCTGGCGAATCCCGAGGCTGCTCGGGCCCTGTCCGCTCGAAAGGAGGCATGGCGACCCCGCTGGGCTAACGGGGGAGACGGGCCGGGGTACCCGCCGCAACTCGAGAATGCACCGCCGCAAGTCGAGAACACCCCCGTGAGGCCACGCCCATAGAGGGAGGAGGCGCTTTTCCCTTGCAGGGCATGGAGAGCATGCCCCGGCACCTGTTCCGGCTCCGAACGGGGCTTGACTCCTTGCGGGCGACTCCAGGTGTCCCCCGAGATCCCCGGGCCAACCTGCCAAGAAAGCGGGGCTTCCCGCCACACCGCGAGGGCGTCCCCCGGGCCCCCCTCCTTGCGAGACGGGGCCCTTGGGATCTGCAGCGACGCGAGAGCCGTCCTGCCTTCTCTCTGGCGCTGCAACGGAGGCTGGACTCCCTCTAGGCGCCCCCAGAGGTTCCCTGGGATACCCGTGTCCACAGGCGAGCGGAACCCTGAGTCTCCAGAGGCCGCTCGCGAGGGGCCCCCCGTCGCCGTCGGCCCCTCCTCTCGAAAGGGGGGTCCAATCCCCTTCCTGAATGCCATCGCAATCCCTACATTCCCTCGCACCTCCAGAGCGGGACTCTCGCCTCTCCTGAGGTTCGAGAAGAGGCCCCAAGGGGCCAGTTCCGGCCGCAAGACCAAAGGTCCCCGAGGAACCCCCATCGGCAAGCGAGTCCAGTTCCCTGGACGTGAGGCGAGGGGAAGCCCAGCAGCCCCTGGCGATGTCAAAGGAGGCCTGGACTTCTCAGAGGCAACAAGAGAGGCTCCCCGAGGCGCCACGCCCCCGATTCAGAGAGGCCACCCCCGCTTCCCCCTGCGCCGCGCGGAAAAGCACGACCTTCGCCCCTGCATTCGAGGGGAAGCCCGATTGCCCTTGGCTGTGACCGGAGAGAAAGGCTGAGTCCCCTCGACTCCCTGGAGGCCACCCCACAGGTGCCAGTTATACCTGTCCCCTCCCCCCCTCCGGGGACCCCCGAGGGTCCTAGCTCCATGCCTGACGCGGACCCAGGGCGCTGCAGCGCCTCCTGGCGAATCCCGAGGCTGCTCGGGCCCCTGTCCGCTCGAAAGGAGGCATGGCGACCCCGCTGGGCTAACGGGGGAGACGGGCCGGGGTACCCGCCGCAACTCGAGAATGCACCGCCGCAAGTCGAGAACACCCCCGTGAGGCCACGCCCATAGAGGGAGGAGGCGCTTTTCCCTTGCAGGGCATGGAGAGCATGCCCCGGCACCTGTTCCGGCTCCGAACGGGGCTTGACTCCTTGCGGGCGACTCCAGGTGTCCCCCGAGATCCCCGGGCCAACCTGCCAAGAAAGCGGGGCTTCCCGCCACACCGCGAGGGCGTCCCCCGGGCCCCCCTCCTTGCGAGACGGGGCCCTTGGGATCTGCAGCGACTCGAGAGCCGTCCTGCCTTCTCTCTGGCGCTGCAACGGAGGCTGGACTCCCTCTAGGCGCCCCCAGAGGTTCCCTGGGATACCCGTGTCCACAGGCGAGCGGAACCCTGAGTCTCCAGAGGCCGCTCGCGAGGGGCCCCCCGTCGCCGTCGGCCCTCTCCTCTCGAAAGGGGGGTCCAATCCCCTTCCTGAATGCCATCGCAATCCCTACATTCCCTCGCACCTCCAGAGCGGGACTCTCGCCTCTCCTGAGGTTCGAGAAGAGGCCCCAAGGGGCCAGTTCCGGCCGCAAGACCAAAGGTCCCCGAGGAACCCCCATCGGCAAGCGAGTCCAGTTCCCTGGACGTGAGGCGAGGGGAAGCCCAGCAGCCCCTGGCGATGTCAAAGGAGGCCTGGACTTCTCAGAGGCAACAAGAGAGGCTCCCCGAGGCGCCACGCCCCCGATTCAGAGAGGCCACCCCCGCTTCCCCCTGCGCCGCGCGGAAAAGCACGACCTTCGCCCCTGCATTCGAGGGGAAGCCCGATTGCCCTTGGCTGTGACCGGAGAGAAAGGCTGAGTCCCCTCGACTCCCTGGAGGCCACCCCACAGGTGCCAGTTATACCTGTCCCCTCCCCCCCTCCGGGGACCCCCGAGGGTCCTAGCTCCATGCCTGACGCGGACCCAGGGCGCTGCAGCGCCTCCTGGCGAATCCCGAGGCTGCTCGGGCCCCTGTCCGCTCGAAAGGAGGCATGGCGACCCCGCTGGGCTAACGGGGGAGACGGGCCGGGGTACCCGCCGCAACTCGAGAATTCACCGCCGCAAGTCGAGAACACCCCCGTGAGGCCACGCCCATAGAGGGAGGGAGGAGGCGCTTTTCCCTTGCAGGGCATGGAGAGCATGCCCCGGCACCTGTTCCGGCTCCGAACGGGGCTTGACTCCTTGCGGGCGACTCCAGGTGTCCCCCGAGATCCCCGGGCCAACCTGCCAAGAAAGCGGGGCTTCCCCCGCCACACCGCGAGGGCGTCCCCCGGGCCCCCCTCCTTGCGAGACGGGGCCCTTGGGATCTGCAGCGACTCGAGAGCCGTCCTGCCTTCTCTCTGGCGCTGCAACGGAGGCTGGACTCCCTCTAGGCGCCCCCAGAGGTTCCCTGGGATACCCGTGTCCACAGGCGAGCGGAACCCTGAGTCTCCAGAGGCCGCTCGCGAGGGGCCCCCCGTCGCCGTCGGCCCCTCCTCTCGAAAGGGGGGTCCAATCCCCTTCCTGAATGCCATCGCAATCCCTACATTCCCTCGCACCTCCAGAGCGGGACTCTCGCCTCTCCTGAGGTTCGAGAAGAGGCCCCAAGGGGCCAGTTCCGGCCGCAAGACCAAAGGTCCCCGAGGAACCCCCATCGGCAAGCGAGTCCAGTTCCCTGGACGTGAGGCGAGGGGAAGCCCAGCAGCCCCTGGCGATGTCAAAGGAGGCCTGGACTTCTCAGAGGCAACAAGAGAGGCTCCCCGAGGCGCCACGCCCCCGATTCAGAGAGGCCACACCCCGCTTCCCCCTGCGCCGCGCGGAAAAGCACGACCTTCGCCCCTGCATTCGAGGGGAAGCCCGATTGCCCTTGGCTGTGACCGGAGAGAAAGGCTGAGTCCCCTCGACTCCCTGGAGGCCACCCCACAGGTGCCAGTTATACCTGTCCCCTCCCCCCCTCCGGGGACCCCCGAGGGTCCTAGCTCCATGCCTGACGCGGACCCAGGGCGCTGCAGCGCCTCCTGGCGAATCCCGAGGCTGCTCGGGCCCCTGTCCGCTCGAAAGGAGGCATGGCGACCCCGCTGGGCTAACGGGGGAGACGGGCCGGGGTACCCGCCGCAACTCGAGAATGCACCGCCGCAAGTCGAGAACACCCCCGTGAGGCCACGCCCATAGAGGGAGGAGGCGCTTTTCCCTTGCAGGGCATGGAGAGCATGCCCCGGCACCTGTTCCGGCTCCGAACGGGGCTTGACTCCTTGCGGGCGACTCCAGGTGTCCCCCGAGATCCCCGGGCCAACCTGCCAAGAAAGCGGGGCTTCCCGCCACACCGCGAGGGCGTCCCCCGGGCCCCCCTCCTTGCGAGACGGGGCCCTTGGGATCTGCAGCGACTCGAGAGCCGTCCTGCCTTCTCTCTGGCGCTGCAACGGAGGCTGGACTCCCTCTAGGCGCCCCCAGAGGTTCCCTGGGATACCCGTGTCCACAGGCGAGCGGAACCCTGAGTCTCCAGAGGCCGCTCGCGAGGGGCCCCCCGTCGCCGTCGGCCCCTCCTCTCGAAAGGGGGGTCCAATCCCCTTCCTGAATGCCATCGCAATCCCTACATTCCCTCGCACCTCCAGAGCGGGACTCTCGCCTCTCCTGAGGTTCGAGAAGAGGCCCCAAGGGGCCAGTTCCGGCCGCAAGACCAAAGGTCCCCGAGGGAACCCCCATCGGCAAGCGAGTCCAGTTCCCTGGACGTGAGGCGAGGGGAAGCCCAGCAGCCCCTGGCGATGTCAAAGGAGGCCTGGACTTCTCAGAGGCAACAAGAGAGGCTCCCCGAGGCGCCACGCCCCCGATTCAGAGAGGCCACCCCCGCTTCCCCCTGCGCCGCGCGGAAAAGCACGACCTTCGCCCCTGCATTCGAGGGGAAGCCCGATTGCCCTTGGCTGTGACCGGAGAGAAAGGCTGAGTCCCCTCGACTCCCTGGAGGCCACCCCACAGGTGCCAGTTATACCTGTCCCCCCTCCCCCCCTCCCGGGGACCCCCGAGGGTCCTAGCTCCATGCCTGACGCGGACCCAGGGCGCTGCAGCGCCTCCTGGCGAATCCCGAGGCTGCTCGGGCCCCTGTCCGCTCGAAAGGAGGCATGGCGACCCCGCTGGGCTAACGGGGGAGACGGGCCGGGGTACCCGCCGCAACTCGAGAATGCACCGCCGCAAGTCGAGAACACCCCCGTGAGGCCACGCCCATAGAGGGAGGAGGCGCTTTTCCCTTGCAGGGCATGGAGAGCATGCCCCGGCACCTGTTCCGGCTCCGAACGGGGCTTGACTCCTTGCGGGCGACTCCAGGTGTCCCCCGAGATCCCCGGGCCAACCTGCCAAGAAAGCGGGGCTTCCCGCCACACCGCGAGGGCGTCCCCCGGGCCCCCCTCCTTGCGAGACGGGGCCCTTGGGATCTGCAGCGCGACGCGAGAGAGCCGTCCTGCCTTCTCTCTGGCGCTGCAACGGAGGCTGGACTCCCTCTAGGCGCCCCCAGAGGTTCCCTGGGATACCCGTGTCCACAGGCGAGCGGAACCCTGAGTCTCCAGAGGCCGCTCGCGAGGGGCCCCCCGTCGCCGTCGGCCCCTCCTCTCGAAAGGGGGGTCCAATCCCCTTCCTGAATGCCATCGCAATCCCTACATTCCCTCGCACCTCCAGAGCGGGACTCTCGCCTCTCCTGAGGTTCGAGAAGAGGCCCCAAGGGGCCAGTTCCGGCCGCAAGACCAAAGGTCCCCGAGGAACCCCCATCGGCAAGCGAGTCCAGTTCCCTGGACGTGAGGCGAGGGGAAGCCCAGCAGCCCCTGGCGATGTCAAAGGAGGCCTGGACTTCTCAGAGGCAACAAGAGAGGCTCCCCGAGGCGCCACGCCCCCGATTCAGAGAGGCCACCCCCGCTTCCCCCTGCGCCGCGCGGAAAAGCACGACCTTCGCCCCTGCATTCGAGGGGAAGCCCGATTGCCCTTGGCTGTGACCGGAGAGAAAGGCTGAGTCCCCTCGACTCCCTGGAGGCCACCCCACAGGTGCCAGTTATACCTGTCCCCTCCCCCCCCTCCGGGGACCCCCGAGGGTCCTAGCTCCATGCCTGACGCGGACCCAGGGCGCTGCAGCGCCTCCTGGCGAATCCCGAGGCTGCTCGGGCCCCTGTCCGCTCGAAAGGAGGCATGGCGACCCCGCTGGGCTAACGGGGGAGACGGGCCGGGGTACCCGCCGCAACTCGAGAATGCACCGCCGCAAGTCGAGAACACCCCCGTGAGGCCACGCCCATAGAGGGAGGAGGCGCTTTTCCCTTGCAGGGCATGGAGAGCATGCCCCGGCACCTGTTCCGGCTCCGAACGGGGCTTGACTCCTTGCGGGCGACTCCAGGTGTCCCCCGAGATCCCCGGGCCAACCTGCCAAGAAAGCGGGGCTTCCCGCCACACCGCGAGGGCGTCCCCCGGGCCCCCCTCCTTGCGAGACGGGGCCCTTGGGATCTGCAGCGACTCGAGAGCCGTCCTCCCTTCTCTCTGGCGCTGCAACGGAGGCTGGACTCCCTCTAGGCGCCCCCAGAGGTTCCCTGGGATACCCGTGTCCACAGGCGAGCGGAACCCTGAGTCTCCAGAGGCCGCTCGCGAGGGGCCCCCCGTCGCCGTCGGCCCCTCCTCTCGAAAGGGGGGTCCAATCCCCTTCCTGAATGCCATCGCAATCCCTACATTCCCTCGCACCTCCAGAGCGGGACTCTCGCCTCTCCTGAGGTTCGAGAAGAGGCCCCAAGGGGCCAGTTCCGGCCGCAAGACCAAAGGTCCCCGAGGAACCCCCATCGGCAAGCGAGTCCAGTTCCCTGGACGTGAGGCGAGGGGAAGCCCAGCAGCCCCTGGCGATGTCAAAGGAGGCCTGGACTTCTCAGAGGCAACAAGAGAGGCTCCCCGAGGCGCCACGCCCCCGATTCAGAGAGGCCACCCCCGCTTTCCCCCTGCGCCGCGCGGAAAAGCACGACCTTCGCCCCTGCATTCGAGGGGAAGCCCGATTGCCCTTGGCTGTGACCGGAGAGAAAGGCTGAGTCCCCTCGACTCCCTGGAGGCCACCCCACAGGTGCCAGTTATACCTGTCCCCTCCCCCCCTCCGGGGACCCCCGAGGGTCCTAGCTCCATGCCTGACGCGGACCCAGGGCGCTGCAGCGCCTCCTGGCGAATCCCGAGGCTGCTCGGGCCCCTGTCCGCTCGAAAGGAGGCATGGCGACCCCGCTGGGCTAACGGGGGAGACGGGCCGGGGTACCCGCCGCAACTCGAGAATGCACCGCCGCAAGTCGAGAACACCCCCGTGAGGCCACGCCCATAGAGGGAGGAGGCGCTTTTCCCTTGCAGGGCATGGAGAGCATGCCCCGGCACCTGTTCCGGCTCCGAACGGGGCTTGACTCCTTGCGGGCGACTCCAGGTGTCCCCCGAGATCCCCGGGCCAACCTGCCAAGAAAGCGGGGCTTCCCGCCCACACCGCGAGGGCGTCCCCCGGGCCCCCCTCCTTGCGAGACGGGGCCCTTGGGATCTGCAGCGACGCGAGAGAGCCGTCCTGCCTTCTCTCTGGCGCTGCAACGGAGGCTGGACTCCCTCTAGGCGCCCCCCCAGAGGTTCCCTGGGATACCCGTGTCCACAGGCGAGCGGAACCCTGAGTCTCCAGAGGCCGCTCGCGAGGGGCCCCCCCGTCGCCGTCGGCCCCCCTCCTCTCGAAAGGGGGGTCCAATCCCCTTCCTGAATGCCATCGCAATCCCTACATTCCCTCGCACCTCCAGAGCGGGACTCTCGCCTCTCCTGAGGTTCGAGAAGAGGCCCCAAGGGGCCAGTTCCGGCCGCAAGACCAAAGGTCCCCGAGGAACCCCCATCGGCAAGCGAGTCCAGTTCCCTGGACGTGAGGCGAGGGGAAGCCCAGCAGCCCCTGGCGATGTCAAAGGAGGCCTGGACTTCTCAGAGGCAACAAGAGAGGCTCCCCGAGGCGCCACGCCCCCGATTCAGAGAGGCCACCCCCGCTTCCCCCCTGCGCCGCGCGGAAAAGCACGACCTTCGCCCCTGCATTCGAGGGGAAGCCCGATTGCCCTTGGCTGTGACCGGAGAGAAAGGCTGAGTCCCCTCGACTCCCTGGAGGCCACCCCACAGGTGCCAGTTATACCTGTCCCCTCCCCCCCTCCGGGGACCCCCGAGGGTCCTAGCTCCATGCCTGACGCGGACCCAGGGCGCTGCAGCGCCTCCTGGCGAATCCCGAGGCTGCTCGGGCCCCTGTCCGCTCGAAAGGAGGCATGGCGACCCCGCTGGGCTAACGGGGGAGACGGGCCGGGGTACCCGCCGCAACTCGAGAATGCACCGCCGCAAGTCGAGAACACCCCCGTGAGGCCACGCCCATAGAGGGAGGAGGCGCTTTTCCCTTGCAGGGCATGGAGAGCATGCCCCGGCACCTGTTCCGGCTCCGAACGGGGCTTGACTCCTTGCGGGCGACTCCAGGTGTCCCCCGAGATCCCCGGGCCAACCTGCCAAGAAAGCGGGGCTTCCCGCCACACCGCGAGGGCGTCCCCCCGGGCCCCCCTCCTTGCGAGACGGGGCCCTTGGGATCTGCAGCGACGCGAGAGCCGTCCTGCCTTCTCTCTGGCGCTGCAACGGAGGCTGGACTCCCTCTAGGCGCCCCCAGAGGTTCCCTGGGATACCCGTGTCCACAGGCGAGCGGAACCCTGAGTCTCCAGAGGCCGCTCGCGAGGGGCCCCCCGTCGCCGTCGGCCCCCTCCTCTCGAAAGGGGGGTCCAATCCCCTTCCTGAATGCCATCGCAATCCCTACATTCCCTCGCACCTCCAGAGCGGGACTCTCGCCTCTCCTGAGGTTCGAGAAGAGGCCCCAAGGGGCCAGTTCCGGCCGCAAGACCAAAGGTCCCCGAGGAACCCCCATCGGCAAGCGAGTCCAGTTCCCTGGACGTGAGGCGAGGGGAAGCCCAGCAGCCCCTGGCGATGTCAAAGGAGGCCTGGACTTCTCAGAGGCAACAAGAGAGGCTCCCCGAGGCGCCACGCCCCCGATTCAGAGAGGCCACCCCCCCCCGCTTCCCCCTGCGCCGCGCGGAAAAGCACGACCTTCGCCCCTGCATTCGAGGGGAAGCCCGATTGCCCTTGGCTGTGACCGGAGAGAAAGGCTGAGTCCCCTCGACTCCCTGGAGGCCACCCCACAGGTGCCAGTTATACCTGTCCCCTCCCCCCCTCCGGGGACCCCCGAGGGTCCTAGCTCCATGCCTGACGCGGACCCAGGGCGCTGCAGCGCCTCCTGGCGAATCCCGAGGCTGCTCGGGCCCCTGTCCGCTCGAAAGGAGGCATGGCGACCCCGCTGGGCTAACGGGGGAGACGGGCCGGGGTACCCGCCGCAACTCGAGAATGCACCGCCGCAAGTCGAGAACACCCCCGTGAGGCCACGCCCATAGAGGGAGGAGGCGCTTTTCCCTTGCAGGGCATGGAGAGCATGCCCCGGCACCTGTTCCGGCTCCGAACGGGGCTTGACTCCTTGCGGGCGACTCCAGGTGTCCCCCGAGATCCCCGGGCCAACCTGCCAAGAAAGCGGGGCTTCCCGCCACACCGCGAGGGCGTCCCCCGGGCCCCCCTCCTTGCGAGACGGGGCCCTTGGGATCTGCAGCGACTCGAGAGCCGTCCTGCCTTCTCTCTGGCGCTGCAACGGAGGCTGGACTCCCTCTAGGCGCCCCCAGAGGTTCCCTGGGATACCCGTGTCCACAGGCGAGCGGAACCCTGAGTCTCCAGAGGCCGCTCGCGAGGGGCCCCCCGTCGCCGTCGGCCCCTCCTCTCGAAAGGGGGGTCCAATCCCCTTCCTGAATGCCATCGCAATCCCTACATTCCCTCGCACCTCCAGAGCGGGACTCTCGCCTCTCCTGAGGTTCGAGAAGAGGCCCCAAGGGGCCAGTTCCGGCCGCAAGACCAAAGGTCCCCGAGGAACCCCCATCGGCAAGCGAGTCCAGTTCCCTGGACGTGAGGCGAGGGGAAGCCCAGCAGCCCCTGGCGATGTCAAAGGAGGCCTGGACTTCTCAGAGGCAACAAGAGAGGCTCCCCGAGGCGCCACGCCCCCGATTCAGAGAGGCCACCCCCGCTTCCCCCTGCGCCGCGCGGAAAAGCACGACCTTCGCCCCTGCATTCGAGGGGAAGCCCGATTGCCCTTGGCTGTGACCGGAGAGAAAGGCTGAGTCCCCTCGACTCCCTGGAGGCCACCCCACAGGTGCCAGTTATACCTGTCCCCTCCCCCCCTCCGGGGACCCCCGAGGGTCCTAGCTCCATGCCTGACGCGGACCCAGGGCGCTGCAGCGCCTCCTGGCGAATCCCGAGGCTGCTCGGGCCCCTGTCCGCTCGAAAGGAGGCATGGCGACCCCGCTGGGCTAACGGGGGAGACGGGCCGGGGTACCCGCCGCAACTCGAGAATGCACCGCCGCAAGTCGAGAACACCCCCGTGAGGCCACGCCCATAGAGGGAGGAGGCGCTTTTCCCTTGCAGGGCATGGAGAGCATGCCCCGGCACCTGTTCCGGCTCCGAACGGGGCTTGACTCCTTGCGGGCGACTCCAGGTGTCCCCCGAGATCCCCGGGGCCAACCTGCCAAGAAAGCGGGGCTTCCCGCCACACCGCGAGGGCATCCCCCGGGCCCCCCTCCTTGCGAGACGGGGCCCTTGGGATCTGCAGCGACGCGAGAGCCGTCCTGCCTTCTCTCTGGCGCTGCAACGGAGGCTGGACTCCCTCTAGGCGCCCCCAGAGGTTCCCTGGGATACCCGTGTCCACAGGCGAGCGGAACCCTGAGTCTCCAGAGGCCGCTCGCGAGGGGCCCCCCGTCGCCGTCGGCCCCTCCTCTCGAAAGGGGGGTCCAATCCCCTTCCTGAATGCCATCGCAATCCCTACATTCCCTCGCACCTCCAGAGCGGGACTCTCGCCTCTCCTGAGGTTCGAGAAGAGGCCCCAAGGGGCCAGTTCCGGCCGCAAGACCAAAGGTCCCCGAGGAACCCCCATCGGCAAGCGAGTCCAGTTCCCTGGACGTGAGGCGAGGGGAAGCCCAGCAGCCCCTGGCGATGTCAAAGGAGGCCTGGACTTCTCAGAGGCAACAAGAGAGGCTCCCCGAGGCGCCACGCCCCCGATTCAGAGAGGCCACCCCCGCTTCCCCCTGCGCCGCGCGGAAAAGCACGACCTTCGCCCCTGCATTCGAGGGGAAGCCCGATTGCCCTTGGCTGTGACCGGAGAGAAAGGCTGAGTCCCCTCGACTCCCTGGAGGCCACCCCACAGGTGCCAGTTATACCTGTCCCCTCCCCCCCTCCGGGGACCCCCGAGGGTCCTAGCTCCATGCCTGACGCGGACCCAGGGCGCTGCAGCGCCTCCTGGCGAATCCCGAGGCTGCTCGGGCCCCTGTCCGCTCGAAAGGAGGCATGGCGACCCCGCTGGGCTAACGGGGGAGACGGGCCGGGGTACCCGCCGCAACTCGAGAATGCACCGCCGCAAGTCGAGAACACCCCCGTGAGGCCACGCCCATAGAGGGAGGAGGCGCTTTTCCCTTGCAGGGCATGGAGAGCATGCCCCGGCACCTGTTCCCGGCTCCGAACGGGGCTTGACTCCTTGCGGGCGACTCCAGGTGTCCCCCGAGATCCCCGGGCCAACCTGCCAAGAAAGCGGGGCTTCCCGCCACACCGCGAGGGCGTCCCCCGGGCCCCCCTCCTTGCGAGACGGGGCCCTTGGGATCTGCAGCGACTCGAGAGCCGTCCTGCCTTCTCTCTGGCGCTGCAACGGAGGCTGGACTCCCTCTAGGCGCCCCCAGAGGTTCCCTGGGATACCCGTGTCCACAGGCGAGCGGAACCCTGAGTCTCCAGAGGCCGCTCGCGAGGGGCCCCCCGTCGCCGTCGGCCCCTCCTCTCGAAAGGGGGGGTCCAATCCCCTTCCTGAATGCCATCGCAATCCCTACATTCCCTCGCACCTCCAGAGCGGGACTCTCGCCTCTCCTGAGGTTCGAGAAGAGGCCCCAAGGGGCCAGTTCCGGCCGCAAGACCAAAGGTCCCCGAGGAACCCCCATCGGCAAGCGAGTCCAGTTCCCTGGACGTGAGGCGAGGGGAAGCCCAGCAGCCCCTGGCGATGTCAAAGGAGGCCTGGACTTCTCAGAGGCAACAAGAGAGGCTCCCCGAGGCGCCACGCCCCCGATTCAGAGAGGCCACCCCCGCTTCCCCCTGCGCCGCGCGGAAAAGCACGACCTTCGCCCCTGCATTCGAGGGGAAGCCCGATTGCCCTTGGCTGTGACCGGAGAGAAAGGCTGAGTCCCCTCGACTCCCTGGAGGCCACCCCACAGGTGCCAGTTATACCTGTCCCCTCCCCCCCTCCGGGGACCCCCGAGGGTCCTAGCTCCATGCCTGACGCGGACCCAGGGCGCTGCAGCGCCTCCTGGCGAATCCCGAGGCTGCTCGGGCCCCTGTCCGCTCGAAAGGAGGCATGGCGACCCCGCTGGGCTAACGGGGGAGACGGGCCGGGGTACCCGCCGCAACTCGAGAATGCACCGCCGCAAGTCGAGAACACCCCCGTGAGGCCACGCCCATAGAGGGAGGAGGCGCTTTTCCCTTGCAGGGCATGGAGAGCATGCCCCGGCACCTGTTCCGGCTCCGAACGGGGCTTGACTCCTTGCGGGGCGACTCCAGGTGTCCCCCGAGATCCCCGGGCCAACCTGCCAAGAAAGCGGGGCTTCCCGCCACACCGCGAGGGCGTCCCCCGGGCCCCCCTCCTTGCGAGACGGGGCCCTTGGGATCTGCAGCGACTCGAGAGCCGTCCTGCCTTCTCTCTGGCGCTGCAACGGAGGCTGGACTCCCTCTAGGCGCCCCCAGAGGTTCCCTGGGATACCCGTGTCCACAGGCGAGCGGAACCCTGAGTCTCCAGAGGCCGCTCGCGAGGGGCCCCCCGTCGCCGTCGGCCCCTCCTCTCGAAAGGGGGGTCCAATCCCCTTCCTGAATGCCATCGCAATCCCTACATTCCCTCGCACCTCCAGAGCGGGACTCTCGCCTCTCCTGAGGTTCGAGAAGAGGCCCCAAAGGGCCAGTTTCCGGCCGCAAGACCAAAGGTCCCCGAGGAACCCCCATCGGCAAGCGAGTCCAGTTCCCTGGACGTGAGGCGAGGGGAAGCCCAGCAGCCCCTGGCGATGTCAAAGGAGGCCTGGACTTCTCAGAGGCAACAAGAGAGGCTCCCCGAGGCGCCACGCCCCCGATTCAGAGAGGCCACCCCCGCTTCCCCCTGCGCCGCGCGGAAAAGCACGACCTTCGCCCCTGCATTCGAGGGGAAGCCCGATTGTCCCTTGGCTGTGACCGGAGAGAAAGGCTGAGTCCCCTCGACTCCCTGGAGGCCACCCCACAGGTGCCAGTTTATACCTGTCCCCTCCCCCCCCGGGGACCCCCGAGGGTCCTAGCTCCATGCCTGACGCGGACCCAGGGCGCTGCAGCGCCTCCTGGCGAATCCCGAGGCTGCTCCGGGCCCCTCCTCCGCTCGAAAGGAGGCATGGCGACCCCGCTGGGCTAACGGGGGAGACGGGCCGGGGTACCCGCCGCAACTCGAGAATGCACCGCCGCAAGTCGAGAACACCCCCGTGAGGCCACGCCCATAGAGGGAGGAGGCGCTTTTTTCCCTTGCAGGGCATGGAGAGCATGTGCCCCGGCACCTGTTCCGGCTCCGAACGGGGCTTGACTCCTTGCGGGCGACTCCAGGTGTCCCCCGAGATCCCCGGGCCAACCTGCCAAGAAGGCGGGGCTTCCCGCCACACCGCGAGGGCGTCCCCCGGGCCCCCCTCCTTGCGAGAGACGGGGCCCTTGGGATCTGCAGCGACGCGAGAGCCGTCCTGCCTTCTCTCTGGCGCTGCACGGAGGCTGGACTCCCTCTAGGCGCCCCCAGAGGTTCCCTGGGATACCCGTGTCCACAGGCGAGCGGAACCCTGAGTCTCCAGAGGCCGCTCGCGAGGGGCCCCCCGTCGCCGTCGGCCCCTCCTCTCGAAAGGGGGGTCCAATCCCCTTCCTGAATGCCATCGCAATCCCTACATTCCCTCGCACCTCCAGAGCGGGACTCTCCTCGCCTCTCCTGAGGTTCGAGAAGAGGCCCCAAGGGGCCAGTTCCGGCGCAAGACCAAAGGTCCCCGAGGAACCCCCATCGGCAAGCGAGTCCAGTTTCCCTGGACGTGAGGCGAGGGGAAGCCCAGCAGCCCCTGGCGATGTCAAAGGAGGCCTGGACTTCTCAGAGGCAACAAGAGAGGGCTCCCCGAGGCGCCACGCCCCCGATTCAGAGAGGCCACCCCCGCTTCCCCTCGCGCCGCGCGGAAAAGCACGACCTTCGCCCCTGCATTCGAGGGGAAGCCCGATTGCCCTTGGCTGTGACCGGAGAGAAAGGCTGAGTCCCCTCGACTCCCTGGAGGCCACCCCACAGGTGCCAGTTATACCTGTCCCCTCCCCCCCTCCGGGGACCCCCGAGGGTCCTAGCTCCATGCCTGACGCGGACCCAGGGCGCTGCAGCGCCTCCTGGCGAATCCCGAGGCTGCTCGGGCCCCTGTCCGCTCGAAAGGAGGCATGGCGACCCCGCTGGGCTAACGGGGGAGACGGGCCGGGGTACCCGCCGCAACTCGAGAATGCACCGCCGCAAGTCGAGAACACCCCCGTGAGGCCACGCCCATAGAGGGAGGAGGCGCTTTTCCCTTGCAGGGCATGGAGAGCATGCCCCGGCACCTGTCCGGCTCCGAACGGGGCTTGACTCCTTGCGGGCGACTCCAGGTGTCCCCCGAGATCCCCGGGCCAACCTGCCAAGAAAGCGGGGCTTCCCGCCACACCGCGAGGGCGTCCCCCGGGCCCCCCTCCTTGCGAGACGGGGCCCTTGGGATCTGCAGCGACTCGAGAGCCGTCCTGCCTTCTCTCTGGCGCTGCAACGGAGGCTGGACTCCCTCTAGGCGCCCAGAGGTTCCTGGGATTACCCGTGTTCCACAGGCGAGGGAACCCTGAGTATCCAGAGGCCGTCGCGAGGGGCCCCGGTCGCCGTTCGGCCCTTCCTTTCTCGAAAAGGGGTGTCCAATCCCCCTTCCTGAATGCCACCGCAATCCCTACATTCCCTCGCACCTCCAGAGCGGGACTCTCGCCTCTCCTGAGGTTCGAGAAGAGGCCCCAAAGGGCCAGGTTCCGGGCCGCAAGGACCAAAGGTCCCCGAGGAACCCCCATTTGTCGGCAAGCGAGTCCAGTTCCCTGGACGTGAGGCGAGGAATGGGGAAGCCCAAGGGGGGGGCAGCCCCTGGCGAGGATGTCAAAGGAGGCCTGGACTTCTCAGAGGCAACAAGAGAGGCTCCCCGAGGCGCCCACGCCCTCCGATTCAGAGAGGCCACCCCGCTTCCCCTGCGCCGCGCGGAAAAAGCACGACCTTCGCCCCTGCATTCGAGGGGAAGCCCGATTGCCCTTGGCTGTGACGGAGAGAAAAGGCTGAGTCCCCTCGACTCCCTGGAGGGCCACCCCACAGGTGCCAGTTGTTATACCTGTCCCCTCCCCCCCCTCGGGGACAACCCCGAGGGTCCTAGCTCCATGCCTGACGCGGACCCAGGGCGCTGGCAGCGCCTCCTGGCGAATCCCGAGGCTGCTCGGGCCCCTGTACGCTCGAAAGGAGGCATGGCGACCCCGCTGGGCTTAACGGGGGAGACGGGCCGGGGTACCCGCCGCAACTCGAGAATGCATCCGCCGCAAGTCGAGAAAAACAGCCCCGTGAGGCCACCGCCCATAGAGGGAGGAGGCGCTTTTCCCTTGCGGGCTTGGAGAGCATATGCCCCGGCACCTGTTCCGGCTCCGAACGGGGCTTGACTCCTTTGCGGGCGACTCCAGGTGTCCCCCCGAGATCCCCGGGCCAACCTGCCAAGGGGGAGAAAGCGGGGCTTCAGCCCACACCGCGAGGGCGTCCCCCGGGCCACCCCTCCTTGCGAGACGGGGCCATCGCAATCCCTACTTTCCCTCGCACCTCCAGAGCGGGACTCTCGCCTCTCCTGAGGTTCGAGAAGAGGCCCCAAGGGGCCAGTTCCCGGCCGCAAGACCAAAGGTCCCCGAGGGAACCCCCATCGGCAAGCGAGTCCAGTTCCCTGGACGTGAGGCGAGGGGAAGCCCAGCAGCCCCTGGCGATGTCAAAGGAGGCCTGGACTTCTCAGAGGCAACAAGAGAGGCTCCCCGAGGCGCCACGCCCCCGATTCAGAGAGGCCACCCCCGCTTCCCCCCTGCGCCGCGCGGAAAAGCACGACCTTCGCCCCTGCATTCGAGGGGAAGCCCGATTGCCCTTGGCTGTGACCGGAGAGAAAGGCTGAGTCCCCTCGACTCCCTGGAGGCCACCCCACAGGTGCCAGTTATACCTGTCCCCTCCCCCCCTCCGGGGACCCCCGAGGGTCCTAGCTCCATGCCTGACGCGGACCCAGGGCGCTGCAGCGCCTCCTGGCGAATCCCGAGGCTGCTCGGGCCCCTGTCCGCTCGAAAGGAGGCATGGCGACCCCGCTGGGCTAACGGGGGAGACGGGCCGGGGTACCCGCCGCAACTCGAGAATGCACCGCCGCAAGTCGAGAACACCCCCGTGAGGCCACGCCCATAGAGGGAGGAGGCGCTTTTCCCTTGCAGGGCATGGAGAGCATGCCCCGGCACCTGTTCCGGCTCCGAACGGGGCTTGACTCCTTGCGGGCGACTCCAGGTGTCCCCCGAGATCCCCGGGCCAACCTGCCAAGAAAGCGGGGCTTCCCGCCACACCGCGAGGGCGTCCCCCGGGCCCCCCTCCTTGCGAGACGGGGCCCTTGGGATCTGCAGCGACGCGAGAGCCGTCCTGCCTTCTCTCTGGCGCTGCAACGGAGGCTGGACTCCCTCTAGGCGCCCCCAGAGGTTCCCTGGGATACCCGTGTCCACAGGCGAGCGGAACCCTGAGTCTCCAGAGGCCGCTCGCGAGGGGCCCCCCGTCGCCGTCGGCCCCTCCTCTCGAAAGGGGGGTCCAATCCCCTTCCTGAATGCCATCGCAATCCCTACATTCCCTCGCACCTCCAGAGCGGGACTCTCGCCTCTCCTGAGGTTCGAGAAGAGGCCCCAAGGGGCCAGTTCCGGCCGCAAGACCAAAGGTCCCCGAGGAACCCCCATCGGCAAGCGAGTCCAGTTCCCTGGACGTGAGGCGAGGGGAAGCCCAGCAGCCCCTGGCGATGTCAAAGGAGGCCTGGACTTCTCAGAGGCAACAAGAGAGGCTCCCCGAGGCGCCACGCCCCCGATTCAGAGAGGCCACCCCCGCTTCCCCCTGCGCCGCGCGGAAAAGCACGACCTTCGCCCCTGCATTCGAGGGGAAGCCCGATTGCCCTTGGCTGTGACCGGAGAGAAAGGCTGAGTCCCCTCGACTCCCTGGAGGCCACCCCACAGGTGCCAGTTATACCTGTCCCCTCCCCCCCCTCCGGGGACCCCCGAGGGTCCTAGCTCCATGCCTGACGCGGACCCAGGGCGCTGCAGCGCCTCCTGGCGAATCCCGAGGCTGCTCGGGCCCCTGTCCGCTCGAAAGGAGGCATGGCGACCCCGCTGGGCTAACGGGGGAGACGGGCCGGGGTACCCGCCGCAACTCGAGAATGCACCGCCGCAAGTCGAGAACACCCCCGTGAGGCCACGCCCATAGAGGGAGGAGGCGCTTTTCCCTTGCAGGGCATGGAGAGCATGCCCCGGCACCTGTTCCGGCTCCGAACGGGGCTTGACTCCTTGCGGGCGACTCCAGGTGTCCCCCGAGATCCCCGGGCCAACCTGCCAAGAAAGCGGGGCTTCCCGCCACACCGCGAGGGCGTCCCCCGGGCCCCCCTCCTTGCGAGACGGGGCCCTTGGGATCTGCAGCGACGCGAGAGCCGTCCTGCCTTCTCTCTGGCGCTGCAACGGAGGCTGGACTCCCTCTAGGCGCCCCCAGAGGTTCCCTGGGATACCCGTGTCCACAGGCGAGCGGAACCCTGAGTCTCCAGAGGCCGCTCGCGAGGGGCCCCCCGTCGCCGTCGGCCCCTCCTCTCGAAAGGGGGGTCCAATCCCCTTCCTGAATGCCATCGCAAATCCTACATTCCCTCGCACCTCCAGAGCGGGACTCTCGCCTCTCCTGAGGTTCGAGAAGAGGCCCCAAGGGGCCAGTTCCGGCCGCAAGACCAAAGGTCCCCGAGGAACCCCCATCGGCAAGCGAGTCCAGTTCCCTGGACGTGAGGCGAGGGGAAGCCCAGCAGCCCCTGGCGATTGGCGAATCCCGAGGCTGCTCGGGGCCCCTGTGTCCGCTCGAAAGGAGGCATGGCGACCCCGCTGGGCTAACGGGGGAGACGGGCCGGGGTACCCGCCGCAACTCGAGAATGCACCGCCGCAAGTCGAGAACACCCCCGTGAGGCCACGCCCATAGAGGGAGGAGGCGCTTTCCCTTGCAGGGCATGGAGAGCATGCCCCGGCACCTGTTCCGGCTCCGAACGGGGCTTGACTCCTTGCGGGCGACTCCAGGTGTCCCCCGAGATCCCCGGGCCAACCTGCCAAGAAAGCGGGGCTTCCCGCCACACCGCGAGGGCGTCCCCCGGGCCCCCCTCCTTGCGAGACGGGGCCCTTGGGATCTGCAGCGACGCGAGAGCCGTCCTGCCTTCTCTCTGGCGCTGCAACGGAGGCTGGACTCCCTCTAGGCGCCCCCAGAGGTTCCCTGGGATACCCGTGTCCACAGGCGAGCGGAACCCTGAGTCTCCAGAGGCCGCTCGCGAGGGGCCCCCCGTCGCCGTCGGCCCCTCCTCTCGAAAGGGGGGTCCAATCCCCTTCCTGAATGCCATCGCAATCCCTACATTCCCTCGCACCTCCAGAGCGGGACTCTCGCCTCTCCTGAGGTTCGAGAAGAGGGCCCCAAGGGGCCAGTTCCGGCCGCAAGACCAAAGGTCCCCGAGGAACCCCCATCGGCAAGCGAGTCCAGTTCCCTGGACGTGAGGCGAGGGGAAGCCCAGCAGCCCCTGGCGATGTCAAAGGAGGCCTGGACTTCTCAGAGGCAACAAGAGAGGCTCCCCGAGGCGCCACGCCCCCGATTCAGAGAGGCCACCCCCGCTTCCCCCTGCGCCGCGCGGAAAAGCACGACCTTCGCCCCTGCATTCGAGGGGAAGCCCGATTGCCCTTGGCTGTGACCGGAGAGAAAGGCTGAGTCCCCTCGACTCCCTGGAGGCCACCCCACAGGTGCCAGTTATACCTGTCCCCTCCCCCCCTCCGGGGACCCCCGAGGGTCCTAGCTCCATGCCTGACGCGGACCCAGGGCGCTGCAGCGCCTCCTGGCGAATCCCGAGGCTGCTCGGGCCCCTGTCCGCTCGAAAGGAGGCATGGCGACCCCGCTGGGCTAACGGGGGAGACGGGCCGGGGTACCCGCCGCAACTCGAGAATGCACCGCCGCAAGTCGAGAACACCCCCGTGAGGCCACGCCCATAGAGGGAGGAGGCGCTTTTTCCCTTGCAGGGCATGGAGAGCATGCCCCGGCACCTGTTCCGGCTCCGAACGGGGCTTGACTCCTTGCGGGCGACTCCAGGTGTCCCCCGAGATCCCCGGGCCAACCTGCCAAGAAAGCGGGGCTTCCCGCCACACCGCGAGGGCGTCCCCCCCGGGCCCCCCTCCTTGCGAGACGGGGCCCTTGGGATCTGCAGCGACGCGAGAGCCGTCCTGCCTTCTCTCTGGCGCTGCAACGGAGGCTGGACTCCCTCTAGGCGCCCCCAGAGGTTCCCTGGGATACCCGTGTCCACAGGCGAGCGGAACCCTGAGTCTCCAGAGGCCGCTCGCGAGGGGCCCCCCGTCGCCGTCGGCCCCTCCTCTCGAAAGGGGGGTCCAATCCCCTTCCTGAATGCCATCGCAATCCCTACATTCCCTCGCACCTCCAGAGCGGGACTCTCGCATTCGAGGGGAAGCCCGATTGCCCTTGGCTGTGACCGGAGAGAAAGGCTGAGTCCCCTCGACTCCCTGGAGGCCACCCCACAGGTGCCAGTTATACCTGTCCCCTCCCCCCCTCCGGGGACCCCCGAGGGTCCTAGCTCCATGCCTGACGCGGACCCAGGGCGCTGCAGCGCCTCCTGGCGAATCCCGAGGCTGCTCGGGCGGGCCCCTGTCCGCTCGAAAGGAGGCATGGCGACCCCGCTGGGCTAACGGGGGAGACGGGCCGGGGTACCCGCCGCAACTCGAGAATGCACCGCCGCAAGTCGAGAACACCCCCGTGAGGCCACGCCCATAGAGGGAGGAGGCGCTTTTCCCTTGCAGGGCATGGAGAGCATGCCCCGGCACCTGTTCCGGCTCCGAACGGGGCTTGACTCCTTGCGGGCGACTCCAGGTGTCCCCCGAGATCCCCGGGCCAACCTGCCAAGAAAGCGGGGCTTCCCGCCACACCGCGAGGGCGTCCCCCGGGCCCCCCTCCTTGCGAGACGGGGCCCTTGGGATCTGCAGCGACGCGAGAGCCGTCCTGCCTTCTCTCTGGCGCTGCAACGGAGGCTGGACTCCCTCTAGGCGCCCCCAGAGGTTCCCTGGGATACCCGTGTCCACAGGCGAGCGGAACCCTGAGTCTCCAGAGGCCGCTCGCGAGGGGCCCCCCGTCGCCGTCGGCCCCTCCTCTCGAAAGGGGGGTCCAATCCCCTTCCTGAATGCCATCGCAATCCCTACATTCCCTCGCACCTCCAGAGCGGGACTCTCGCCTCTCCTGAGGTTCGAGAAGAGGCCCCAAGGGGCCAGTTCCGGCCGCAAGACCAAAGGTCCCCGAGGAACCCCCATCGGCAAGCGAGTCCAGTTCCCTGGACGTGAGGCGAGGGGAAGCCCAGCAGCCCCTGGCGATGTCAAAGGAGGCCTGGACTTCTCAGAGGCAACAAGAGAGGCTCCCCGAGGCGCCACGCCCCCGATTCAGAGAGGCCACCCCCGCTTCCCCCTGCGCCGCGCGGAAAAGCACGACCTTCGCCCCTGCATTCGAGGGGAAGCCCGATTGCCCTTGGCTGTGACCGGAGAGAAAGGCTGAGTCCCCTCGACTCCCTGGAGGCCACCCCACAGGTGCCAGTTATACCTGTCCCCTCCCCCCCTCCGGGGACCCCCGAGGGTCCTAGCTCCATGCCTGACGCGGACCCAGGGCGCTGCGCGCCTCCTGGCGAATCCCGAGGCTGCTCGGGCCCCTGTCCGCTCGAAAGGAGGCATGGCGACCCCGCTGGGCTAACGGGGGAGACGGGCCGGGGTACCCGCCGCAACTCGAGAATGCACCGCCGCAAGTCGAGAACACCCCCGTGAGGCCACGCCCATAGAGGGAGGAGGCGCTTTTCCCTTGCAGGGCATGGAGAGCATGCCCCGGCACCTGTTCCGGCTCCGAACGGGGCTTGACTCCTTGCGGGCGACTCCAGGTGTCCCCCGAGATCCCCGGGCCAACCTGCCAAGAAAGCGGGGCTTCCCGCAACACCGCGAGGGCGTCCCCCGGGCCCCCCTCCTTGCGAGACGGGGCCCTTGGGATCTGCAGCGACGCGAGAGCCGTCCTGCCTTCTCTCTGGCGCTGCAACGGAGGCTGGACTCCCTCTAGGCGCCCCCAGAGGTTCCCTGGGATACCCGTGTCCACAGGCGAGCGGAACCCTGAGTCTCCAGAGGCCGCTCGCGAGGGGCCCCCCGTCGCCGTCGGCCCCTCCTCTCGAAAGGGGGGTCCAATCCCCTTCCTGAATGCCATCGCAATCCCTACATTCCCTCGCACCTCCAGAGCGGGACTCTCGCCTCTCCTGAGGTTCGAGAAGAGGCCCCAAGGGGCCAGTTCCGGCCGCAAGACCAAAGGTCCCCGAGGAACCCCCATCGGCAAGCGAGTCCAGTTCCCTGGACGTGAGGCGAGGGGAAGCCCAGCAGCCCCTGGCGATGTCAAAGGAGGCCTGGACTTCTCAGAGGCAACAAGAGAGGCTCCCCGAGGCGCCACGCCCCCGATTCAGAGAGGCCACCCCCGCTTCCCCCTGCGCCGCGCGGAAAAGCACGACCTTCGCCCCTGCATTCGAGGGGAAGCCCGATTGCCCTTGGCTGTGACCGGAGAGAAAGGCTGAGTCCCCTCGACTCCCTGGAGGCCACCCCACAGGTGCCAGTTATACCTGTCCCCTCCCCCCCTCCGGGGACCCCCGAGGGTCCTAGCTCCATGCCTGACGCGGACCCAGGGCGCTGCAGCGCCTCCTGGCGAATCCCGAGGCTGCTCGGGCCCCTGTCCGCTCGAAAGGAGGCATGGCGACCCCGCTGGGCTAACGGGGGGGAGACGGGCCGGGGTACCCGCCGCAACTCGAGAATGCACCGCCGCAAGTCGAGAACACCCCCGTGAGGCCACGCCCATAGAGGGAGGAGGCGCTTTTCCCTTGCAGGGCATGGAGAGCATGCCCCGGCACCTGTTCCGGCTCCGAACGGGGCTTGACTCCTTGCGGGCGACTCCAGGTGTCCCCCGAGATCCCCGGGCCAACCTGCCAAGAAAGCGGGGCTTCCCGCCACACCGCGAGGGCGTCCCCCGGGCCCCCCTCCTTGCGAGACGGGGCCCTTGGGATCTGCAGCGACGCGAGAGCCGTCCTGCCTTCTCTCTGGCGCTGCAACGGAGGCTGGACTCCCTCTAGGCGCCCCCAGAGGTTCCCTGGGATACCCGTGTCCACAGGCGAGCGGAACCCTGAGTCTCCAGAGGCCGCTCGCGAGGGGCCCCCCGTCGCCGTCGGCCCCTCCTCTCGAAAGGGGGGTCCAATCCCCTTCCTGAATGCCATCGCAATCCCTACATTCCCTCGCACCTCCAGAGCGGGACTCTCGCCTCTCCTGAGGTTCGAGAAGAGGCCCCAAGGGGCCAGTTCCGGCCGCAAGACCAAAGGTCCCCGAGGAACCCCCATCGGCAAGCGAGTCCAGTTCCCTGGACGTGAGGCGAGGGGAAGCCCAGCAGCCCCTGGCGATGTCAAAGGAGGCCTGGACTTCTCAGAGGCAACAAGAGAGGCTCCCCGAGGCGCCACCCCCCCGATTCAGAGAGGCCACCCCCGCTTCCCCCTGCGCCGCGCGGAAAAGCACGACCTTCGCCCCTGCATTCGAGGGGAAGCCCGATTGCCCTTGGCTGTGACCGGAGAGAAAGGCTGAGTCCCCTCGACTCCCTGGAGGCCACCCCACAGGTGCCAGTTATACCTGTCCCCTCCCCCCCTCCGGGGACCCCCGAGGGTCCTAGCTCCATGCCTGACGCGGACCCAGGGCGCTGCAGCGCCTCCTGGCGAATCCCGAGGCTGCTCGGGCCCCTGTCCGCTCGAAAGGAGGCATGGCGACCCCGCTGGGCTAACGGGGGAGACGGGCCGGGGTACCCGCCGCAACTCGAGAATGCACCGCCGCAAGTCGAGAACACCCCCGTGAGGCCACGCCCATAGAGGGAGGAGGCGCTTTTCCCTTGCAGGGCATGGAGAGCATGCCCCGGCACCTGTTCCGGCTCCGAACGGGGCTTGACTCCTTGCGGGCGACTCCAGGTGTCCCCCGAGATCCCCGGGCCAACCTGCCAAGAAAAAGCGGGGCTTCCCGCCACACCGCGAGGGCGTCCCCCGGGCCCCCCTCCTTGCGAGACGGGGCCCTTGGGATCTGCAGCGACGCGAGAGCCGTCCTGCCTTCTCTCTGGCGCTGCAACTGCAACGGAGGCTGGACTCCCTCTAGGCGCCCCCAGAGGTTCCCTGGGATACCCGTGTCCACAGGCGAGCGGAACCCTGAGTCTCCAGAGGCCGCTCGCGAGGGGCCCCCCGTCGCCGTCGGCCCCTCCTCTCGAAAGGGGGGTCCAATCCCCTTCCTGAATGCCATCGCAATCCCTACATTCCCTCGCACCTCCAGAGCGGGACTCTCGCCTCTCCTGAGGTTCGAGAAGAGGCCCCAAGGGGCCAGTTCCGGCCGCAAGACCAAAGGTCCCCGAGGAACCCCCATCGGCAAGCGAGTCCAGTTCCCTGGACGTGAGGCGAGGGGAAGCCCAGCAGCCCCTGGCGATGTCAAAGGAGGCCTGGACTTCTCAGAGGCAACAAGAGAGGCTCCCCGAGGCGCCACGCCCCCGATTTCAGAGAGGCCACCCCCGCTTCCCCCTGCGCCGCGCGGAAAAGCACGACCTTCGCCCCTGCATTCGAGGGGAAGCCCGATTGCCCTTGGCTGTGACCGGAGAGAAAGGCTGAGTCCCCTCGACTCCCTGGAGGCCACCCCACAGGTGCCAGTTATACCTGTCCCCCCCCCCCCTCCGGGGACCCCCGAGGGTCCTAGCTCCATGCCTGACGCGGACCCAGGGCGCTGCAGCGCCTCCTGGCGAATCCCGAGGCTGCTCGGGCCCCTGTCCGCTCGAAAGGAGGCATGGCGACCCCGCTGGGCTAACGGGGGAGACGGGCCGGGGTACCCGCCGCAACTCGAGAATGCACCGCCGCAAGTCGAGAACACCCCCGTGAGGCCACGCCCATAGAGGGAGGAGGCGCTTTTTTCCCTTGCAGGGCATGGAGAGCATGCCCCGGCACCTGTTCCGGCTCCTCCGAACGGGGCTTGACTCCTTGCGGGCGACTCCAGGTGTCCCCCGAGATCCCCGGGCCAACCTGCCAAGAAAGCGGGGCTTCCCGCCACACCGCGAGGGCGTCCCCCGGGCCCCCCTCCTTGCGAGACGGGGCCCTTGGGATCTGCAGCGACGCGAGAGCCGTCCTGCCTTCTCTCTGGCGCTGCAACGGAGGCTGGACTCCCTCTAGGCGCCCCCAGAGGTTCCCTGGGATACCCGTGTCCACAGGCGAGCGGAACCCTGAGTCTCCAGAGGCCGCTCGCGAGGGGCCCCCCGTCGCCGTCGGCCCCTCCTCTCGAAAGGGGGGTCCAATCCCCTTCCTGAATGCCATCGCAATCCCTACATTCCCTCGCACCTCCAGAGCGGGACTCTCGCCTCTCCTGAGGTTCGAGAAGAGGCCCCAAGGGGCCAGTTCCGGCCGCAAGACCAAAGGTCCCCGAGGAACCCCCATCGGCAAGCGAGTCCAGTTCCCTGGACGTGAGGCGAGGGGAAGCCCAGCAGCCCCTGGCGATGTCAAAGGAGGCCTGGACTTCTCAGAGGCAACAAGAGAGGCTCCCCGAGGCGCCACGCCCCCGATTCAGAGAGGCCACCCCCGCTTCCCCCTGCGCCGCGCGGAAAAAAGCACGACCTTCGCCCCTGCATTCGAGGGGAAGCCCGATTGCCCTTGGCTGTGACCGGAGAGAAAGGCTGAGTCCCCTCGACTCCCTGGAGGCCACCCCACAGGTGCCAGTTATACCTGTCCCCCCCCCCCTCGGGGGGACCCCCGAGGGTCCTAGCTCCATGCCTGACGCGGACCCAGGGCGCTGCAGCGCCTCCTGGCGAATCCCGAGGCTGCTCGGCCCCCCTGTCCGCTCGAAAGGAGGCATGGCGACCCCGCTGGGCTAACGGGGGAGACGGGCCGGGGTACCCGCCGCAACTCGAGAATGCACCGCCGCAAGTCGAGAACACCCCCGTGAGGCCACGCCCATAGAGGGAGGAGGCGCTTTTCCCTTGCAGGGCATGGAGAGCATGCCCCGGCACCTGTTCCGGCTCCGAACGGGGCTTGACTCCTTGCGGGCGACTCCAGGTGTCCCCCGAGATCCCCGGGCCAACCTGCCAAGAAAGCGGGGCTTCCCGCCACACCACCGCAAGGGCGTCCCCCGGGCCCCCCTCCTTGCGAGACGGGGCCCTTGGGATCTGCAGCGACGCGAGAGCCGTCCTGCCTTCTCTCTGGCGCTGCAACGGAGGCTGGACTCCCTCTAGGCGCCCCCAGAGGTTCCCTGGGATACCCGTGTCCACAGGCGAGCGGAACCCTGAGTCTCCAGAGGCCGCTCGCGAGGGGCCCCCCGTCGCCGTCCGCCCCTCCTCTCGAAAGGGGGGTCCAATCCCCTTCCTGAATGCCATCGCAATCCCTACATTCCCTCGCACCTCCAGAGCGGGACTCTCGCCTCTCCTGAGGTTCGAGAAGAGGCCCCAAGGGGCCAGTTCCGGCCGCAAGACCAAAGGTCCCCGAGGAACCCCCATCGGCAAGCGAGTCCAGTTCCCTGGACGTGAGGCGAGGGGAAGCCCAGCAGCCCCTGGCGATGTCAAAGGAGGCCTGGACTTCTCAGAGGCAACAAGAGAGGCTCCCCGAGGCGCCACGCCCCCGATTCAGAGAGGCCACCCCCGCTCCCCCTGCTGCGCCGCGCGGAAAAGCACGACCTTCGCCCCTGCATTCGAGGGGAAGCCCGATTGCCCTTGTGCTGTGACCGGAGAGAAAGGCTGAGTCCCCTCGACTCCCTGGAGGCCACCCCACAGGTGCCAGTTATACCTGTCCCCCCCCCCCCCCCTCCGGGGACCCCCGAGGGTCCTAGCTCCATGCCTGACGCGGACCCAGGG
Source organism: Okapia johnstoni (assembly GCA_024291935.2). Taxonomy (NCBI): domain Eukaryota; kingdom Metazoa; phylum Chordata; class Mammalia; order Artiodactyla; family Giraffidae; genus Okapia; species Okapia johnstoni. Next base: position 39,901 of record JAGTYA010000059.1, read on the forward strand.
CGCTGCAGCGCCTCCTGGCGAATCCCGAGGCTGCTCGGGCCCCTGTCCGCTCGAAAGGAGGCATGGCGACCCCGCTGGGCTAACGGGGGAGACGGGCCGGGGTACCCGCCGCAACTCGAGAATGCACCGCCGCAAGTCGAGAACACCCCCGTGAGGCCACGCCCATAGAGGGAGGAGGCGCTTTTCCCTTGCAGGGCATGGAGAGCATGCCCCGGCACCTGTTCCGGCTCCGAACGGGGCTTGACTCCTTGCGGGCGACTCCAGGTGTCCCCCGAGATCCCCGGGCCAACCTGCCAAGAAAGCGGGGCTTCCCGCCACACCGCGAGGGCGTCCCCCGGGCCCCCCTCCTTGCGAGACGGGGCCCTTGGGATCTGCAGCGACGCGAGAGCCGTCCTGCCTTCTCTCTGGCGCTGCAACGGAGGCTGGACTCCCTCTAGGCGCCCCCAGAGGTTCCCTGGGATACCCGTGTCCACAGGCGAGCGGAACCCTGAGTCTCCAGAGGCCGCTCGCGAGCCCCCCCCCGTCGCCGTCGGCCCCTCCTCTCGAAAGGGGGGTCCAATCCCCTTCCTGAATGCCATCGCAATCCCTACATTCCCTCGCACCTCCAGAGCGGGACTCTCGCCTCTCCTGAGGTTCGAGAAGAGGCCCCAAGGGGCCAGTTCCGGCCGCAAGACCAAAGGTCCCCGAGGAACCCCCATCGGCAAGCGAGTCCAGTTCCCTGGACGTGAGGCGAGGGGAAGCCCAGCAGCCCCTGGCGATGTCAAAGGAGGCCCTGGACTTCTCAGAGGCAACAAGAGAGGCTCCCCGAGGCGCCACGCCCCCGATTCAGAGAGGCCACCCCCGCTTCCCCCTGCGCCGCGCGGAAAAGCACGACCTTCGCCCCTGCATTCGAGGGGAAGCCCGATTGCCCTTGGCTGTGACCGGAGAGAAAGGCTGAGTCCCCTCGACTCCCTGGAGGCCACCCCACAGGTGCCAGTTATACCTGTCCCCCCCCCCCCCTCCGGGGACCCCCGAGGGTCCTAGCTCCATGCCTGACGCGGACCCAGGGCGCTGCAGCGCCTCCTGGCGAATCCCGAGGCTGCTCGGGCCCCTGTCCGCTCGAAAGGAGGCATGGCGACCCCGCTGGGCTAACGGGGGAGACGGGCCGGGGTACCCGCCGCAACTCGAGAATGCACCGCCGCAAGTCGAGAACACCCCCGTGAGGCCACGCCCATAGAGGGAGGAGGCGCTTTTCCCTTGCAGGGCATGGAGAGCATGCCCCGGCACCTGTTCCGGCTCCGAACGGGGCTTGACTCCTTGCGGGCGACTCCAGGTGTCCCCCGAGATCCCCGGGCCAACCTGCCAAGAAAGCGGGGCTTCCCGCCACACCGCGAGGGCGTCCCCCGGGCCCCCCTCCTTGCGAGACGGGGCCCTTGGGATCTGCAGCGACGCGAGAGCCGTCCTGCCTTCTCTCTGGCGCTGCAACGGAGGCTGGACTCCCTCTAGGCGCCCCCAGAGGTTCCCTGGGATACCCGTGTCCACAGGCGAGCGGAACCCTGAGTCTCCAGAGGCCGCTCGCGAGGGGCCCCCCGTCGCCGTCGGCCCCTCCTCTCGAAAGGGGGGTCCAATCCCCTTCCTGAATGCCATCGCAATCCCTACATTCCCTCGCACCTCCAGAGCGGGACTCTCGCCTCTCCTGAGGTTCGAGAAGAGGCCCCAAGGGGCCAGTTCCGGCCGCAAGACCAAAGGTCCCCGAGGAACCCCCATCGGCAAGCGAGTCCAGTTCCCCCTGGACGTGAGGCGAGGGGAAGCCCAGCAGCCCCTGGCGATGTCAAAGGAGGCCTGGACTTCTCAGAGGCAACAAGAGAGGCTCCCCGAGGCGCCACGCCCCCGATTCAGAGAGGCCCACCCCCGCTTCCCCCTGCGCCGCGCGGAAAAGCACGACCTTCGCCCCTGCATTCGAGGGGAAGCCCGATTGCCCTTGGCTGTGACCGGAGAGAAAGGCTGAGTCCCCTCGACTCCCTGGAGGCCACCCCACAGGTGCCAGTTATACCTGTCCCCTCCCCCCCTCCGGGGACCCCCGAGGGTCCTAGCTCCATGCCTGACGCGGACCCAGGGCGCTGCAGCGCCTCCTGGCGAATCCCGAGGCTGCTCGGGCCCCTGTCCGCTCGAAAGGAGGCATGGCGACCCCGCTGGGCTAACGGGGGAGACGGGCCGGGGTACCCGCCGCAACTCGAGAATGCACCGCCGCAAGTCGAGAACACCCCCGTGAGGCCACGCCCATAGAGGGAGGAGGCGCTTTTCCCTTGCAGGGCATGGAGAGCATGCCCCGGCACCTGTTCCGGCTCCGAACGGGGCTTGACTCCTTGCGGGCGACTCCAGGTGTCCCCCGAGATCCCCGGGCCAACCTGCCAAGAAAGCGGGGCTTCCCGCCACACCGCGAGGGCGTCCCCCGGGCCCCCCTCCTTGCGAGACGGGGCCCTTGGGATCTGCAGCGACGCGAGAGCCGTCCTGCCTTCTCTCTGGCGCTGCAACGGAGGCTGGACTCCCTCTAGGCGCCCCCAGAGGTTCCCTGGGATACCCGTGTCCACAGGCGAGCGGAACCCTGAGTCTCCAGAGGCCGCTCGCGAGGGGCCCCCCGTCGCCGTCGGCCCCTCCTCTCGAAAGGGGGGTCCAATCCCCTTCCTGAATGCCATCGCAATCCCTACATTCCCTCGCACCTCCAGAGCGGGACTCTCGCCTCTCCTGAGGTTCGAGAAGAGGCCCCAAGGGGCCAGTTCCGGCCGCAAGACCAAAGGTCCCCGAGGAACCCCCATCGGCAAGCGAGTCCAGTTCCCTGGACGTGAGGCGAGGGGAAGCCCAGCAGCCCCTGGCGATGTCAAAGGAGGCCTGGACTTCTCAGAGGCAACAAGAGAGGCTCCCCGAGGCGCCACGCCCCCGATTCAGAGAGGCCACCCCCGCTTTCCCTGCTGCGCCGCGCGGAAAAGCACGACCGCCCCTGCATTCGAGGGGAAGCCCGATTGCCCTTGGCTGTGACCGGAGAGAAAGGCTGAGTCCCCTCGACTCCCTGGAGGCCACCCCACAGGTGCCAGTTATACCTGTCCCCCCCCCCCCCCCCGGGGACCCCCGAGGGTCCTAGCTCCATGCCTGACGCGGACCCAGGGCGCTGCAGCGCCTCCTGGCGAATCCCGAGGCTGCTCGGGCCCCTGTCCGCTCGAAAGGAGGCATGGCGACCCCGCTGGGCTAACGGGGGAGACGGGCCGGGGTACCCGCCGCAACTCGAGAATGCACAGCCGCAAGTCGAGAACACCCCCGTGAGGCCACGCCCATAGAGGGAGGAGGCGCTTTTCCCTTGCAGGGCATGGAGAGCATGCCCCGGCACCTGTTCCGGCTCCGAACGGGGCTTGACTCCTTGCGGGCGACTCCAGGTGTCCCCCGAGATCCCCGGGCCAACCTGCCAAGAAAGCGGGGCTTCCCGCCACACCGCGAGGGCGTCCCCCGGGCCCCCCTCCTTGCGAGACGGGGCCCTTGGGATCTGCAGCGACGCGAGAGCCGTCCTGCCTTCTCTCTGGCGCTGCAACGGAGGCTGGACTCCCTCTAGGCGCCCCCAGAGGTTCCCTGGGATACCCGTGTCCACAGGCGAGCGGAACCCTGAGTCTCCAGAGGCCGCTCGCGAGCCCCCCCCCGTCGCCGTCGGCCCCTCCTCTCGAAAGGGGGGTCCAATCCCCTTCCTGAATGCCATCGCAATCCCTACATTCCCTCGCACCTCCAGAGCGGGACTCTCGCCTCTCCTGAGGTTCGAGAAGAGGCCCAAGGGGCCAGTTCCGGCCGCAAGACCAAAGGTCCCCGAGGACCCCCCCCATCGGCAAGCGAGTCCAGTTCCCTGGACGTGAGGCGAGGGGAAGCCCAGCAGCCCCTGGCGATGTCAAAGGAGGCCTGGACTTCTCAGAGGCAACAAGAGAGGCTCCCCGAGGCGCCACGCCCCCGATTCAGAGAGGCCACCCCCGCTTCCCCCTGCGCCGCGCGGAAAAGCACGACCTTCGCCCCTGCATTCGAGGGGAAGCCCGATTGCCCTTGGCTGTGACCGGAGAGAAAGGCTGAGTCCCCTCGACTCCCTGGAGGCCACCCCACAGGTGCCAGTTATACCTGTCCCCTCCCCCCCTCCGGGGACCCCCGAGGGTCCTAGCTCCATGCCTGACGCGGACCCAGGGCGCTGCAGCGCCTCCTGGCGAATCCCGAGGCTGCTCGGGCCCCTGTCCGCTCGAAAGGAGGCATGGCGACCCCGCTGGGCTAACGGGGGAGACGGGCCGGGGTACCCGCCGCAACTCGAGAATGCACCGCCGCAAGTCGAGAACACCCCCGTGAGGCCACGCCCATAGAGGGAGGAGGCGCTTTTCCCTTGCAGGGCATGGAGAGCATGCCCCGGCACCTGTCCCCCGGCTCCGAACGGGGCTTGACTCCTTGCGGGCGACTCCAGGTGTCCCCCGAGATCCCCGGGCCAACCTGCCAAAGAAAGCGGGGCTTCCCGCCACACCGCGAGGGCGTCCCCCGGGCCCCCCTCCTTGCGAGACGGGGCCCTTGGGATCTGCAGCGACTCGAGAGCCGTCCTGCCTTCTCTCTGGCGCTGCAACGGAGGCTGGACTCCCTCTAGGCGCCCCCAGAGGTTCCCTGGGATACCCGTGTCCACAGGCGAGCGGAACCCTGAGTCTCCAGAGGCCGCTCGCGAGGGGCCCCCCCGTCGCCGTCGGCCCCTCCTCTCGAAAGGGGGGTCCAATCCCCTTCCTGAATGCCATCGCAATCCCTACATTCCCTCGCACCTCCAGAGCGGGACTCTCGCCTCTCCTGAGGTTCGAGAAGAGGCCCCAAGGGGCCAGTTCCGGCCGCAAGACCAAAGGTCCCCGAGGAACCCCCATCGGCAAGCGAGTCCAGTTCCCTGGACGTGAGGCGAGGGGAAGCCCAGCAGCCCCTGGCGATGTCAAAGGAGGCCTGGACTTCTCAGAGGCAACAAGAGAGGCTCCCCGAGGCGCCACGCCCCCGATTCAGAGAGGCCACCCCCGCTTTCCCCCTGCGCCGCGCGAAAAGCACGACCTTCGCCCCTGCATGGGAAGCCCGATTGCCCTTGGCTGTGACCGGAGAGAAAGGCTGAGTCCCCTCGACTCCCTGGAGGCCACCCCACAGGTGCCAGTTATACCTGTCCCCTCCCCCCCTCCGGGGACCCCCGAGGGTCCTAGCTCCATGCCTGACGCGGACCCAGGGCGCTGCAGCGCCTCCTGGCGAATCCCGAGGCTGCTCGGGCCCCTGTCCGCTCGAAAGGAGGCATGGCGACCCGCTGGGCTAACGGGGGAGACGGGCCGGGGTACCCGCCGCAACTCGAGAATGCACCGCCGCAAGTCGAGAACACCCCCGTGAGGCCACGCCCATAGAGGGAGGAGGCGCTTTTCCCTTGCAGGGCATGGAGAGCATGCCCCGGCACCTGTTCCGGCTCCGAACGGGGCTTGACTCCTTGCGGGCGACTCCAGGTGTCCCCCGAGATCCCCGGGCCAACCTGCCAAGAAAGCGGGGCTTCCCGCCACACCGCGAGGGCGTCCCCCGGGCCCCCCCCTCCTTGCGAGACGGGGCCCTTGGGATCTGCAGCGACGCGAGAGCCGTCCTGCCTTCTCTCTGGCGCTGCAACGGAGGCTGGACTCCCTCTAGGCGCCCCCAGAGGTTCCCTGGGATACCCGTGTCCACAGGCGAGCGGAACCCTGAGTCTCCAGAGGCCGCTCGCGAGGGGCCCCCCCGTCGCCGTCGGCCCCTCCTCTCGAAAGGGGGGTCCAATCCCCTTCCTGAATGCCATCGCAATCCCTACATTCCCTCGCACCTCCAGAGCGGGACTCTCGCCTCTCCTGAGGTTCGAGAAGAGGCCCCAAGGGGCCAGTTCCGGCCGCAAGACCAAAGGTCCCCGAGGAACCCCCATCGGCAAGCGAGTCCAGTTCCCTGGACGTGAGGCGAGGGGAAGCCCAGCAGCCCCTGGCGATGTCAAAGGAGGCCTGGACTTCTCAGAGGCAACAAGAGAGGCTCCCCGAGGCGCCACGCCCCCGATTCAGAGAGGCCACCCCCGCTTCCCCCTGCGCCGCGCGGAAAAGCACGACCTTCGCCCCTGCATTCGAGGGGAAGCCCGATTGCCCTTGGCTGTGACCGGAGAGAAAGGCTGAGTCCCCTCGACTCCCTGGAGGCCACCCCACAGGTGCCAGTTATACCTGTCCCCTCCCCCCCTCCGGGGACCCCCGAGGGTCCTAGCTCCATGCCTGACGCGGACCCAGGGCGCTGCAGCGCCTCCTGGCGAATCCCGAGGCTGCTCGGGGCCCTGTCCGCTCGAAAGGAGGCATGGCGACCCCGCTGGGCTAACGGGGGAGACGGGCCGGGGTACCCGCCGCAACTCGAGAATCCACCGCCGCAAGTCGAGAACACCCCCGTGAGGCCACGCCCATAGAGGGAGGAGGCGCTTTTCCCTTGCAGGGCATGGAGAGCATGCCCCGGCACCTGTTCCGGCTCCGAACGGGGCTTGACTCCTTGCGGGCGACTCCAGGTGTCCCCCGAGATCCCCGGGCCAACCTGCCAAGAAAGCGGGGCTTCCCGCCACACCGCGAGGGCGTCCCCCGGGCCCCCCCCTCCTTGCGAGACGGGGCCCTTGGGATCTGCAGCGACGCGAGAGCCGTCCTGCCTTCTCTCTGGCGCTGCAACGGAGGCTGGACTCCCTCTAGGCGCCCCCAGAGGTTCCCTGGGATACCCGTGTCCACAGGCGAGCGGAACCCTGAGTCTCCAGAGGCCGCTCGCGAGGGGGCCCCCCGTCGCCGTCGGCCCCTCCTCTCGAAAGGGGGGTCCAATCCCCTTCCTGAATGCCATCGCAATCCCTACATTCCCTCGCACCTCCAGAGCGGGACTCTCGCCTCTCCTGAGGTTCGAGAAGAGGCCCCAAGGGGCCAGTTCCGGCCGCAAGACCAAAGGTCCCCGAGGAACCCCCATCGGCAAGCGAGTCCAGTTCCCTGGACGTGAGGCGAGGGGAAGCCCAGCAGCCCCTGGCGATGTCAAAGGAGGCCTGGACTTCTCAGAGGCAACAAGAGAGGCTCCCCGAGGCGCCACGCCCCCGATTCAGAGAGGCCACCCCGCTTCCCCCTGCGCGCGCGCGGAAAAGCACGACCTTCGCCCCTGCATTCGAGGGGAAGCCCGATTGCCCTTGGCTGTGACCGGAGAGAAAGGCTGAGTCCCCTCGACTCCCTGGAGGCCACCCCACAGGTGCCAGTTATACCTGTCCCCTCCCCCCCTCCGGGGACCCCCGAGGGTCCTAGCTCCATGCCTGACGCGGACCCAGGGCGCTGCAGCGCCTCCTGGCGAATCCCGAGGCTGCTCGGGGCCCTGTCCGCTCGAAAGGAGGCATGGCGACCCCGCTGGGCTAACGGGGGAGACGGGCCGGGGTACCCGCCGCAACTCGAGAATCCACCGCCGCAAGTCGAGAACACCCCCGTGAGGCCACGCCCATAGAGGGAGGAGGCGCTTTTCCCTTGCAGGGCATGGAGAGCATGCCCTGGCACCTGTCCCGGCTCCGAACGGGGCTTGACTCCTTGCGGGCGACTCCAGGTGTCCCCCGAGATCCCCGGGCCAACCTGCCCAGAAGCGGGGCTTCCCGCCACAACGCGAGGCCGTCCCCCGGGCCCCCCTCCTTGGGAGACGGGGCCATTGGGATCTGCAGCGACGCGAGAGCCGTCCTGCCTTCTCCCTGGCGCTGCAACGGAGGCTGGACTCCCTCTAGGCGCCCCCAGAGGTTCCCTGGGATCCCCGTGTCCACAGGCGAGCGGAACCCTGAGTCTCCAGAGGCCGCTCGCGATGGGCCCCCCGTCGCCGTCGGCCCCTCCTCTCGAAAGGGGGGTCCAATCCCCTTCCTGAATGCCATCGCAATCCCTACATTCCCTCGCACCTCCAGAGCGGTACTCTCGCCTCTCCTGAGGTTCGAGAAGAGGCCCCAAGGGGCCAGTTCCGGCCGCAAGACCAAAGGTCCCCGAGGAACCCCCATCGGCAAGCGAGTCCAGTTCCCTGGACGTGAGGCGAGGGGAAGCCCAGCAGCCCCTGGCGATGTCAAAGGAGGCCTGGACTTCTCAGAGGCAACAAGAGAGGCTCCCCGAGGCGCCACGCCCCCGATTCAGAGAGGCCACCCCCGCTTCCCCCTGCGCCGCGCGGAAAAGCACGACCTTCGCCCCTGCATTCGAGGGGAAGCCCGATTGCCCTTGGCTGTGACCGGAGAGAAAGGCTGAGTCCCCTCGACTCCCTGGAGGCCACCCCACAGGTGCCAGTTATACCTGTCCCCTCCCCCCCCTCCGGGGACCCCCGAGGGTCCTAGCTCCATGCCTGACGCGGACCCAGGGCGCTGCAGCGCCTCCTGGCGAATCCCGAGGCTGCTCGGGCCCCTGTCCGCTCGAAAGGAGGCATGGCGACCCCGCTGGGCTAACGGGGGAGACGGGCCGGGGTACCCGCCGCAACTCGAGAATGCACCGCCGCAAGTCGAGAACACCCCCGTGAGGCCACGCCCATAGAGGGAGGAGGCGCTTTTCCCTTGCAGGGCATGGAGAGCATGCCCCGGCACCTGTTCCGGCTCCGAACGGGGCTTGACTCCTTGCGGGCGACTCCAGGTGTCCCCCGAGATCCCCGGGCCAACCTGCCAAGAAAGCGGGGCTTCCCGCCACACCGCGAGGGCGTCCCCCGGCCCCCCCCTCCTTGCGAGACGGGGCCCTTGGGATCTGCAGCGACGCGAGAGCCGTCCTGCCTTCTCTCTGGCGCTGCAACGGAGGCTGGACTCCCTCTAGGCGCCCCCAGAGGTTCCCTGGGATACCCGTGTCCACAGGCGCGAGCGGAACCCTGAGTCTCCAGAGGCCGCTCGCGAGGGGCCCCCCCCGTCGCCGTCGCCCCCTCCTCTCGAAAGGGGGGTCCAATCCCCTTCCTGAATGCCATCGCAATCCCTACATTCCCTCGCACCTCCAGAGCGGGACTCTCGCCTCTCCTGAGGTTCGAGAAGAGGCCCCAAGGGGCCAGTTCCGGCCGCAAGACCAAAGGTCCCCGAGGAACCCCCATCGGCAAGCGAGTCCAGTTCCCTGGACGTGAGGCGAGGGGAAGCCCAGCAGCCCCTGGCGATGTCAAAGGAGGCCTGGACTTCTCAGAGGCAACAAGAGAGGCTCCCCGAGGCGCCACGCCCCCGATTCAGAGAGGCCACCCCCGCTTCCCCCTGCGCCGCGCGGAAAAGCACGACCTTCGCCCCTGCATTCGAGGGGAAGCCCGATTGCCCTTGGCTGTGACCGGAGAGAAAGGCTGAGTCCCCTCGACTCCCTGGAGGCCACCCCACAGGTGCCAGTTATACCTGTCCCCTCCCCCCCTCCGGGGACCCCCGAGGGTCCTAGCTCCATGCCTGACGCGGACCCAGGGCGCTGCAGCGCCTCCTGGCGAATCCCGAGGCTGCTCGGGCCCCTGTCCGCTCGAAAGGAGGCATGGCGACCCCGCTGGGCTAACGGGGGAGACGGGCCGGGGTACCCGCCGCAACTCGAGAATGCACCGCCGCAAGTCGAGAACACCCCCGTGAGGCCACGCCCATAGAGGGAGGAGGGCGCTTTTCCCTTGCAGGGGCATGGAGAGCATGCCCCGGCACCTGTTCCGGCTCCGAACGGGGCTTGACTCCTTGCGGGCGACTCCAGGTGTCCCCCGAGATCCCCGGGCCAACCTGCCAAGAAAGCGGGGCTTCCCGCCACACCGCGAGGGCGTCCCCCGGGCCCCCCTCCTTGCGAGACGGGGCCCTTGGGATCTGCAGCGACGCGAGAGCCGTCCTGCCTTCTCTCTGGCGCTGCAACGGAGGCTGGACTCCCTCTAGGCGCCCCCAGAGGTTCCCTGGGATACCCGTGTCCACAGGCGAGCGGAACCCTGAGTCTCCAGAGGCCGCTCGCGAGGGGCCCCCCGTCGCCGTCGGCCCCTCCTCTCGAAAGGGGGGTCCAATCCCCTTCCTGAATGCCATCGCAATCCCTACATTCCCTCGCACCTCCAGAGCGGGACTCTCGCCTCTCCTGAGGTTCGAGAAGAGGCCCCAAGGGGCCAGTTCCGGCCGCAAGACCAAAGGTCCCCGAGGAACCCCCCCATCGGCAAGCGAGTCCAGTTCCCTGGACGTGAGGCGAGGGGAAGCCCAGCAGCCCCTGGCGATGTCAAAGGAGGCCTGGACTTCTCAGAGGCAACAAGAGAGGCTCCCCGAGGCGCCACGCCCCCGATTCAGAGAGGCCACCCCCGCTTCCCCCTGCGCCGCGCGGAAAAGCACGACCTTCGCCCCTGCATTCGAGGGGAAGCCCGATTGCCCTTGGCTGTGACCGGAGAGAAAGGCTGAGTCCCCTCGACTCCCTGGAGGCCACCCCACAGGTGCCAGTTATACCTGTCCCCTCCCCCCCCCTCCGGGGACCCCCGAGGGTCCTAGCTCCATGCCTGACGCGGACCCAGGGCGCTGCAGCGCCTCCTGGCGAATCCCGAGGCTGCTCGGGCCCCTGTCCGCTCGAAAGGAGGCATGGCGACCCCGCTGGGCTAACGGGGGAGACGGGCCGGGGTACCCCCGCCGCAACTCGAGAATGCACCGCCGCAAGTCGAGAACACCCCCGTGAGGCCACGCCCATAGAGGGAGGAGGCGCTTTTCCCTTGCAGGGCATGGAGAGCATGCCCCGGCACCTGTTCCGGCTCCGAACGGGGCTTGACTCCTTGCGGGCGACTCCAGGTGTCCCCCGAGATCCCCGGGCCAACCTGCCAAGAAAGCGGGGCTTCCCGCCACACCGCGAGGGGCGTCCCCCGGGCCCCCCTCCTTGCGAGACGGGGCCCTTGGGATCTGCAGCGACGCGAGAGCCGTCCTGCCTTCTCTCTGGCGCTGCAACGGAGGCTGGACTCCCTCTAGGCGCCCCCAGAGGTTCCCTGGGATACCCGTGTCCACAGGCGAGCGGAACCCTGAGTCTCCAGAGGCCGCTCGCGAGGGGCCCCCCGTCGCCGTCGCCCCCTCCTCTCGAAAGGGGGGGTCCAATCCCCTTCCTGAATGCCATCGCAATCCCTACATTCCCTCGCACCTCCAGAGCGGGACTCTCGCCTCTCCTGAGGTTCGAGAAGAGGCCCCAAGGGGCCAGTTCCGGCCGCAAGACCAAAGGTCCCCGAGGAACCCCCATCGGCAAGCGAGTCCAGTTCCCTGGACGTGAGGCGAGGGGAAGCCCAGCAGCCCCTGGCGATGTCAAAGGAGGCCTGGACTTCTCAGAGGCAACAAGAGAGGCTCCCCGAGGCGCCACGCCCCCGATTCAGAGAGGCCACCCCCGCTTCCCCCTGCGCCGCGCGGAAAAGCACGACCTTCGCCCCTGCATTCGAGGGGAAGCCCGATTGCCCTTGGCTGTGACCGGAGAGAAAGGCTGAGTCCCCTCGACTCCCTGGAGGCCACCCCACAGGTGCCAGTTATACCTGTCCCCTCCCCCCCTCCGGGGACCCCCGAGGGTCCTAGCTCCATGCCTGACGCGGACCCAGGGCGCTGCAGCGCCTCCTGGCGAATCCCGAGGCTGCTCGGGCCCCTGTCCGCTCGAAAGGAGGCATGGCGACCCCGCTGGGCTAACGGGGGAGACGGGCCGGGGTACCCGCCGCAACTCGAGAATGCACCGCCGCAAGTCGAGAACACCCCCGTGAGGCCACGCCCATAGAGGGAGGAGGCGCTTTTCCCTTGCAGGGCATGGAGAGCATGCCCCGGCACCTGTTCCGGCTCCGAACGGGGCTTGACTCCTTGCGGGCGACTCCAGGTGTCCCCCGAGATCCCCGGGCCAACCTGCCAAGAAAGCGGGGCTTCCCGCCACACCGCGAGGGCGTCCCCCGGGCCCCCCTCCTTGCGAGACGGGGCCCTTGGGATCTGCAGCGACGACGCGAGAGCCGTCCTGCCTTCTCTCTGGCGCTGCAACGGAGGCTGGACTCCCTCTAGGCGCCCCCAGAGGTTCCCTGGGATACCCGTGTCCACAGGCGAGCGGAACCCTGAGTCTCCAGAGGCCGCTCGCGAGGGGGCCCCCCGTCGCCGTCGGCCCCTCCTCTCGAAAGGGGGGTCCAATCCCCTTCCTGAATGCCATCGCATCCCTACATTCCCTCGCACCTCCAGAGCGGGACTCTCGCCTCTCCTGAGGTTCGAGAAGAGGCCCCAAGGGGCCAGTTCCGGCCGCAAGACCAAAGGTCCCCGAGGAACCCCCATCGGCAAGCGAGTCCAGTTCCCTGGACGTGAGGCGAGGGGAAGCCCAGCAGCCCCTGGCGATGTCAAAGGAGGCCTGGACTTCTCAGAGGCAACAAGAGAGGCTCCCCGAGGCGCCCACGCCCCCGATTCAGAGAGGCCACCCCCGCTTCCCCCTGCGCCGCGCGGAAAAGCACGACCTTCGCCCCTGCATTCGAGGGGAAGCCCGATTGCCCTTGGCTGTGACCGGAGAGAAAGGCTGAGTCCCCTCGACTCCCTGGAGGCCACCCCACAGGTGCCAGTTTATACCTGTCCCCCCCCCCTCCGGGGACCCCCGAGGGTCCTAGCTCCATGCCTGACGCGGACCCAGGGCGCTGCAGCGCCTCCTGGCGAATCCCGAGGCTGCTCGGGCCCCTGTCCGCTCGAAAGGAGGCATGGCGACCCCGCTGGGCTAACGGGGGAGACGGGCCGGGGTACCCGCCGCAACTCGAGAATGCACCGCCGCAAGTCGAGAACACCCCCGTGAGGCCACGCCCATAGAGGGAGGAGGCGCTTTTCCCTTGCAGGGCATGGAGAGCATGCCCCGGCACCTGTTCCGGCTCCGAACGGGGCTTGACTCCTTGCGGGCGACTCCAGGTGTCCCCCGAGATCCCCGGGCCAACCTGCCAAGAAAGCGGGGCTTCCCGCCACACCGCGAGGGCGTCCCCCGGGCCCCCCTCCTTGCGAGACGGGGCCCTTGGGATCTGCAGCGACGCGAGAGCCGTCCTGCCTTCTCTCTGGCGCTGCAACGGAGGCTGGACTCCCTCTAGGCGCCCCCAGAGGTTCCCTGGGATACCCGTGTCCACAGGCGAGCGGAACCCTGAGTCTCCAGAGGCCGCTCGCGAGGGGGCCCCCCGTCGCCGTCGGCCCCCCTCCTCTCGAAAGGGGGGTCCAATCCCCTTCCTGAATGCCATCGCAATCCCTACATTCCCTCGCACCTCCAGAGCGGGACTCTCGCCTCTCCTGAGGTTCGAGAAGAGGCCCCAAGGGGCCAGTTCCGGCCGCAAGACCAAAGGTCCCCGAGGAACCCCCATCGGCAAGCGAGTCCAGTTCCCTGGACGTGAGGCGAGGGGAAGCCCAGCAGCCCCTGGCGATGTCAAAGGAGGCCTGGACTTCTCAGAGGCAACAAGAGAGGCTCCCCGAGGCGCCACGCCCCCGATTCAGAGAGGCCACCCCCGCTTCCCCTGCGCGCGCGCGCGGAAAAGCACGACCTTCGCCCCTGCATTCGAGGGGAAGCCCGATTGCCCTTGGCTGTGTGACCGGAGAGAAAGGCTGAGTCCCCTCGACTCCCTGGAGGCCACCCCACAGGTGCCAGTTATACCTGTCCCCTCCCCCCCTCCGGGGACCCCCGAGGGTCCTAGCTCCAATGCCTGACGCGGACCCAGGGCGCTGCAGCGCCTCCTGGCGAATCCCGAGGCTGCTCGGGCCCCTGTCCGCTCGAAAGGAGGCATGGCGACCCCGCTGGGCTAACGGGGGAGACGGGCCGGGGTACCCGCCGCAACTCGAGAATGCACCGCCGCAAGTCGAGAACACCCCCGTGAGGCCACGCCCATAGAGGGAGGAGGCGCTTTTCCCTTGCAGGGCATGGAGAGCATGCCCCGGCACCTGTTCCGGCTCCGAACGGGGCTTGACTCCTTGCGGGCGACTCCAGGTGTCCCCCGAGATCCCCGGGCCAACCTGCCAAGAAAGCGGGGCTTCCCGCCACACCGCGAGGGCGTCCCCCGGGCCCCCCTCCTTGCGAGACGGGGCCCTTGGGATCTGCAGCGACGCGAGAGCCGTCCTGCCTTCTCTCTCTGGCGCTGCAACGGAGGCTGGACTCCCTCTAGGCGCCCCCAGAGGTTCCCTGGGATACCCGTGTCCACAGGGCGAGCGGAACCCTGAGTCTCCAGAGGCCGCTCGCGAGGGGGCCCCCCGTCGCCGTCGGCCCCTCCTCTCGAAAGGGGGGTCCAATCCCCTTCCTGAATGCCATCGCAATCCCTACATTCCCTCGCACCTCCAGAGCGGGACTCTCGCCTCTCCTGAGGTTCGAGAAGAGGCCCCAAGGGGCCAGTTCCGGCCGCAAGACCAAAGGTCCCCGAGGAACCCCCATCGGCAAGCGAGTCCAGTTCCCTGGACGTGAGGCGAGGGGAAGCCCAGCAGCCCCTGGCGATGTCAAAGGAGGCCTGGACTTCTCAGAGGCAACAAGAGAGGCTCCCCGAGGCGCCACGCCCCCGATTCAGAGAGGCCACCCCCGCTTCCCCCCTGCGCCGCGCGGAAAAGCACGACCTTCGCCCCTGCATTCGAGGGGAAGCCCGATTGCCCTTGGCTGTGACCGGAGAGAAAGGCTGAGTCCCCTCGACTCCCTGGAGGCCACCCCACAGGTGCCAGTTATACCTGTCCCCTCCCCCCCTCCGGGGACCCCCGAGGGTCCTAGCTCCATGCCTGACGCGGACCCAGGGCGCTGCAGCGCCTCCTGGCGAATCCCGAGGCTGCTCGGGCCCCTGTCCGCTCGAAAGGAGGCATGGCGACCCCGCTGGGCTAACGGGGGAGACGGGCCGGGGTACCCGCCGCAACTCGAGAATGCACCGCCGCAAGTCGAGAACACCCCCGTGAGGCCACGCCCATAGAGGGAGGAGGCGCTTTTCCCTTGCAGGGCATGGAGAGCATGCCCCGGCACCTGTTCCGGCTCCGAACGGGGCTTGACTCCTTGCGGGCGACTCCAGGTGTCCCCCGAGATCCCCGGGCCAACCTGCCAAGAAAAGCGGGGCTTCCCGCCACACCGCGAGGGCGTCCCCCGGGCCCCCCTCCTTGCGAGACGGGGCCCTTGGGATCTGCAGCGACGCGAGAGCCGTCCTGCCTTCTCTCTGGCGCTGCAACGGAGGCTGGACTCCCTCTAGGCGCCCCCAGAGGTTCCCTGGGATACCCGTGTCCACAGGCGAGCGGAACCCTGAGTCTCCAGAGGCCGCTCGCGAGGGGCCCCCCGTCGCCGTCGGCCCCTCCTCTCGAAAGGGGGGTCCAATCCCCTTCCTGAATGCCATCGCAATCCCTACATTCCCTCGCACCTCCAGAGCGGGACTCTCGCCTCTCCTGAGGTTCGAGAAGAGACCCCAAGGGGCCAGTTCCGGCCGCAAGACCAAAGGTCCCCGAGGAACCCCCATCGGCAAGCGAGTCCAGTTCCCTGGACGTGAGGCGAGGGGAAGCCCAGCAGCCCCTGGCGATGTCAAAGGAGGCCTGGACTTCTCAGAGGCAACAAGAGAGGCTCCCCGAGGCGCCACGCCCCCGATTCAGAGAGGCCACCCCCGCTTCCCCCTGCGCCGCGCGGAAAAGCACGACCTTCGCCCCTGCATTCGAGGGGAAGCCCGATTGCCCTTGGCTGTGACCGGAGAGAAAGGCTGAGTCCCCTCGACTCCCTGGAGGCCACCCCACAGGTGCCAGTTATACCTGTCCCCCCCCCCCCCGGGGACCCCCGAGGGTCCTAGCTCCATGCCTGACGCGGACCCAGGGCGCTGCAGCGCCTCCTGGCGAATCCCGAGGCTGCTCGGGCCCCTGTCCGCTCGAAAGGAGGCATGGCGACCCCGCTGGGCTAACGGGGGAGACGGGCCGGGGTACCCGCCGCAACTCGAGAATGCACCGCCGCAAGTCGAGAACACCCCCGTGAGGCCACGCCCATAGAGGGAGGAGGGCGCTTTTCCCTTGCAGGGCATGGAGAGCATGCCCCGGCACCTGTTCCGGCTCCGAACGGGGCTTGACTCCTTGCGGGCGACTCCAGGTGTCCCCCGAGATCCCCGGGCCAACCTGCCAAGAAAGCGGGGCTTCCCGCCACACCGCGAGGGCGTCCCCCGGGCCCCCCTCCTTGCGAGACGGGGCCCTTGGGATCTGCAGCGACGCGAGAGCCGTCCTGCCTTCTCTCTGGCGCTGCAACGGAGGCTGGACTCCCTCTAGGCGCCCCCAGAGGTTCCCTGGGATACCCGTGTCCACAGGCGAGCGGAACCCTGAGTCTCCAGAGGCCGCTCGCGAGGGGCCCCCCGTCGCCGTCGGCCCCTCCTCTCGAAAGGGGGGTCCAATCCCCTTCCTGAATGCCATCGCAATCCCTACATTCCCTCGCACCTCCAGAGCGGGACTCTCGCCTCTCCTGAGGTTCGAGAAGAGGCCCCAAGGGGCCAGTTCCGGCCGCAAGACCAAAGGTCCCCGAGGAACCCCCATCGGCAAGCGAGTCCAGTTCCCTGGACGTGAGGCGAGGGGAAGCCCAGCAGCCCCTGGCGATGTCAAAGGAGGCCTGGACTTCTCAGAGGCAACAAGAGAGGCTCCCCGAGGCGCCACGCCCCCGATTCAGAGAGGCCACCCCCGCTTCCCCCTGCGCCGCGCGGAAAAGCACGACCTTCGCCCCTGCATTCGAGGGGAAGCCCGATTGCCCTTGGCTGTGACCGGAGAGAAAGGCTGAGTCCCCTCGACTCCCTGGAGGCCACCCCACAGGTGCCAGTTATACCTGTCCCCCCCCCCCCCCTCCGGGACCCCCGAGGGTCCTAGCTCCATGCCTGACGCGGACCCAGGGCGCTGCAGCGCCTCCTGGCGAATCCCGAGGCTGCTCGGGCCCCTGTCCGCTCGAAAGGAGGCATGGCGACCCCGCTGGGCTAACGGGGGAGACGGGCCGGGGTACCCGCCGCAACTCGAGAATGCACCGCCGCAAGTCGAGAACACCCCCGTGAGGCCACGCCCATAGAGGGAGGAGGCGCTTTTCCCTTGCAGGGCATGGAGAGCATGCCCCGGCACCTGTTCCGGCTCCGAACGGGGCTTGACTCCTTGCGGGCGACTCCAGGTGTCCCCCGAGATCCCCGGGCCAACCTGCCAAGAAAGCGGGGCTTCCCGCCACACCGCGAGGGCGTCCCCCGGGCCCCCCTCCTTGCGAGACGGGGCCCTTGGGATCTGCAGCGACGCGAGAGCCGTCCTGCCTTCTCTCTGGCGCTGCAACGGAGGCTGGACTCCCTCTAGGCGCCCCCAGAGGTTCCCTGGGATACCCGTGTCCACAGGCGAGCGGAACCCTGAGTCTCCAGAGGCCGCTCGCGAGGGGCCCCCCGTCGCCGTCGGCCCCTCCTCTCGAAAGGGGGGTCCAATCCCCTTCCTGAATGCCATCGCAATCCCTACATTCCCTCGCACCTCCAGAGCGGGACTCTCGCCTCTCCTGAGGTTCGAGAAGAGGCCCCAAGGGGCCAGTTCCGGCCGCAAGACCAAAGGTCCCCGAGGAACCCCCATCGGCAAGCGAGTCCAGTTCCCTGGACGTGAGGCGAGGGGAAGCCCAGCAGCCCCTGGCGATGTCAAAGGAGGCCTGGACTTCTCAGAGGCAACAAGAGAGGCTCCCCGAGGCGCCACGCCCCCGATTCAGAGAGGCCACCCCCGCTTCCCCCTGCGCCGCGCGGAAAAGCACGACCTTCGCCCCTGCATTCGAGGGGAAGCCCGATTGCCCTTGGCTGTGACCGGAGAGAAAGGCTGAGTCCCCTCGACTCCCTGGAGGCCACCCCACAGGTGCCAGTTATACCTGTCCCCTCCCCCCTCGGGGACCCCGAGGGTCCTAGCTCCATGCCTGACGCGGACCCAGGGCGCTGCAGCTGCAGCGCCTCCTGGCGAATCCCGAGGCTGCTCGGGCCCCTGTCCGCTCGAAAGGAGGCATGGCGACCCCGCTGGGCTAACGGGGGAGACGGGCCGGGGTACCCGCCGCAACTCGAGAATGCACCGCCGCAAGTCGAGAACACCCCCGTGAGGCCACGCCCATAGAGGGAGGAGGCGCTTTTCCCTTGCAGGGCATGGAGAGCATGCCCCGGCACCTGTTCCGGCTCCGAACGGGGCTTGACTCCTTGCGGGCGACCCCAGGTGTCCCCCGAGATCCCCGGGCCAACCTGCCAAGAAAGCGGGGCTTCCCGCCACACCGCGAGGGCGTCCCCCGGGCCCCCCTCCTTGCGAGACGGGGCCCTTGGGATCTGCAGCGACGCGAGAGCCGTCCTGCCTTCTCTCTGGCGCTGCAACGGAGGCTGGACTCCCTCTAGGCGCCCCCAGAGGTTCCCTGGGATACCCGTGTCCACAGGCGAGCGGAACCCTGAGTCTCCAGAGGCCGCTCGCGAGGGGCCCCCCGTCGCCGTCGGCCCCTCCTCTCGAAAGGGGGGTCCAATCCCCTTCCTGAATGCCATCGCAATCCCTACATTCCCTCGCACCTCCAGAGCGGGACTCTCGCCTCTCCTGAGGTTCGAGAAGAGGCCCCAAGGGGCCAGTTCCGGCCGCAAGACCAAAGGTCCCCGAGGAACCCCCATCGGCAAGCGAGTCCAGTTCCCTGGACGTGAGGCGAGGGGAAGCCCAGCAGCCCCTGGCGATGTCAAAGGAGGCCTGGACTTCTCAGAGGCAACAAGAGAGGCTCCCCGAGGCGCCACGCCCCCGATTCAGAGAGGCCACCCCCGCTTCCCCCTGCGCCGCGCGGAAAAGCACGACCTTCGCCCCTGCATTCGAGGGGAAGCCCGATTGCCCTTGGCTGTGACCGGAGAGAAAGGCTGAGTCCCCTCGACTCCCTGGAGGCCACCCCACAGGTGCCAGTTATACCTGTCCCCTCCCCCCCCCTCCGGGGACCCCGAGGGTCCTAGCTCCATGCCTGACGCGGACCCAGGGCGCTGCAGCGCCTCCTGGCGAATCCCGAGGCTGCTCGGGCCCCTGTCCGCTCGAAAGGAGGCATGGCGACCCCGCTGGGCTAACGGGGGAGACGGGCCGGGGTACCCGCCGCAACTCGAGAATGCACCGCCGCAAGTCGAGAACACCCCCGTGAGGCCACGCCCATAGAGGGAGGAGGCGCTTTTCCCTTGCAGGGCATGGAGAGCATGCCCCGGGCACCTGTTCCGGCTCCGAACGGGGCTTGACTCCTTGCGGGCGACTCCAGGTGTCCCCCGAGATCCCCGGGCCAACCTGCCAAGAAAGCGGGGCTTCCCGCCACACCGCGAGGGCGTCCCCCGGGCCCCCCTCCTTGCGAGACGGGGCCCTTGGGATCTGCAGCGACTCGAGAGCCGTCCTGCCTTCTCTCTGGCGCTGCAACGGAGGCTGGACTCCCTCTAGGCGCCCCCAGAGGTTCCCTGGGATACCCGTGTCCACAGGCGAGCGGAACCCTGAGTCTCCAGAGGCCGCTCGCGAGGGGCCCCCCGTCGCCGTCGGCCCCTCCTCTCGAAAGGGGGGTCCAATCCCCTTCCTGAATGCCATCGCAATCCCTACATTCCCTCGCACCTCCAGAGCGGGACTCTCGCCTCTCCTGAGGTTCGAGAAGAGGCCCCAAGGGGCCAGTTCCGGCCGCAAGACCAAAGGTCCCCGAGGAACCCCCATCGGCAAGCGAGTCCAGTTCCCCCTGGACGTGAGGCGAGGGGAAGCCCAGCAGCCCCTGGCGATGTCAAAGGAGGCCTGGACTTTCTCAGAGGCAACAAGAGAGGCTCCCCGAGGCGCCACGCCCCCGATTCAGAGAGGCCCACCCCCGCTTCCCCCTGCGCCGCGCGGAAAAAGCACGACCTTCGCCCCTGCATTCGAGGGGAAGCCCGATTGCCCTTGGCTGTGACCGGAGAGAAAGGCTGAGTCCCCTCGACTCCCTGGAGGCCACCCCACAGGTGCCAGTTATACCTGTCCCCTCCCCCCCTCCGGGGACCCCCGAGGGTCCTAGCTCCATGCCTGACGCGGACCCAGGGCGCTGCAGCGCCTCCTGGCGAATCCGAGGCTGCTCGGGCCCCTGTCCGCTCGAAAGGAGGCATGGCGACCCGCTGGGCTAACGGGGGAGACGGGCCGGGGTACCCGCCGCAACTCGAGAATGCACCGCCGCAAGTCGAGAACACCCCCGTGAGGCCACGCCCATAGAGGGCAATCGGGCTTCCCCTCGAATGCAGGGGCGAAGGTCGTGCTTTTCCGCGCGGCGCAGGGGGAAGCGGGGGTGGCCTCTCTGAATCGGGGGCGTGGCGCCTCGGGGAGCCTCTCTTGTTGCCTCTGAGAAGTCCAGGCCTCCTTTGACATCGCCAGGGGCTGCTGGGCTTCCCCTCGCCTCACGTCCAGGGAACTGGACTCGCTTGCCGATGGGGGTTCCTCGGGGACCTTTGGTCTTGCGGCCGGAACTGGCCCCTTGGGGCCTCTTCTCGAACCTCAGGAGAGGCGAGAGTCCCGCTCTGGAGGTGCGAGGGAATGTAGGGATTGCGATGGCATTCAGGAAGGGGATTGGACCCCCCTTTCGAGAGGAGGGGCCGACGGCGACGGGGGGCCCCTCGCGAGCGGCCTCTGGAGACTCAGGGTTCCGCTCGCCTGTGGACACGGGTATCCCAGGGAACCTCTGGGGGCGCCTAGAGGGAGTCCAGCCTCCGTTGCAGCGCCAGAGAGAAGGCAGGACGGCTCTCGCGTCGCTGCAGATCCCAAGGGCCCCGTCTCGCAAGGAGGGGGGCCCGGGGGACGCCCTCGCGGTGTGGCGGGAAGCCCCGCTTTCTTGGCAGGTTGGCCCGGGGATCTCGGGGGACACCTGGAGTCGCCCGCAAGGAGTCAAGCCCCGTTCGGAGCCGGAACAGGTGCCGGGGCATGCTCTCCATGCCCTGCAAGGGAAAAAAGCGCCTCCTCCCTCTATGGGCGTGGCCTCACGGGGGTGTTCTCGACTTGCGGCGGTGCATTCTCGAGTTGCGGCGGGTACCCCGGCCCGTCTCCCCCGTTAGCCCAGCGGGGTCGCCATGCCTCCTTTCGAGCGGACAGGGGCCCGAGCAGCCTCGGGATTCGCCAGGAGGCGCTGCAGCGCCCTGGGTCCGCGTCAGGCATGGAGCTAGGACCCTCGGGGGTCCCCGGAGGGGGGGAGGGGACAGGTATAACTGGCACCTGTGGGGTGGCCTCCAGGGAGTCGAGGGGACTCAGCCTTTCTCTCCGGTCACAGCCAAGGGCAATCGGGCTTTCCCCTCGAATGCAGGGGCGAAGGTCGTGCTTTTCCCGCGCGGCGCAGGGGGGAAGCGGGGGTGGCCTCTCTGAATCGGGGGCGTGGCGCCTCGGGGAGCCTCTCTTGTTGCCTCTGAGAAGTCCAGGCCTCCTTTGACATCGCCAGGGGCTGCTGGGCTTCCCCTCGCCTCACGTCCAGGGAACTGGACTCGCTTGCCGATGGGGGTTCCTCGGGGACCTTTGGTCTTGCGGCCGGAACTGGCCCCTTGGGGCCTCTTCTCGAACCTCAGGAGAGGCGAGAGTCCCGCTCTGGAGGTGCGAGGGAATGTAGGGATTGCGATGGCATTCAGGAAGGGGATTGGACCCCCCTTTCGAGAGGAGGGGCCGACGGCGACGGGGGGCCCCTCGCGAGCGGCCTCTGGAGACTCAGGGTTCCGCTCGCCTGTGGACACGGGTATCCCAGGGAACCTCTGGGGGCGCCTAGAGGGAGTCCAGCCTCCGTTGCAGCGCCAGAGAGAAGGCAGGACGGCTCTCGCGTCGCTGCAGATCCCAAGGGCCCCGTCTCGCAAGGAGGGGGGGCCCGGGGGACGCCCTCGCGGTGTGTGGCGGGAAGCCCCGCTTTCTTGGCAGGTTGGCCCGGGGATCTCGGGGGACACCTGGAGTCGCCCGCAAGGAGTCAAGCCCCGTTCGGAGCCGGAACAGGTGCCGGGGCATGCTCTCCATGCCCTGCAAGGGAAAAGCGCCTCCTCCCTCTATGGGCGTGGCCTCACGGGGGTGTTCTCGACTTGCGGCGGTGCATTCTCGAGTTGCGGCGGGTACCCCGGCCCGTCTCCCCCGTTAGCCCAGCGGGGTCGCCATGCCTCCTTTCGAGCGGACAGGGGCCCGAGCAGCCTCGGGATTCGCCAGGAGGCGCTGCAGCGCCCTGGGTCCGCGTCAGGCATGGAGCTAGGACCCTCGGGGGGTCCCCGGAGGGGGGGAGGGGACAGGTATAACTGGCACCTGTGGGGTGGCCTCCAGGGAGTCGAGGGGACTCAGCCTTTCTCTCCGGTCACAGCCAAGGGCAATCGGGCTTCCCCTCGAATGCAGGGGCGAAGGTCGTGCTTTTCCGCGCGGCGCAGGGGGAAGCGGGGGTGGCCTCTCTGAATCGGGGGCGTGGCGCCTCGGGGAGCCTCTCTTGTTGCCTCTGAGAAGTCCAGGCCTCCTTTGACATCGCCAGGGGCTGCTGGGCTTCCCCTCGCCTCACGTCCAGGGAACTGGACTCGCTTGCCGATGGGGGTTCCTCGGGGACCTTTGGTCTTGCGGCCGGAACTGGCCCCTTGGGGCCTCTTCTCGAACCTCAGGAGAGGCGAGAGTCCCGCTCTGGAGGTGCGAGGGAATGTAGGGATTGCGATGGCATTCAGGAAGGGGATTGGACCCCCCTTTCGAGAGGAGGGGCCGACGGCGACGGGGGGCCCCTCGCGAGCGGCCTCTGGAGACTCAGGGTTCCGCTCGCCTGTGGACACGGGTATCCCAGGGAACCTCTGGGGGCGCCTAGAGGGAGTCCAGCCTCCGTTGCAGCGCCAGAGAGAAGGCAGGACGGCTCTCGAGTCGCTGCAGATCCCAAGGGCCCCGTCTCGCAAGGAGGGGGGCCCGGGGGACGCCCTCGCGGTGTGTGGCGGGAAGCCCCGCTTTCTTGGCAGGTTGGCCCGGGGATCTCGGGGGACACCTGGAGTCGCCCGCAAGGAGTCAAGCCCCGTTCGGAGCCGGAACAGGTGCCGGGGCATGCTCTCCATGCCCTGCAAGGGAAAAAGCGCCTCCTCCCTCTATGGGCGTGGCCTCACGGGGGTGTTCTCGACTTGCGGCGGTGCATTCTCGAGTTGCGGCGGGTACCCCGGCCCGTCTCCCCCGTTAGCCCAGCGGGGTCGCCATGCCTCCTTTCGAGCGGACAGGGGCCCGAGCAGCCTCGGGATTCGCCAGGAGGCGCTGCAGCGCCCTGGGTCCGCGTCAGGCATGGAGCTAGGACCCTCGGGGGTCCCCGGAGGGGGGGAGGGGACAGGTATAACTGGCACCTGTGGGGTGGCCTCCAGGGAGTCGAGGGGACTCAGCCTTTCTCTCCGGTCACAGCCAAGGGCAATCGGGCTTCCCCTCGAATGCAGGGGCGAAGGTCGTGCTTT
Organism: Okapia johnstoni; assembly: GCA_024291935.2. NCBI lineage: Eukaryota > Metazoa > Chordata > Mammalia > Artiodactyla > Giraffidae > Okapia > Okapia johnstoni. The sequence continues at coordinate 63,190 of JAGTYA010000059.1, forward strand.
TCCGCGCGGCGCAGGGGGAAGCGGGGGGTGGCCTCTCTGAATCGGGGGCGTGGCGCCTCGGGGAGCCTCTCTTGTTGCCTCTGAGAAGTCCAGGCCTCCTTTGACATCGCCAGGGGCTGCTGGGCTTCCCCTCGCCTCACGTCCAGGGAACTGGACTCGCTTGCCGATGGGGGTTCCTCGGGGACCTTTGGTCTTGCGGCCGGAACTGGCCCCTTGGGGCCTCTTCTCGAACCTCAGGAGAGGCGAGAGTCCCGCTCTGGAGGTGCGAGGGAATGTAGGGATTGCGATGGCATTCAGGAAGGGGATTGGACCCCCCTTTCGAGAGGAGGGGCCGACGGCGCGACGGGGGGGGCCCCTCGCGAGCGGCCTCTGGAGACTCAGGGTTCCGCTCGCCTGTGGACACGGGTATCCCAGGGAACCTCTGGGGGCGCCTAGAGGGAGTCCAGCCTCCGTTGCAGCGCCAGAGAGAAGGCAGGACGGCTCTCGCGTCGCTGCAGATCCCAAGGGCCCCGTCTCGCAAGGAGGGGGGCCCGGGGGACGCCCTCCTCGCGGTGTGGCGGGAAGCCCCGCTTTCTTGGCAGGTTGGGCCCGGGGATCTCGGGGGACACCTGGAGTCGCCCGCAAGGAGTCAAGCCCCGTTCGGAGCCGGAACAGGTGCCGGGGCATGCTCTCCATGCCCTGCAAGGGAAAAGCGCCTCCTCCCTCTATGGGCGTGGCCTCACGGGGGTGTTCTCGACTTGCGGCGGTGCATTCTCGAGTTGCGGCGGGTACCCCGGCCCGTCTCCCCCGTTAGCCCAGCGGGGTCGCCATGCCTCCTTTCGAGCGGACAGGGGCCCGAGCAGCCTCGGGATTCGCCAGGAGGCGCTGCAGCGCCCTGGGTCCGCGTCAGGCATGGAGCTAGGACCCTCGGGGGTCCCCGGAGGGGGGGAGGGGACAGGTATAACTGGCACCTGTGGGGTGGCCTCCAGGGAGTCGAGGGGACTCAGCCTTTCTCTCCGGTCACAGCCAAGGGCAATCGGGCTTCCCCTCGAATGCAGGGGCGAAGGTCGTGCTTTTCCGCGCGGCGCAGGGGGAAGCGGGGGTGGCCTCTCTGAATCGGGGGCGTGGCGCCTCGGGGAGCCTCTCTTGTTGCCTCTGAGAAGTCCAGGCCTCCTTTGACATCGCCAGGGGCTGCTGGGCTTCCCCTCGCCTCACGTCCAGGGAACTGGACTCGCTTGCCGATGGGGGTTCCTCGGGGACCTTTGGTCTTGCGGCCGGAACTGGCCCCTTGGGGCCTCTTCTCGAACCTCAGGAGAGGCGAGAGTCCCGCTCTGGAGGTGCGAGGGAATGTAGGGATTGCGATGGCATTCAGGAAGGGGATTGGACCCCCCTTTCGAGAGGAGGGGCCGACGGCGACGGGGGGGGCCCCTCGCGAGCGGCCTCTGGAGACTCAGGGTTCCGCTCGCCTGTGGACACGGGTATCCCAGGGAACCTCTGGGGGCGCCTAGAGGGAGTCCAGCCTCCGTTGCAGCGCCAGAGAGAAGGCAGGACGGCTCTCGCGTCGCTGCAGATCCCAAGGGCCCCGTCTCGCAAGGAGGGGGGCCCGGGGGACGCCCTCGCGGTGTGGCGGGAAGCCCCGCTTTCTTGGCAGGTTGGCCCGGGGATCTCGGGGGACACCTGGAGTCGCCCGCAAGGAGTCAAGCCCCGTTTCGGAGCCGGAACAGGTGCCGGGGCATGCTCTCCATGCCCTGCAAGGGAAAAGCGCCTCCTCCCTCTATGGGCGTGGCCTCACGGGGGTGTTCTCTCGACTTGCGGCGGTGCATTCTCGAGTTGCGGCGGGTACCCCGGCCCCGTCTCCCCCGTTAGCCCAGCGGGGTCGCCATGCCTCCTTTCGAGCGGACAGGGGGCCCGAGCAGCCTCGGGATTCGCCAGGAGGCGCTGCAGCGCCCTGGGGTCCGCGTCAGGCATGGGAGCTAGGACCCTCGGGGGTCCCCGGAGGGGGGGAGGGGACAGGTATAACTGGCACCTGTGGGGTGGCCTCCAGGGAGTCGAGGGGACTCAGCCTTTCTCTCCGGTCACAGCCAAGGGCAATCGGGCTTCCCCTCGAATGCAGGGGCGAAGGTCGTGCTTTTCCCGCGCGGCGCAGGGGGAAGCGGGGGTGGCCTCTCTGAATCGGGGGCGTGGCGCCTCGGGGAGCCCTCTCTTGTTGCCTCTGAGAAGTCCAGGCCTCCTTTGACATCGCCAGGGGGCTGCTGGGCTTCCCCTCGCCTCACGTCCAGGGAACTGGACTCGCTTGCCGATGGGGGTTCCTCGGGGACCTTTGGTCTTGCGGCCGGAACTGGCCCCTTTGGGGCCTCTTCTCGAACCTCAGGAGAGGCGAGAGTCCCGCTCTGGAGGTGCGAGGGAATGTAGGGATTGCGATGGCATTCAGGAAGGGGATTGGACCCCCCCTTTCGAGAGGAGGGGCCGACGGCGACGGGGGGCCCCTCGCGAGCGGCCTCTGGAGACTCAGGGTTCCGCTCGCCTGTGGACACGGGTATCCCAGGGAACCTCTGGGGGCGCCTAGAGGGAGTCCAGCCTCCGTTGCAGCGCCAGAGAGAAGGCAGGACGGCTCTCGCGTCGCTGCAGATCCCAAGGGCCCCGTCTCGCAAGGAGGGGGGCCCGGGGGACGCCCTCGCGTGTGTGGCGGGAAGCCCCGCTTTTTCTTGGCAGGTTGGCCCCGGGGATCTCGGGGGGACACCTGGAGTCGCCCGCAAGGAGTCAAGCCCCGTTCGGAGCCGGAACAGGTGCCGGGGCATGCTCTCCATGCCCTGCAAGGGAAAAGCGCCTCCTCCCTCTATGGGCGTGGCCTCTCACGGGGGTGTTCTCGACTTGCGGCGGTGCATTCTCGAGTTGCGGCGGGGGGTACCCCGGCCCGTCTCCCCCGTTAGCCCAGCGGGGTCGCCATGCCTCCTTTCGAGCGGACAGGGGCCCCGAGCAGCCTCGGGATTCGCCAGGAGGCGCTGCAGCGCCCTGGGTCCGCGTCAGGCATGGAGCTAGGACCCTCGGGGGTCCCCGGAGGGGGGGGAGGGGACAGGTATAACTGGCACCTGTGGGGTGGCCTCCAGGGAGTCGAGGGGACTCAGCCTTTTTCTCTCCGGTCACAGCCAAGGGCAATCGGGCTTCCCCTCGAATGCAGGGGCGAAGGTCGTGCTTTTCCGCGCGGCGCAGGGGGAAGCGGGGGTGGCCTCTCTCTGAATCGGGGGGGCGTGGCGCCTCGGGGAGCCTCTCTTGTTGCCTCTGAGAAGTCCAGGCCTCCTTTGACATCGCCAGGGGCTGCTGGGCTTCCCCTCGCCTCACGTCCAGGGAACTGGACTCGCTTGCCCGATGGGGGTTCCTCGGGGACCTTTTGGTCTTGCGGCCGGAACTGGCCCCTTGGGGCCTCTTCTCGAACCTCAGGAGAGGCGAGAGTCCCGCTCTGGAGGTGCGAGGGAATGTAGGGATTGCGATGGCATTCAGGAAGGGGATTGGACCCCCCTTTCGAGAGGAGGGGCCGACGGCGACGGGGGGCCCCTCGCGCGAGCGGCCTCTGGAGACTCAGGGTTCCGCTCGCCTGTGGACACGGGTATCCCAGGGAACCTCTGGGGGCGCCTAGAGGGAGTCCAGCCTCCGTTGCAGCGCCAGAGAGAAGGCAGGACGGCTCTCTCGCGTCGCTGCAGATCCCAAGGGCCCCGTCTCGCAAGGAGGGGGGGCCCGGGGGGACGCCCTCGCGGTGTGGCGGGAAGGAAGCCCCGCTTTCTTGGCAGGTTGGCCCGGGGATCTCGGGGGACACCTGGAGTCGCCCGCAAGGAGAGTCAAGCCCCGTTCGGAGCCGGAACAGGTGCCGGGGCATGCTCTCCATGCCCTGCAAGGGGGAAAAGCGCCTCCTCCCTCTATGGGCGTGGCCTCACGGGGGGGTGTTCTCGACTTGCGGCGGTGCATTCTCGAGTTGCGGCGGGTACCCCGGCCCGTCTCCCCCGTTAGCCCAGCGGGGTCGCCATGCCTCCTTTCGAGCGGACAGGGGCCCGAGCAGCCTCGGGATTCGCCAGGAGGGCGCTGCAGCGCCCTGGGTCCGCGTCAGGCATGGAGCTAGGACCCTCGGGGGTCCCCGGAGGGGGGGAGGGGACAGGTATAACTGGCACCTGTGGGGTGGCCTCCAGGGAGTCGAGGGGACTCAGCCTTTCTCTCCGGTCGGTCACAGCCAAGGGCAATCGGGCTTCCCCTCGAATGCAGGGGCGAAGGTCGTGCTTTTCCGCGCGGCGCAGGGGGAAGCGGGGGTGGGCCTCTCTGAATCGGGGGCGTGGCGCCTCGGGGAGCCTCTCTTGTTGCCTCTGAGAAGTCCAGGCCTCCTTTGACATCGCCAGGGGCTGCTGGGCTTCCCCCCTCGCCTCACGTCCAGGGAAACTGGACTCGCTTGCCGATGGGGGTTCCTCGGGGACCTTTGGTCTTGCGGCCGGAACTGGCCCCTTGGGGCCTCTTCTCGAACCTCAGGAGAGGCGAGAGTCCCGCTCTGGAGGTGCGAGGGAATGTAGGGATTGCGATGGCATTCAGGAAGGGGATTGGACCCCCCCTTTCGAGAGGAGGGGCCGACGGCGACGGGGGGCCCCTCGCGAGCGGCCTCTGGAGACTCAGGGTTCCGCTCGCCTGTGGACACGGGTATCCCAGGGAACCTCTGGGGGCGCCTAGAGGGAGTCCAGCCTCCGTTGCAGCGCCAGAGAGAAGGCAGGACGGCTCTCGCGTCGCTGCAGATCCCAAGGGCCCCGTCTCGCAAGGGGGGGGCCCGGGGGACGCCCTCGCGGTGTGGCGGGAAGCCCCGCTTTCTTGGCAGGTTGGCCCGGGGATCTCGGGGGACACCTGGAGTCGCCCGCAAGGAGTCAAGCCCCGTTCGGAGCCGGAACACAGGTGCCGGGGGCATGCTCTCCATGCCCTGCAAGGGAAAAGCGCCTCCTCCCTCTATGGGCGTGGCCTCACAGGGGTGTTCTCGACTTGCGGCGGTGCATTCTCGAGTTGCGGCGGGTACCCCGGCCCGTCTCCCCCGTTAGCCCAGCGGGGTCGCCATGCCTCCTTTCGAGCGGACAGGGGCCCGAGCAGCCTCGGGATTCGCCAGGAGGCGCTGCAGCGCCCTGGGTCCGCGTCAGGCATGGAGCTAGGACCCTCGGGGGTCCCCGGAGGGGGGGAGGGGACAGGTATAACTGGCACCTGTGGGGTGGCCTCCAGGGAGTCGAGGGGACTCAGCCTTTTTCTCTCCGGTCACAGCCAAGGGCAATCGGGCTTCCCCTCGAATGCAGGGGCGAAGGTCGTTGTGCTTTTCCGCGCGGCGCAGGGGGGAAGCGGGGGGTGGCCTCTCTGAATCGGGGGCGTGGCGCCTCGGGGAGCCTCTCTTGTTGCCTCTGAGAAGTCCAGGCCTCCTTTGACATCGCCAGGGGCTGCTGGGCTTCCCCTCGCCTCACGTCCAGGGAACTGGACTCGCTTGCCCGATGGGGGTTCCTCGGGGACCTTTGGTCTTGCGGCCGGAACTGGCCCCTTGGGGCCTCTTCTCGAACCTCAGGAGAGGCGAGAGTCCCGCTCTGGAGGTGCGAGGGAATGTAGGGATTGCGATGGCATTCAGGAAGGGGATTGGACCCCCCCCTTTCGAGAGGAGGAGGGGCCGACGGCGACGGGGGGCCCCTCGCGAGCGGCCTCTGGAGACTCAGGGTTTCCGCTCGCCTGTGGACACGGGTATCCCAGGGAACCTCTGGGGGCGCCTAGAGGGAGTCCAGCCTCCGTTGCAGCGCCAGAGAGAAGGCAGGACGGCTCTCGCGTCGCTGCAGATCCCAAGGGCCCCGTCTCGCAAGGAGGGGGGCCCGGGGGACGACGCCCTCGCGGTGTGTGGGGGAAGCCCCCCGCTTTCTTGGCAGGTTGGCCCGGGGATCTCGGGGGACACCTGGAGTCGCCCGCAAGGAGTCAAGCCCCGTTCGGAGCCGGAACAGGTGCCGGGGCATGCTCTCCATGCCCTGCAAGGGAAAAGCGCCTCCTCCCTCTATGGGCGTGGCCTCACGGGGGTGTTCTCGACTTGCGGCGGTGCATTCTCGAGTTGCGGCGGGTACCCCCCGGCCCGTCTCCCCCGTTAGCCCAGCGGGGGTCGCCATGCCTCCTTTCGAGCGGGACAGGGGCCCGAGCAGCCTCGGGATTCGCCAGGAGGCGCTGCAGCGCCCTGGGTCCGCGTCAGGCATGGAGCTAGGACCCTCGGGGGTCCCCGGAGAGGGGGGGAGGGGACAGGTATAACTGGCACCTGTGGGGGTGGCCTCCAGGGAGTCGAGGGGACTCAGCCTTTCTCTCCGGTCACAGCCAAGGGCAATCGGGCTTCCCCTCGAATGCAGGGGCGAAGGTCGTGCTTTTTTTTCCGCGCGGCGCAGGGGGGAAGCGGGGGTGGCCTCTCTGAATCGGGGGCGTGGCGCCTCGGGGAGCCTCTCTTGTTGCCTCTGAGAAGTCCAGGCCTCCTTTGACATCGCCAGGGGCTGCTGGGCTTCCCCTCGCCTCACGTCCAGGGAACTGGACTCGCTTGCCGATGGGGGTTCCTCGGGGACCTTTGGTCTTGCGGCCGGAACTGGCCCCTTGGGGGCCTCTTCTCGAACCTCAGGAGAGGCGAGAGTCCCGCTCTGGAGGTGCGAGGGAATGTAGGGATTGCGATGGCATTCAGGAAGGGGATTGGACCCCCCTTTCGAGAGGAGGGGCCGACGGCGACGGGGGGGCCCCTCGCGAGCGGCCTCTGGAGACTCAGGGTTCCGCTCGCCTGTGGACACGGGTATCCCAGGGAACCTCTGGGGGCGCCTAGAGGGAGTCCAGCCTCCGTTGCAGCGCCAGAGAGAAGGCAGGACGGCTCTCGCGTCGCTGCAGATCCCAAGGGCCCCGTCTCGCAAGGAGGGGGGCCCGGGGGACGCCCCTCGCGGTGTGGCGCGGGAAGCCCCGCTTTCTTGGCAGGTTGGCCCGGGGATCTCGGGGGACACCTGGAGTCGCCCGCAAGGAGTCAAGCCCCGTTCGGAGCCGGAACAGGTGCCGGGGCATGCTCTCCCATGCCCTGCAAGGGAAAAGCGCCTCCTCCCTCTATGGGCGTTGGCCTCACCGGGGGTGTTCTCGACTTGCGGCGGTGCATTCTCGAGTTGCGGCGGCGGGTACCCCGGCCCGTCTCCCCCGTTAGCCCAGCGGGGTCGCCATGCCTCCTTTCGAGCGGACAGGGCCCGAGCAGCCTCGGGATTCGCCAGGAGGCGCTGCAGCGCCCTGGGTCCGCGTCAGGCATGGAGCTAAGGACCCTCGGGGGTCCCCGGAGGGGGGGAGGGGACAGGTATAACTGGCACCTGTGGGGTGGCCTCCAGGGAGTCGAGGGGACTCAGCCTTTCTCTCATCGGTCACAGCCAAGGGCAATCGGGCTTCCCCTCGAATGCAGGGGCGAAGGTCGTGCTTTTCCGCGCGGCGCAGGGGGAAGCGGGGGGGTGGCCCTCTCTGAATCGGGGGGCGTGGCGCCTCGGGGAGCCTCTCTTGTTGCCTCTGAGAAGTCCAGGCCTCCTTTGACATCGCCAGGGGCTGCTGGGCTTCCCCTCGCCTCACGTCCAGGGAACTGGACTCGCTTGCCGATGGGGGTTCCTCGGGGACCTTTGGTCTTGCGGCCGGAACTGGCCCCTTGGGGCCTCTTCTCGAACCTCAGGAGAGGCGAGAGTCCCGCTCTGGAGGTGCGAGGGAATGTTAGGGATTGCGATGGCATTCAGGAAGGGGATTGGACCCCCCTTTCGAGAGGAGGGGCCGACGGCGACGGGGGGCCCCTCGCGAGCGGGCGGCCTCTGGAGACTCAGGGTTCCGCTCGCCGCTGTGGACACGGGTATCCCAGGGAACCTCTGGGGGCGCCTAGAGAGGAGTCCAGCCTCCGTTGCAGCGCCAGAGAGAAGGCAGGACGGCTCTCGCGTCGCTGCAGATGCCCAAGGGCCCCGTCTCGCAAGGAGGGGGCCCTGGGGGAACGCCCTCGCGGATTGTGTGGCGGGAAGCCCCCTTCTTTCTTGGGCAGGATTTGGCCCGGGGATCTCGGGGGACACCTGGATTGTCGCCCGCAAGGAGTCAAGCCGTCCGTTCGGAAGCCGGAAACATTTGCCGGGGCATGCTCTCCATGCCCTGCAAGGGAAAAAGTAAGCGCCTCCTCCCTCTATGGGCGTGGGCCTCACGGGGGTGTTTCTCCCGAGACTTGCGTAGGCGGTGCATTCTCGAGTTTTGCGGGGCGGGTACCCCGTGCCCGTCTCCCCCGTTAGGCCCAGCGGGGTCGCCATGCCTCCTTTCGAGCGGGACAGTGGGCCCGAGCAGCCTCGGGATTTCGCCAGGAGGCGCTGCAGCGCCCTGGGTCCGCGTCAGGCATGGAGCTAGGACCCTCGGGGGTCCCCGGAGGGGGGAGGGGACAGGTATAACTGGCACCTGTGGGGTGGGCCTCCAGGGAGTCGAGGGGACTCATGCCTTTCTCTCCGGTCACAGCCAAGGGCAATACAGGGCTTCCCCTCGAATGGCAGGGGCGAAAGGTCGTGCCTTTTCCGCGCGGCGCAGGTGGGGAAGCGGGGGTGGCCTCTCTGAATCGGGGGCGTGGCGCCTCGGGGAGCCTCTCTTGTTGCCTCTGAAGAAGTCCAGGCCTCCTTTGACATCGCCAGGGGCTGCTGGCTTCCCCTTCCCCTCGCCTCACGTCCAGGGAACTGGACTCGCTGCCGATGGGGTTCCTCGGGACCTTTGGTCTTGCGGCCCGGAACTGGCCCCTTGGGGCCTCTTCTCGAACCTCAGGAGAGGCGAGAGTCCCGCTCTGGAGGTGCGAGGAATGTAGGGATTGCGATGGCATTCAGGCAGTGGATTGGAGCCCCCCTTTCGAGAGGATGGGGCCGACGGCGACGGGGGGCCCCTCGCGAGCGGCCTCTGGAGACTCAGGGTTCCGCTCGCCTGTGGACACGGTAGTCCCAGGGAACCTCTGGGGGCGCCTTAGAGGGAGTCCAGCCTCCGTTCAGCGCCAGAGAGAAGGCAAGGACGGCTCTCGCGTCCGCTGCAGATACCCAAGGGCCCCTTCTCGCAAGGAGGGGGGGCCCGGGGAGGCCCCTCGCAGGTGTGGCGGGAAGCCCCGCTTTCTTGGCAGGTTGGCCCGGGGATCTCGGGGGACACCTGGAGTCGCCCGCAAGGAGTCAAGCCCCGTTCGGAGCCGGAACAGGTGCCGGGGCATGCTCTCCATGCCCTGCAAGGGAAAAGCGCCTCCTCCTCCCTCTATGGGCGTGGCCTCACGGGGGTGTTCTCGACTTGCGGCGGTGCATTCTCGAGTTGCGGCGGGTACCTCGGGCCCGTCTCCCTCCGTTAGCCCACTGCGGGGTCGCCATGCCTCCTTTCGAGCGGACAGGGGCTCTTTCCGAGCAGCCTCGGGATTCGCCAGGAGGCGCTGCAGCGCCCTGGGTCCGCGTCAGGCATGGAGCTAGGACCCTGCAGGGGGTCCCCGGAAGGGGGGGAGGGGAACAGGTATAACTGGCACCTGTGGGGTGGCCTCCAGGGGAGTCGAGGGGACCTCAGCCTTTCTCCTCTCCGGTCACAAGCCAAGGGGCAATCGGGCTTCCCCTCGAATGCAAGGGGCGAAGGTCGTGCTTTTCCGCGCGACGCAATTTTCCTGGGGGAAGTCGGAGCGGGTGGCCTCTTCTGAATCGGGGGCGTGGTGGGCGCCTCGGGGAGACAGCCTCTCTTGTTGCCTCTGAGAAGTCCCAGGCCTCCTTTTGACATCGCCAAGGGGCTGCTGGGCTTTCCCCTCGCCTCACGTTCCAGGGAACTGGACTCGCTTGCCGATGGGGGTTCCTCGGGACCTTTTGGGTCTTGCGGCCGGAACTGGCCCCTTGGGGCCTCTTCTCGAACCTCAGGAGAGAGGCGAGAGTCCCCGCTCTGGAGGTGCGAGGGAATTTAGGGATTGCGGAATTGGCATTCAGGAAGGGGATTGGACCCCCCTTTCGAGAGGGGGCCGACGGCGACGGGGGCCCCCTCGCGAGCGGGCCTACTCCACCTGGAGACTCAGGGTTCCGCTCGCACTGTGGACACGGGTATCCCAGGGAGAACGATCTGAGGGGGCGCCTAGAGGGAGTCCAGCCTCCGTTGCAGCGCCAGAGAGCGAAGGCAGGACGGCTCTCAAACACGTCGCTGCAGATCCCAACCAGGGCCCCGTCTCGCTGAAAGGAGGGGGCCCCGGGGAGACGCCCTCCGCGGTGTGGCGGGTTCGGGCAAGATCAGCCCCGCTTTCTTGGCTAGGTTTGGCCCGGGGATCTCGGGGGACACCTGGAGTCCGTCCCGCCCGCAAAGGAGTCAAGCCCCGTTCGGAGCCGGAACAGGTGCCAAGGGGCATGCTCTCCATGCCCTGCAAGAGGAAAAGCGCCTCCTCCCTCTATGGGCGTTGGCCTCACGGGGGTGTTCTCAGACTTGCGGCGGTGCATTCTCGCTCGAGTTTCGCTGCGGGTACCCCGGCCCCGTCTCCCCCGTTAGCCCAGCGGGGTCGCCATGCCCTCCTTTCGAGCGGATCATAACAGGGGCCCGAGCAGCCTCGGGATTCGCCAGGAGGCGCTGCAAGCGCCCTGGGTCCGCGTCAGGCATGGAGCTAGGACCCTCGGGGGTCCCCGGAGGGGGGGAGAGGGGACAGGTTTATAAACTTGGCACCTGTGGGGTGGCCTCCAGGGAGTCGAGGGGACTCAGCCTTTCTATCTCCGGTCACAAGCCAAGGGCAATCGGGCCTTTCCCCCTCGAATGCAGGGGCGAAGGTCGTGCTTTTTTTCGCGCGCGGCGCAAGGGGAAGCGAAGGGGTCCATGGTGCCCTCTCTGAATCGGGGGCGTGGCGCCTCGGGGAGCCTCTCTTGTTGCCTCTGAGAAGTCCATCTGGCCCTCCTTTGACATCGCCAGGGGCTGCAGGGGCTTCCCCCTCGCCTCACGTCCAGGGAACTGGACTCCCGCCCTTGCCGATGGGGGTTCCTCGGGGACCTTTTGGTCTTGCGGCCGAAACTGGCCCCTTCTGGGGCCCGTCTTCTCGAACCTCAGGAGAGGCGAGAGAGTCCCGCTCTGGAGGTGCGAGAGGAATGTAGGGATTGCGATGATGGCATTCAGGAAGGGGATTGGACCCCCCTTTCGAGAGGAGGGGCCGACGGCGACGGGGGGCCCCTCGCGAGCGGCCCTCTGGAGACTCAGGGTTCCGCTCGCCTGTGGACACGGGTATCCCAGGGAACCTCTGGGGGCGCCTAGAGGGAGTCCAGCCTCCGTTTGCAGCGCCAGAGAGAAGGCAGGACGGCTCTCGAGTCGCTGCAGATCCCAAGGCTCCCCGTCTCGCAAGGAGGGGGGGCCCGGGGGACGCCCTCGCGAGTGTGTGGCGGGAAGCCCCGCTTTCTTGGCAGGTTGGCCCGGGAGATCTCGGGGGACACCTGGAGTCCTGCCCGCAAGGAAGTCAAGCCCCGTTCGGAGCCGGAACAGCTATTGCCGGGGCATGCTCTCCCATGCCCTGCAAGGGGGAAAAAGCGCCTCCTCCCTCTATGGGCGTGGCCTCACGGGGGTGTTTCTCGACTTGCGGCGGTGCATTCTCGAGTTGCGGCGGGTACCCCGGCCCGTCTCCCCCGTTAGCCCAGCGTGGGGTCGCCATGCCTCCTTTCGATGCGGACAGGGGCAATCCCGAGCAGCCTCGGGACTTCGCCAGGAGGCGCGTTGCAGCAGCCCTGGGGTCCGCGTCAGGCATGGAGCTAGGACCCTCGGGGGTGTCCCGGAGGGGGGGAGGGGACAGGTATAACAAGCACCTGTGTGCGGGTGTGGCCTCCAGGGGAAGAGTCGAGGGGGGACTCAGAGCCTTTCTCTCTCCTGGTCAAACAGCCTAAGGGCAATCGGCTCTTTCCTTCCCTCGAGATGCAGGGGGCGAAGGTCTGGAGTGCTTTTCCCGCGCGTGCGCAGGGGGAGAAGCGGGGTGGCCTCTCTGAAATCTCGGGGGGCGTGGCGCCTAGGTGGGGGATGCCTGCTCTTGTTGCCTCTGAGAAGTCCAGGCCTCCTTTGACATCGCAGGGTCTGCTGGGTCTTCCCCTCGCCTCACTATCCAGGGAACTGGACTCGCTCTTGCCGATGGGGGTTCCTCGGGGACCTTTGGTCTTGCGGAGCGGAACTGGCCCCTTGGGGCCTCTTCTCCGAACCTCAGGAGAGGCGAGATCGTCCCCGCTCTGGAGGTGCGAAGGGAATGTAGAGGATTGCGATGGCATTCTGGAAGGGGATTGGACCCCCCTTTCGAGAGGAGGGGCCGACGGCGACGGGGGGCCCCTCGCGAGCGGTCTCTGGAGACTCAGGGGTTCCGCACCGCCTGTGGACACGGGTATCCCAGGGAACTAGTCTTCTGGGGGCGCCTAGAGGGAGTCCAGCCTCTTCGAGCGCCAGAGAGAGAGGCAGGACGGCCTCTCGAGTCGCTGACAATCAAGGCTTCGTCTCGCATGGAGGGGTTCCCGAGTGGAACACGCCGTAAGCGGTGTTGGGCGGGTAGCGCGGCGCAGGCAGGGAATGCTATTCCGGGGGCCTCATAGGTTGAGAAACCTGGGGTCGGCCGCAAGGGTCGCCTCGTTTCGGAGCCCTGCAGGGGGGCTTGCTCTCCATGCCCTGCTGAGAAAAGCGCCTCCTCCCTCTAGGCCCACGTGGGTGTTCCTCGACTTGCGCCGGTGCATTCTCGAGTTGGGCTTGTACCCCGGCCCGTCTCCCCCGTTAGCCCAGCGGAGGTGAGCCATGCCTCCTTTCGAGGCGGCACAGGGAGCCTGGAGCAGCCTCGGGGATTGCCCAGGAGGCGCTGCAGCGCCCTGGGTCCGCGTTCAGTGCATGGAGCTAGGACCCTCGTCCCCAGGGAAGGGGAACAGGTATAACTGGCTATGGATGGGGGCCCGTCGGGAGCGGACCTCGAGTATCTTTGCGACGCCTATGGGAGCCATGTCCCCCTTGAGCACCTACTTCTCGAACCTCAGGCGACAGGAGAGAGTTCCCGGCTACCGAGGGAGTGACGAGGCAATGTATGGGATTGTCGATGGCATATTACAGGTGTGAAAGGGGATTGTGGACGCCCCCCTGTCTCTGGAGGTTGCCGACGGCGACGGGGGGCCCCTCGCGATGCGGAAAATCCTCTACGTAGACTCAGGTTCTGCGCTCGCCTGTGCGGACACTGTCGGTATCCCAGGGAACCTTCTGGGGGCGCCTAGAGGGAGTCCAGCCTACCGTTGCAAGCGCCAGAGAGAAGGCAGGACGGGCTCCTCGAGTCGCTGCAGATCACAAGGGCCCGGTCCGTCTCGCAAAAGAGAGGGGGGGCCCGGGGGACGCCTCGCGAGCGAAGGGTGTGGCGGGACAAGCCTCCTGATCGTAGTCTTGGCAGGTTGGCCCGGGATCTCGCGGGGACACCTGGTAGTCGCCCGCAAGGACGTCTCCCGATCGGGAGCCGGAACAGGTCGGGGCATGCTTCCATGCCCTGCAATAGGGAAAAGCGCCATCCTCCCTCTATTGGCGTGGCCTCACGGGGGGTGTTTCTCGACTTCCTCGGCGGTTGCATTCTCGAATTTTGCGGGCTGCAGGGATTACCCCGGTGACCGTTCTCCCCCGTTAGCCCAGCGGGGTCGCCATTGCCTCCTTATCGAGCGGACAGGGCCCCGAGCACCTCGGGGGATTTCGCCAGGAGGCGCTGCTCTTGATTTCGCCCTGGGACCGCGTCAGCCCAGGCATGGAGCTAGGGACCCATCGGGGGTCCCCGGAGGGGGGGAGGGGACAGGTATAAACTGGCACCTGTGGGGTGGGCCTCCAGGGAGTCGAGAGGGACTCAGCCTTTCTCTCCGGTCACAGCCAAGGGGGCTTAAATCGGGCTTCCCCCTCGGGAAATTTGCGCAGGGTGCGAAGGTCGTGCTTTTTACCTTTTCCGTGCTTTCCCCGCGCGGCCGCAGGGGGAAAGCGGGGGTGGCCTCTTCTCTGAAGTCGGTGTGGTGCGTGGCGACTCTCTGGGGAGCTCGTCTCTTTGTTTTGCTTTCTGGTATGAACGTGTTCCCAGAGGCTCTCCTTTTTGACATTCGCCAGGTTGGCTGCTGGGTCGCTTCTACCTTCGTCATCTCATGTCCTAGGGGATAACTGGATCTCGCGTTTGGCCGATTTGGGGTTGTATTTCATCGTGGGTGACCTTTGGTCTTGTCTGGCCGGTAACCGCCCTCTTGGTTGGCCTGCTTCTTCGAACCTAGGAGATTGCGGAGAGGTCCCGCTATCTGTGTAAGTTGCGACGGATTAGATTTAGATAGGATATAGTGTCGGTGGGCATTTTCAGTGAAAGGTGGATTGGTAGGAACTGCCCCTTTTCGAGGAGGATTAGGTGGCCTGTACGGGCGCGAAGTTGTGGTGTGCCACCTGCTGCGAAGACTGGCCTTCTGGGAGACTTCGGTAGGGTTTTTCCGTCTTGCTCCTGCCTGTGGGATACGGGTATTCTCCATGATACCTTCTTTGGGGTATCCACCTAGATGGAGAGTCCACCCTGCTCAGTTGGCGCAAGTTGCTCAAGAGAGTGAGGCGTAGTTGTCAGGACGAGTCGCGCTCGCGTCGCGAGCGCAAGATTCCAAGTGGCTCACGGCTGCTCGCAGAAGGAGTGGAGGCTTCGTGGGGGACGCCCTCTCGGGTGTTTAATAGGTTTTAGTGGCGGTGAAATGAGCCTCCGCTTTCTTTTCTTTGGGCAGAAGTTTGGCTTTTTGTCCTTGGTGTGTCTAGTCTCAGGTGGGACATCTCTTGAGTCAGCCCGCAAGAGGGTCAAGTCCTCCGTTCACCGCGGGCAAGCCTGGCAAACAAACGTTGCGAGTGGGGCCATTGTCTCTTCCAAGTCCCTGCCTATAGGGAAAAGATAAAATAAATACCGCCTTCCACCCTCAATGAGTGGCCTTGGGAAACCGCACGGGTGGCGTTTACTTCGACGTTTGCGGCGGTGTGCATTCTCGAGTTTGCGGCGGGTACCCCGGCCCGTCTCCCCCCGTTAGCCCA
>JAGTYA010000060.1:0-77100 GCA_024291935.2 Okapia johnstoni
AGGGGGGTCCAATCCCCTTCCTGAATGCCATCGCAATCCCTACATTCCCTCGCACCTCCAGAGCGGGACTCTCGCCTCTCCTGAGGTTCGAGAAGAGGCCCCAAGGGGCCAGTTCCGGCCGCAAGACCAAAGGTCCCCGAGGAACCCCCATCGGCAAGCGAGTCCAGTTCCCTGGACGTGAGGCGAGGGGAAGCCCAGCAGCCCCTGGCGATGTCAAAGGAGGCCTGGACTTCTCAGAGGCAACAAGAGAGGCTCCCCGAGGCGCCACGCCCCCGATTCAGAGAGGCCACCCCCGCTTCCCCCTGCGCCGCGCGGAAAAGCACGACCTTCGCCCCTGCATTCGAGGGGAAGCCCGATTGCCCTTGGCTGTGACCGGAGAGAAAGGCTGAGTCCCCTCGACTCCCTGGAGGCCACCCCACAGGTGCCAGTTATACCTGTCCCCTCCCCCCCTCCGGGGACCCCGAGGGTCCTAGCTCCATGCCTGACGCGGACCCAGGGCGCTGCAGCGCCTCCTGGCGAATCCCGAGGCTGCTCGGGCCCCTGTCCGCTCGAAAGGAGGCATGGCGACCCCGCTGGGCTAACGGGGGAGACGGGCCGGGGTACCCGCCGCAACTCGAGAATGCACCGCCGCAAGTCGAGAACACCCCCGTGAGGCCACGCCCATAGAGGGAGGAGGCGCTTTTCCCTTGCAGGGCATGGAGAGCATGCCCCGGCACCTGTTCCGGCTCCGAACGGGGCTTGACTCCTTGCGGGCGACTCCAGGTGTCCCCCGAGATCCCCGGGCCAACCTGCCAAGAAAGCGGGGCTTCCCGCCACACCGCGAGGGCGTCCCCCGGGCCCCCCTCCTTGCGAGACGGGGCCCTTGGGATCTGCAGCGACGCGAGAGCCGTCCTGCCTTCTCTCTGGCGCTGCAACGGAGGCTGGACTCCCTCTAGGCGCCCCCAGAGGTTCCCTGGGATACCCGTGTCCACAGGCGAGCGGAACCCTGAGTCTCCAGAGGCCGCTCGCGAGGGGCCCCCCGTCGCCGTCGGCCCCTCCTCTCGAAAGGGGGGTCCAATCCCCTTCCTGAATGCCATCGCAATCCCTACATTCCCTCGCACCTCCAGAGCGGGACTCTCGCCTCTCCTGAGGTTCGAGAAGAGGCCCCAAGGGGCCAGTTCCGGCCGCAAGACCAAAGGTCCCCGAGGAACCCCCATCGGCAAGCGAGTCCAGTTCCCCTGGACGTGAGGCGAGGGGAAGCCCAGCAGCCCCTGGCGATGTCAAAGGAGGCCTGGACTTCTCAGAGGCAACAAGAGAGGCTCCCCGAGGCGCCACGCCCCCGATTCAGAGAGGCCACCCCCGCTTCCCCCTGCGCCGCGCGGAAAAGCACGACCTTCGCCCCTGCATTCGAGGGGAAGCCCGATTGCCCTTGGCTGTGACCGGAGAGAAAGGCTGAGTCCCCTCGACTCCCTGGAGGCCACCCCACAGGTGCCAGTTATACCTGTCCCCTCCCCCCCTCCGGGGACCCCCGAGGGTCCTAGCTCCATGCCTGACGCGGACCCAGGGCGCTGCAGCGCCTCCTGGCGAATCCCGAGGCTGCTCGGGCCCCTGTCCGCTCGAAAGGAGGCATGGCGACCCCGCTGGGCTAACGGGGGAGACGGGCCGGGGTACCCGCCGCAACTCGAGAATGCACCGCCGCAAGTCGAGACACCCCCGTGAGGCCACGCCCATAGAGGGAGGAGGCGCTTTTCCCTTGCAGGGCATGGAGAGCATGCCCCGGCACCTGTTCCGGCTCCGAACGGGGCTTGACTCCTTGCGGGCGACTCCAGGTGTCCCCCGAGATCCCCGGGCCAACCTGCCAAGAAAGCGGGGCTTCCCGCCACACCGCGAGGGCGTCCCCCCGGGCCCCCCTCCTTGCGAGACGGGGCCCTTGGGATCTGCAGCGACGCGAGAGCCGTCCTGCCTTCTCTCTGGCGCTGCAACGGAGGCTGGACTCCCTCTAGGCGCCCCC
The DNA here is from genome assembly GCA_024291935.2 of Okapia johnstoni. Lineage (NCBI taxonomy): Eukaryota > Metazoa > Chordata > Mammalia > Artiodactyla > Giraffidae > Okapia > Okapia johnstoni. The sequence goes on from JAGTYA010000060.1 coordinate 1,991, forward strand.
AGAGGTTCCCTGGGATACCCGTGTCCACAGGCGAGCGGAACCCTGAGTCTCCAGAGGCCGCTCGCGAGGGGCCCCCCGTCGCCGTCGGCCCCTCCTCTCGAAAGGGGGGTCCAATCCCCTTCCTGAATGCCATCGCAATCCCTACATTCCCTCGCACCTCCAGAGCGGGACTCTCGCCTCTCCTGAGGTTCGAGAAGAGGCCCCAAGGGGCCAGTTCCGGCCGCAAGACCAAAGGTCCCCGAGGAACCCCCATCGGCAAGCGAGTCCAGTTCCCTGGACGTGAGGCGAGGGGAAGCCCAGCAGCCCCTGGCGATGTCAAAGGAGGCCTGGACTTCTCAGAGGCAACAAGAGAGGCTCCCCGAGGCGCCACGCCCCCGATTCAGAGAGGCCACCCCCGCTTCCCCCTGCGCCGCGCGGAAAAAGCACGACCTTCGCCCCTGCATTCGAGGGGAAGCCCGATTGCCCTTGGCTGTGACCGGAGAGAAAGGCTGAGTCCCCTCGACTCCCTGGAGGCCACCCCACAGGTGCCAGTTATACCTGTCCCCTCCCCCCCTCCGGGGACCCCCGAGGGTCCTAGCTCCATGCCTGACGCGGACCCAGGGCGCTGCAGCGCCTCCTGGCGAATCCCGAGGCTGCTCGGGCCCCTGTCCGCTCGAAAGGAGGCATGGCGACCCCGCTGGGCTAACGGGGGAGACGGGCCGGGGTACCCGCCGCAACTCGAGAATGCACCGCCGCAAGTCGAGAACACCCCCGTGAGGCCACGCCCATAGAGGGAGGAGGCGCTTTTCCCTTGCAGGGCATGGAGAGCATGCCCCGGCACCTGTTCCGGCTCCGAACGGGGCTTGACTCCTTGCGGGCGACTCCAGGTGTCCCCCGAGATCCCCGGGCCAACCTGCCAAGAAAGCGGGGCTTCCCGCCACACCGCGAGGGCGTCCCCCGGGCCCCCCTCCTTGCGAGACGGGGGCCCTTGGGATCTGCAGCGACGCGAGAGCCGTCCTGCCTTCTCTCTGGCGCTGCAACGGAGGCTGGACTCCCTCTAGGCGCCCCCAGAGGTTCCCTGGGATACCCGTGTCCACAGGCGAGCGGAACCCTGAGTCTCCAGAGGCCGCTCGCGAGGGGCCCCCCGTCGCCGTCGGCCCCTCCTCTCGAAAGGGGGGTCCAATCCCCTTCCTGAATGCCATCGCAATCCCTACATTCCCTCGCACCTCCAGAGCGGGACTCTCGCCTCTCCTGAGGTTCGAGAAGAGGCCCCAAGGGGCCAGTTCCGGCCGCAAGACCAAAGGTCCCCGAGGAACCCCCATCGGCAAGCGAGTCCAGTTCCCTGGACGTGAGGCGAGGGGAAGCCCAGCAGCCCCTGGCGATGTCAAAGGAGGCCTGGACTTCTCAGAGGCAACAAGAGAGGCTCCCCGAGGCGCCACGCCCCCGATTCAGAGAGGCCACCCCCGCTTCCCCCTGCGCCGCGCGGAAAAGCACGACCTTCGCCCCTGCATTCGAGGGGAAGCCCGATTGCCCTTGGCTGTGACCGGAGAGAAAGGCTGAGTCCCCTCGACTCCCTGGAGGCCACCCCACAGGTGCCAGTTATACCTGTCCCCTCCCCCCCTCCGGGGACCCCCGAGGGTCCTAGCTCCATGCCTGACGCGGACCCAGGGCGCTGCAGCGCCTCCTGGCGAATCCCGAGGCTGCTCGGGCCCCTGTCCGCTCGAAAGGAGGCATGGCGACCCCGCTGGGCTAACGGGGGAGACGGGCCGGGGTACCCGCCGCAACTCGAGAATGCACCGCCGCAAGTCGAGAACACCCCCGTGAGGCCACGCCCATAGAGGGAGGAGGCGCTTTTCCCTTGCAGGGCATGGAGAGCATGCCCCGGCACCTGTTCCGGCTCCGAACGGGGCTTGACTCCTTGCGGGCGACTCCAGGTGTCCCCCGAGATCCCCGGGCCAACCTGCCAAGAAAGCGGGGCTTCCCGCCACACCGCGAGGGCGTCCCCCGGGCCCCCCTCCTTGCGAGACGGGGCCCTTGGGATCTGCAGCGACGCGAGAGCCGTCCTGCCTTCTCTCTGGCGCTGCAACGGAGGCTGGACTCCCTCTAGGCGCCCCCCAGAGGTTCCCTGGGATACCCGTGTCCACAGGCGAGCGGAACCCTGAGTCTCCAGAGGCCGCTCGCGAGGGGCCCCCCGTCGCCGTCGGCCCCTCCTCTCGAAAGGGGGGTCCAATCCCCTTCCTGAATGCCATCGCAATCCCTACATTCCCTCGCACCTCCAGAGCGGGACTCTCGCCTCTCCTGAGGTTCGAGAAGAGGCCCCAAGGGGCCAGTTCCGGCCGCAAGACCAAAGGTCCCCGAGGAACCCCCATCGGCAAGCGAGTCCAGTTCCCTGGACGTGAGGCGAGGGGAAGCCCAGCAGCCCCTGGCGATGTCAAAGGAGGCCTGGACTTCTCAGAGGCAACAAGAGAGGCTCCCCGAGGCGCCACGCCCCCGATTCAGAGAGGCCACCCCCGCTTCCCCCTGCGCCGCGCGGAAAAGCACGACCTTCGCCCCTGCATTCGAGGGGAAGCCCGATTGCCCTTGGCTGTGACCGGAGAGAGAAAGGCTGAGTCCCCTCGACTCCCTGGAGGCCACCCCACAGGTGCCAGTTATACCTGTCCCCTCCCCCCCTCCGGGGACCCCCGAGGGTCCTAGCTCCATGCCTGACGCGGACCCAGGGCGCTGCAGCGCCTCCTGGCGAATCCCGAGGCTGCTCGGGCCCCTGTCCGCTCGAAAGGAGGCATGGCGACCCCGCTGGGCTAACGGGGGAGACGGGCCGGGGTACCCGCCGCAACTCGAGAATGCACCGCCGCAAGTCGAGAACACCCCCGTGAGGCCACGCCCATAGAGGGAGGAGGCGCTTTTCCCTTGCAGGGCATGGAGAGCATGCCCCGGCACCTGTTCCGGCTCCGAACGGGGCTTGACTCCTTGCGGGCGACTCCAGGTGTCCCCCGAGATCCCCGGGCCAACCTGCCAAGAAAGCGGGGCTTCCCGCCACACGCGCGAGGGCGTCCCCCGGGCCCCCCTCCTTGCGAGACGGGGCCCTTGGGATCTGCAGCGACGCGAGAGCCGTCCTGCCTTCTCTCTGGCGCTGCAACGGAGGCTGGACTCCCTCTAGGCGCCCCCAGAGGTTCCCTGGGATACCCGTGTCCACAGGCGAGCGGAACCCTGAGTCTCCAGAGGCCGCTCGCGAGGGGCCCCCCGTCGCCGTCGGCCCCTCCTCTCGAAAGGGGGGTTCAATCCCCTTCCTGAATGCCATCGCAATCCCTACATTCCCTCGCACCTCCAGAGCGGGACTCTCGCCTCTCCTGAGGTTCGAGAAGAGGCCCCAAGGGGCCAGTTCCGGCCGCAAGACCAAAGGTCCCCGAGGAACCCCCATCGGCAAGCGAGTCCAGTTCCCTGGACGTGAGGCGAGGGGAAGCCCAGCAGCCCCTGGCGATGTCAAAGGAGGCCTGGACTTCTCAGAGGCAACAAGAGAGGCTCCCCGAGGCGCCACGCCCCCGATTCAGAGAGGCCACCCCCGCTTCCCCCTGCGCCGCGCGGAAAAGCACGACCTTCGCCCCTGCATTCGAGGGGAAGCCCGATTGCCCTTGGCTGTGACCGGAGAGAAAGGCTGAGTCCCCTCGACTCCCTGGAGGCCACCCCACAGGTGCCAGTTATACCTGTCCCCTCCCCCCCTCCGGGGACCCCCGAGGGTCCTAGCTCCATGCCTGACGCGGACCCAGGGCGCTGCAGCGCCTCCTGGCGAATCCCGAGGCTGCTCGGGCCCCTGTCCGCTCGAAAGGAGGCATGGCGACCCCGCTGGGCTAACGGGGGAGACGGGCCGGGGTACCCGCCGCAACTCGAGAATGCACCGCCGCAAGTCGAGAACACCCCCGTGAGGCCACGCCCATAGAGGGAGGAGGCGCTTTTCCCTTGCAGGGCATGGAGAGCATGCCCCGGCACCTGTTCCGGCTCCCGAACGGGGCTTGACTCCTTGCGGGCGACTCCAGGTGTCCCCCGAGATCCCCGGGCCAACCTGCCAAGAAAGCGGGGCTTCCCGCCACACCGCGAGGGCGTCCCCCGGGCCCCCCTCCTTGCGAGACGGGGCCCTTGGGATCTGCAGCGACGCGAGAGCCGTCCTGCCTTCTCTCTGGCGCTGCAACGGAGGCTGGACTCCCTCTAGGCGCCCCCAGAGGTTCCCTGGGATACCCGTGTCCACAGGCGAGCGGAACCCTGAGTCTCCAGAGGCCGCTCGCGAGGGGCCCCCCGTCGCCGTCGGCCCCTCCTCTCGAAAGGGGGGTCCAATCCCCTTCCTGAATGCCATCGCAATCCCTACATTCCCTCGCACCTCCAGAGCGGGACTCTCGCCTCTCCTGAGGTTCGAGAAGAGGCCCCAAGGGGCCAGTTCCGGCCGCAAGACCAAAGGTCCCCGAGGAACCCCCATCGGCAAGCGAGTCCAGTTCCCTGGACGTGAGGCGAGGGGAAGCCCAGCAGCCCCTGGCGATGTCAAAGGAGGCCTGGACTTCTCAGAGGCAACAAGAGAGGCTCCCCGAGGCGCCACGCCCCCGATTCAGAGAGGCCACCCCCGCTTCCCCCTGCGCCGCGCGGAAAAGCACGACCTTCGCCCCTGCATTCGAGGGGAAGCCCGATTGCCCTTGGCTGTGACCGGAGAGAAAGGCTGAGTCCCCTCGACTCCCTGGAGGCCACCCCACAGGTGCCAGTTATACCTGTCCCCTCCCCCCCTCCGGGGACCCCCGAGGGTCCTAGCTCCATGCCTGACGCGGACCCAGGGCGCTGCAGCGCCTCCTGGCGAATCCCGAGGCTGCTCGGGCCCCTGTCCGCTCGAAAGGAGGCATGGCGACCCCGCTGGGCTAACGGGGGAGACGGGCCGGGGTACCCGCCGCAACTCGAGAATGCACCGCCGCAAGTCGAGAACACCCCCGTGAGGCCACGCCCATAGAGGGAGGAGGCGCTTTTCCCTTGCAGGGCATGGAGAGCATGCCCCGGCACCTGTTCCGGCTCCGAACGGGGCTTGACTCCTTGCGGGCGACTCCAGGTGTCCCCCGAGATCCCCGGGCCAACCTGCCAAGAAAGCGGGGCTTCCCGCCACACCGCGAGGGCGTCCCCCGGGCCCCCCTCCTTGCGAGACGGGGCCCTTGGGATCTGCAGCGACGCGAGAGCCGTCCTGCCTTCTCTCTGGCGCTGCAACGGAGGCTGGACTCCCTCTAGGCGCCCCCAGAGGTTCCCTGGGATACCCGTGTCCACAGGCGAGCGGAACCCTGAGTCTCCAGAGGCCGCTCGCGAGGGGCCCCCCGTCGCCGTCGGCCCCTCCTCTCGAAAGGGGGGTCCAATCCCCTTCCTGAATGCCATCGCAATCCCTACATTCCCTCGCACCTCCAGAGCGGGACTCTCGCCTCTCCTGAGGTTCGAGAAGAGGCCCCAAGGGGCCAGTTCCGGCCGCAAGACCAAAGGTCCCCGAGGAACCCCCATCGGCAAGCGAGTCCAGTTCCCTGGACGTGAGGCGAGGGGAAGCCCAGCAGCCCCTGGCGATGTCAAAGGAGGCCTGGACTTCTCAGAGGCAACAAGAGAGGCTCCCCGAGGCGCCACGCCCCCGATTCAGAGAGGCCACCCCCGCTTCCCCCTGCGCCGCGCGGAAAAGCACGACCTTCGCCCCTGCATTCGAGGGGAAGCCCGATTGCCCTTGGCTGTGACCGGAGAGAAAGGCTGAGTCCCCTCGACTCCCTGGAGGCCACCCCACAGGTGCCAGTTATACCTGTCCCCTCCCCCCCTCCGGGGACCCCCGAGGGTCCTAGCTCCATGCCTGACGCGGACCCAGGGCGCTGCAGCGCCTCCTGGGCGAATCCCGAGGCTGCTCGGGCCCCTGTCCGCTCGAAAGGAGGCATGGCGACCCCGCTGGGCTAACGGGGGAGACGGGCCGGGGTACCCGCCGCAACTCGAGAATGCACCGCCGCAAGTCGAGAACACCCCCGTGAGGCCACGCCCATAGAGGGAGGAGGCGCTTTTCCCTTGCAGGGCATGGAGAGCATGCCCCGGCACCTGTTCCGGCTCCGAACGGGGCTTGACTCCTTGCGGGCGACTCCAGGTGTCCCCCGAGATCCCCGGGCCAACCTGCCAAAGAAAGCGGGGCTTCCCGCCACACCGCGAGGGCGTCCCCCGGGCCCCCCTCCTTGCGAGACGGGGCCCTTGGGATCTGCAGCGACGCGAGAGCCGTCCTGCCTTCTCTCTGGCGCTGCAACGGAGGCTGGACTCCCTCTAGGCGCCCCCAGAGGTTCCCTGGGATACCCGTGTCCACAGGCGAGCGGAACCCTGAGTCTCCAGAGGCCGCTCGCGAGGGGCCCCCCGTCGCCGTCGGCCCCTCCTCTCGAAAGGGGGGTCCAATCCCCTTCCTGAATGCCATCGCAATCCCTACATTCCCTCGCACCTCCAGAGCGGGACTCTCGCCTCTCCTGAGGTTCGAGAAGAGGCCCCAAGGGGCCAGTTCCGGCCGCAAGACCAAAGGTCCCCGAGGAACCCCCATCGGCAAGCGAGTCCAGTTCCCTGGACGTGAGGCGAGGGGAAGCCCAGCAGCCCCTGGCGATGTCAAAGGAGGCCTGGACTTCTCAGAGGCAACAAGAGAGGCTCCCCGAGGCGCCACGCCCCCGATTCAGAGAGGCCACCCCCGCTTCCCCCTGCGCCGCGCGGAAAAGCACGACCTTCGCCCCTGCATTCGAGGGGAAGCCCGATTGCCCTTGGCTGTGACCGGAGAGAAAGGCTGAGTCCCCTCGACTCCCTGGAGGCCACCCCACAGGTGCCAGTTATACCTGTCCCCTCCCCCCCTCCGGGGACCCCCGAGGGTCCTAGCTCCATGCCTGACGCGGACCCAGGGCGCTGCAGCGCCTCCTGGCGAATCCCGAGGCTGCTCGGGCCCCTGTCCGCTCGAAAGGAGGCATGGCGACCCCGCTGGGCTAACGGGGGAGACGGGCCGGGGTACCCGCCGCAACTCGAGAATGCACCGCCGCAAGTCGAGAACACCCCCGTGAGGCCACGCCCATAGAGGGAGGAGGCGCTTTTCCCTTGCAGGGCATGGAGAGCATGCCCCGGCACCTGTTCCGGCTCCGAACGGGGCTTGACTCCTTGCGGGCGACTCCAGGTGTCCCCCGAGATCCCCGGGCCAACCTGCCAAGAAAGCGGGGCTTCCCGCCACACCGCGAGGGCGTCCCCCGGGCCCCCCTCCTTGCGAGACGGGGCCCTTGGGATCTGCAGCGACGCGAGAGCCGTCCTGCCTTCTCTCTGGCGCTGCAACGGAGGCTGGACTCCCTCTAGGCGCCCCCAGAGGTTCCCTGGGATACCCGTGTCCACAGGCGAGCGGAACCCTGAGTCTCCAGAGGCCGCTCGCGAGGGGCCCCCCGTCGCCGTCGGCCCCTCCTCTCGAAAGGGGGGTCCAATCCCCTTCCTGAATGCCATCGCAATCCCTACATTCCCTCGCACCTCCAGAGCGGGACTCTCGCCTCTCCTGAGGTTCGAGAAGAGGCCCCAAGGGGCCAGTTCCGGCCGCAAGACCAAAGGTCCCCGAGGAACCCCCATCGGCAAGCGAGTCCAGTTCCCTGGACGTGAGGCGAGGGGAAGCCCAGCAGCCCCTGGCGATGTCAAAGGAGGCCTGGACTTCTCAGAGGCAACAAGAGAGGCTCCCCGAGGCGCCACGCCCCCGATTCAGAGAGGCCACCCCCGCTTCCCCCTGCGCCGCGCGGAAAAGCACGACCTTCGCCCCTGCATTCGAGGGGAAGCCCGATTGCCCTTGGCTGTGACCGGAGAGAAAGGCTGAGTCCCCTCGACTCCCTGGAGGCCACCCCACAGGTGCCAGTTATACCTGTCCCCTCCCCCCCTCCGGGGACCCCCGAGGGTCCTAGCTCCATGCCTGACGCGGACCCAGGGCGCTGCAGCGCCTCCTGGCGAATCCCGAGGCTGCTCGGGCCCCTGTCCGCTCGAAAGGAGGCATGGCGACCCCGCTGGGCTAACGGGGGAGACGGGCCGGGGTACCCGCCGCAACTCGAGAATGCACCGCCGCAAGTCGAGAACACCCCCGTGAGGCCACGCCCATAGAGGGAGGAGGCGCTTTTCCCTTGCAGGGCATGGAGAGCATGCCCCGGCACCTGTTCCGGCTCCGAACGGGGCTTGACTCCTTGCGGGCGACTCCAGGTGTCCCCCGAGATCCCCGGGCCAACCTGCCAAGAAAGCGGGGCTTCCCGCCACACCGCGAGGGCGTCCCCCGGGCCCCCCTCCTTGCGAGACGGGGCCCTTGGGATCTGCAGCGACGCGAGAGCCGTCCTGCCTTCTCTCTGGCGCTGCAACGGAGGCTGGACTCCCTCTAGGCGCCCCCAGAGGTTCCCTGGGATACCCGTGTCCACAGGCGAGCGGAACCCTGAGTCTCCAGAGGCCGCTCGCGAGGGGCCCCCCGTCGCCGTCGGCCCCTCCTCTCGAAAGGGGGGTCCAATCCCCTTCCTGAATGCCATCGCAATCCCTACATTCCCTCGCACCTCCAGAGCGGGACTCTCGCCTCTCCTGAGGTTCGAGAAGAGGCCCCAAGGGGCCAGTTCCGGCCGCAAGACCAAAGGTCCCCGAGGAACCCCCATCGGCAAGCGAGTCCAGTTCCCTGGACGTGAGGCGAGGGGAAGCCCAGCAGCCCCTGGCGATGTCAAAGGAGGCCTGGACTTCTCAGAGGCAACAAGAGAGGCTCCCCGAGGCGCCACGCCCCCGATTCAGAGAGGCCACCCCCGCTTCCCCCTGCGCCGCGCGGAAAAGCACGACCTTCGCCCCTGCATTCGAGGGGAAGCCCGATTGCCTTGGCTGTGACCGGAGAGAAAGGCTGAGTCCCCTCGACTCCCTGGAGGCCACCCCACAGGTGCCAGTTATACCTGTCCCCTCCCCCCCTCCGGGGACCCCCGAGGGTCCTAGCTCCATGCCTGACGCGGACCCAGGGCGCTGCAGCGCCTCCTGGCGAATCCCGAGGCTGCTCGGGCCCCTGTCCGCTCGAAAGGAGGCATGGCGACCCCGCTGGGCTAACGGGGGAGACGGGCCGGGGTACCCGCCGCAACTCGAGAATGCACCGCCGCAAGTCGAGAACACCCCCGTGAGGCCACGCCCATAGAGGGAGGAGGCGCTTTTCCCTTGCAGGGCATGGAGAGCATGCCCCGGCACCTGTTCCGGCTCCGAACGGGGCTTGACTCCTTGCGGGCGACTCCAGGTGTCCCCCGAGATCCCCGGGCCAACCTGCCAAGAAAGCGGGGCTTCCCGCCACACCGCGAGGGCGTCCCCCGGGCCCCCCTCCTTGCGAGGGGGGCCCTTGGGATCTGCAGCGACGCGAGAGCCGTCCTGCCTTCTCTCTGGCGCTGCAACGGAGGCTGGACTCCCTCTAGGCGCCCCCAGAGGTTCCCTGGGATACCCGTGTCCACAGGCGAGCGGAACCCTGAGTCTCCAGAGGCCGCTCGCGAGGGGCCCCCCGTCGCCGTCGGCCCCTCCTCTCGAAAGGGGGGTCCAATCCCCTTCCTGAATGCCATCGCAATCCCTACATTCCCTCGCACCTCCAGAGCGGGACTCTCGCCTCTCCTGAGGTTCGAGAAGAGGCCCCAAGGGGCCAGTTCCGGCCGCAAGACCAAAGGTCCCCGAGGAACCCCCATCGGCAAGCGAGTCCAGTTCCCTGGACGTGAGGCGAGGGGAAGCCCAGCAGCCCCTGGCGATGTCAAAGGAGGCCTGGACTTCTCAGAGGCAACAAGAGAGGCTCCCCGAGGCGCCACGCCCCCGATTCAGAGAGGCCACCCCCGCTCCCCCCTGCGCCGCGCGGGAAAAGCACGACCTTCGCCCCTGCATTCGAGGGGAAGCCCGATTGCCCTTGGCTGTGACCGGAGAGAAAGGCTGAGTCCCCTCGACTCCCTGGAGGCCACCCCACAGGTGCCAGTTATACCTGTCCCCTCCCCCCCTCCGGGGACCCCCGAGGGTCCTAGCTCCATGCCTGACGCGGACCCAGGGCGCTGCAGCGCCTCCTGGCGAATCCCGAGGCTGCTCGGGCCCCTGTCCGCTCGAAAGGAGGCATGGCGACCCCGCTGGGCTAACGGGGGAGACGGGCCGGGGTACCCGCCGCAACTCGAGAATGCACCGCCGCAAGTCGAGAACACCCCCGTGAGGCCACGCCCATAGAGGGAGGAGGCGCTTTTCCCTTGCAGGGCATGGAGAGCATGCCCCGGCACCTGTTCCGGCGCCGAACGGGGCTTGACTCCTTGCGGGCGACTCCAGGTGTCCCCCGAGATCCCCGGGCCAACCTGCCAAGAAAGCGGGGCTTCCCGCCACACACCGCGAGGGCGTCCCCCGGGCCCCCCTCCTTGCGAGACGGGGCCCTTGGGATCTGCAGCGACGCGAGAGCCGTCCTGCCTTCTCTCTGGCGCTGCAACGGAGGCTGGACTCCCTCTAGGCGCCCCCAGAGGTTCCCTGGGATACCCGTGTCCACAGGCGAGCGGAACCCTGAGTCTCCAGAGGCCGCTCGCGAGGGGCCCCCCGTCGCCGTCGGCCCCTCCTCTCGAAAGGGGGGTCCAATCCCCTTCCTGAATGCCATCGCAATCCCTACATTCCCTCGCACCTCCAGAGCGGGACTCTCGCCTCTCCTGAGGTTCGAGAAGAGGCCCCAAGGGGCCAGTTCCGGCCGCAAGACCAAAGGTCCCCGAGGAACCCCCATCGGCAAGCGAGTCCAGTTCCCTGGACGTGAGGCGAGGGGAAGCCCAGCAGCCCCTGGCGATGTCAAAGGAGGCCTGGACTTCTCCAGAGGCAACAAGAGAGGCTCCCCGAGGCGCCACGCCCCCGATTCAGAGAGGCCACCCCCGCTTCCCCCTGCGCCGCGCGGAAAAGCACGACCTTCGCCCCTGCATTCGAGGGGAAGCCCGATTGCCCTTGGCTGTGACCGGAGAGAAAGGCTGAGTCCCCTCGACTCCCTGGAGGCCACCCCACAGGTGCCAGTTATACCTGTCCCCTCCCCCCCTCCGGGGACCCCCGAGGGTCCTAGCTCCATGCCTGACGCGGACCCAGGGCGCTGCAGCGCCTCCTGGCGAATCCCGAGGCTGCTCGGGCCCCTGTCCGCTCGAAAGGAGGCATGGCGACCCCGCTGGGCTAACGGGGGAGACGGGCCGGGGTACCCGCCGCAACTCGAGAATGCACCGCCGCAAGTCGAGAACACCCCCGTGAGGCCACGCCCATAGAGGGAGGAGGCGCTTTTCCCTTGCAGGGCATGGAGAGCATGCCCCGGCACCTGTTCCGGCTCCGAACGGGGCTTGACTCCTTGCGGGCGACTCCAGGTGTCCCCCGAGATCCCCGGGCCAACCTGCCAAGAAAGCGGGGCTTCCCGCCACACCGCGAGGGCGTCCCCCGGGCCCCCCTCCTTGCGAGACGGGGCCCTTGGGATCTGCAGCGACGCGAGAGCCGTCCTGCCTTCTCTCTGGCGCTGCAACGGAGGCTGGACTCCCTCTAGGCGCCCCCAGAGGTTCCCTGGGATACCCGTGTCCACAGGCGAGCGGAACCCTGAGTCTCCAGAGGCCGCTCGCGAGGGGCCCCCCGTCGCCGTCGGCCCCTCCTCTCGAAAGGGGGGTCCAATCCCCTTCCTGAATGCCATCGCAATCCCTACATTCCCTCGCACCTCCAGAGCGGGACTCTCGCCTCTCCTGAGGTTCGAGAAGAGGCCCCAAGGGGCCAGTTCCGGCCGCAAGACCAAAGGTCCCCGAGGAACCCCCATCGGCAAGCGAGTCCAGTTCCCTGGACGTGAGGCGAGGGGAAGCCCAGCAGCCCCTGGCGATGTCAAAGGAGGCCTGGACTTCTCAGAGGCAACAAGAGAGGCTCCCCGAGGCGCCACGCCCCCGATTCAGAGAGGCCACCCCCGCTTCCCCCTGCGCCGCGCGGAAAAGCACGACCTTCGCCCCTGCATTCGAGGGGAAGCCCGATTGCCCTTGGCTGTGACCGGAGAGAAAGGCTGAGTCCCCTCGACTCCCTGGAGGCCACCCCACAGGTGCCAGTTATACCTGTCCCCCCCCCCCCTCCGGGGACCCCCGAGGGTCCTAGCTCCATGCCTGACGCGGACCCAGGGCGCTGCAGCGCCTCCTGGCGAATCCCGAGGCTGCTCGGGCCCCTGTCCGCTCGAAAGGAGGCATGGCGACCCCGCTGGGCTAACGGGGGAGACGGGCCGGGGTACCCGCCGCAACTCGAGAAATGCACCGCCGCAAGTCGAGAGAACACCCCCGTGAGGCCACGCCCATAGAGGGAGGAGGCGCTTTTCCCTTGCAGGGCATGGAGAGCATGCCCCGGCACCTGTTCCGGCTCCGAACGGGGCTTGACTCCTTGCGGGCGACTCCAGGTGTCCCCCGAGATCCCCGGGCCAACCTGCCAAGAAAGCGGGGCTTCCCGCCACACCGCGAGGGCGTCCCCCGGGCCCCCCTCCTTGCGAGACGGGGCCCTTGGGATCTGCAGCGACGCGAGAGCCGTCCTGCCTTCTCTCTGGCGCTGCAACGGAGGCTGGACTCCCTCTAGGCGCCCCCAGAGGTTCCCTGGGATACCCGTGTCCACAGGCGAGCGGAACCCTGAGTCTCCAGAGGCCGCCGCTCGCGAGGGGCCCCCCGTCGCCGTCGGCCCCTCCTCTCGAAAGGGGGGTCCAATCCCCTTCCTGAATGCCATCGCAATCCCTACATTCCCTCGCACCTCCAGAGCGGGACTCTCGCCTCTCCTGAGGTTCGAGAAGAGGCCCCAAGGGGCCAGTTCCGGCCGCAAGACCAAAGGTCCCCGAGGAACCCCCATCGGCAAGCGAGTCCAGTTCCCTGGACGTGAGGCGAGGGGAAGCCCAGCAGCCCCTGGCGATGTCAAAGGAGGCCTGGACTTCTCAGAGGCAACAAGAGAGGCTCCCCGAGGCGCCACCCCCCCGATTCAGAGAGGCCACCCCCGCTCCCCCCCCCTGCGCGCGCGCGGAAAAGCACGACCTTCGCCCCTGCATTCGAGGGGAAGCCCGATTGCCCTTGGCTGTGACCGGAGAGAAAGGCTGAGTCCCCTCGACTCCCTGGAGGCCACCCCACAGGTGCCAGTTATACCTGTCCCCCCCCCCCCCTCCGGGGACCCCCGAGGGTCCTAGCTCCATGCCTGACGCGGACCCAGGGCGCTGCAGCGCCTCCTGGCGAATCCCGAGGCTGCTCGGGCCCCTGTCCGCTCGAAAGGAGGCATGGCGACCCCGCTGGGCTGGGCTACGGGGGGAGACGGGCCGGGGTACCCGCCGCAACTCGAGAATGCACCGCCGCAAGTCAAGTCGAGAACACCCCCGTGAGGCCACGCCCATAGAGGGAGGAGGCGCTTTTCCCTTGCAGGGCAGGGCATGGAGAGCATGCCCCGGCACCTGTTCCGGCTCCGAACGGGGCTTGACTCCTTGCGGGCGACTCCAGGTGTCCCCCGAGATCCCCGGGCCAACCTGCCAAGAAAGCGGGGCTTCCCGCCACACCGCGAGGGCGTCCCCCGGGCCCCCCTCCTTGCGAGACGGGGCCCTTGGGATCTGCAGCGACGCGAGAGCCGTCCTGCCTTCTCTCTGGCGCTGCAACGGAGGCTGGACTCCCTCTAGGCGCCCCCAGAGGTTCCCTGGGATACCCGTGTCCACAGGCGAGCGGAACCCTGAGTCTCCAGAGGCCGCTCGCGAGGGGCCCCCCCCGTCGCCGTCGGCCCCTCCTCTCGAAAGGGGGGTCCAATCCCCTTCCTGAATGCCATCGCAATCCCTACATTCCCTCGCACCTCCAGAGCGGGACTCTCGCCTCTCCTGAGGTTCGAGAAGAGGCCCCAAGGGGCCAGTTCCGGCCGCAAGACCAAAGGTCCCCGAGGAACCCCCATCGGCAAGCGAGTCCAGTTCCCTGGACGTGAGGCGAGGGGAAGCCCAGCAGCCCCTGGCGATGTCAAAGGAGGCCTGGACTTCTCAGAGGCAACAAGAGAGGCTCCCCGAGGCGCCACGCCCCCGATTCAGAGAGGCCACCCCCGCTTCCCCCTGCGCCGCGCGCGAAAAAGCACGACCTTCGCCCCTGCATTCGAGGGGAAGCCCGATTGCCCTTGGCTGTGACCGGAGAGAAAGGCTGAGTCCCCTCGACTCCCTGGAGGCCACCCCACAGGTGCCAGTTATACCTGTCCCCTCCCCCCCCCTCCGGGGACCCCCGAGGGTCCTAGCTCCATGCCTGACGCGGACCCAGGGCGCTGCAGCGCCTCCTGGCGAATCCCGAGGCTGCTCGGGCCCCTGTCCGCTCGAAAGGAGGCATGGCGACCCCGCTGGGCTAACGGGGGAGACGGGCCGGGGTACCCGCCGCAACTCGAGAATGCACCGCCGCAAGTCGAGAACACCCCCGTGAGGCCACGCCCATAGAGGGAGGAGGCGCTTTTCCCTTGCAGGGCATGGAGAGCATGCCCCGGCACCTGTTCCGGCTCCGAACGGGGCTTGACTCCTTGCGGGCGACTCCAGGTGTCCCCCGAGATCCCCGGGCCAACCTGCCAAGAAAGCGGGGCTTCCCGCCACACCGCGAGGGCGTCCCCCGGGCCCCCCCCCCTCCTTGCGAGACGGGGCCCTTGGGATCTGCAGCGACGACGCGAGAGCCGTCCTGCCTTCTCTCTGGCGCTGCAACGGAGGCTGGACTCCCTCTAGGCGCCCCCAGAGGTTCCCTGGGATACCCGTGTCCACAGGCGAGCGGAACCCTGAACCCTGAGTCTCCAGAGGCCGCTCGCGAGGGGCCCCCCCGTCGCCGTCGGCCCCTCCTCTCGAAAGGGGGGGTCCAATCCCCTTCCTGAATGCCATCGCAATCCCTACATTCCCTCGCACCTCCAGAGCGGGACTCTCGCCTCTCCTGAGGTTCGAGAAGAGGCCCCAAGGGGCCAGTTCCGGCCGCAAGACCAAAGGTCCCCGAGGAACCCCCATCGGCAAGCGAGTCCAGTTCCCTGGACGTGAGGCGAGGGGAAGCCCAGCAGCCCCTGGCGATGTCAAAGGAGGCCTGGACTTCTCAGAGGCAACAAGAGAGGCTCCCCGAGGCGCCACGCCCCCGATTCAGAGAGGCCACCCCCGCTTCCCCCTGCGCCGCGCGGAAAAGCACGACCTTCGCCCCTGCATTCGAGGGGAAGCCCGATTGCCCTTGGCTGTGACCGGAGAGAAAGGCTGAGTCCCCTCGACTCCCTGGAGGCCACCCCACAGGTGCCAGTTATACCTGTCCCCTCCCCCCCTCCGGGGACCCCCGAGGGTCCTAGCTCCATGCCTGACGCGGACCCAGGGCGCTGCAGCGCCTCCTGGCGAATCCCGAGGCTGCTCGGGCCCCTGTCCGCTCGAAAGGAGGCATGGCGACCCCGCTGGGCTAACGGGGGAGACGGGCCGGGGTACCCGCCGCAACTCGAGAATGCACCGCCGCAAGTCGAGAACACCCCCGTGAGGCCACGCCCATAGAGGGAGGAGGCGCTTTTCCCTTGCAGGGCATGGAGAGCATGCCCCGGCACCTGTTCCGGCTCCGAACGGGGCTTGACTCCTTGCGGGCGACTCCAGGTGTCCCCCGAGATCCCCGGGCCAACCTGCCAAGAAAGCGGGGCTTCCCGCCACACCGCGAGGGCGTCCCCCGGGCCCCCCTCCTTGCGAGACGGGGCCCTTGGGATCTGCAGCGACGCGAGAGCCGTCCTGCCTTCTCTGGCGCTGCAACGGAGGCTGGACTCCCTCTAGGCGCCCCCAGAGGTTCCCTGGGATACCCGTGTCCACAGGCGAGCGGAACCCTGAGTCTCCAGAGGCCGCTCGCGAGGGGCCCCCCGTCGCCGTCGGCCCCTCCTCTCCAAAGGGGGGTCCAATCCCCTTCCTGAATGCCATCGCAATCCCTACATTCCCTCGCACCTCCAGAGCGGGACTCTCGCCTCTCCTGAGGTTCGAGAAGAGGCCCCAAGGGGCCAGTTCCGGCCGCAAGACCAAAGGTCCCCGAGGAACCCCCATCGGCAAGCGAGTCCAGTTCCCTGGACGTGAGGCGAGGGGAAGCCCAGCAGCCCCTGGCGATGTCAAAGGAGGCCTGGACTTCTCAGAGGCAACAAGAGAGGCTCCCCGAGGCGCCACGCCCCCGATTCAGAGAGGCCACCCCCGCTTCCCCCTGCGCCGCGCGGAAAAGCACGACCTTCGCCCCTGCATTCGAGGGGAAGCCCGATTGCCCTTGGCTGTGACCGGAGAGAAAGGCTGAGTCCCCTCGACTCCCTGGAGGCCACCCCACAGGTGCCAGTTATACCTGTCCCCTCCCCCCCTCCGGGGACCCCCGAGGGTCCTAGCTCCATGCCTGACGCGGACCCAGGGCGCTGCAGCGCCTCCTGGCGAATCCCGAGGCTGCTCGGGCCCCTGTCCGCTCGAAAGGAGGCATGGCGACCCCGCTGGGCTAACGGGGGGAGACGGGCCGGGGTACCCGCCGCAACTCGAGAATGCACCGCCGCAAGTCGAGAACACCCCCGTGAGGCCACGCCATAGAGGGAGGAGGCGCTTTTCCCTTGCAGGGCATGGAGAGCATGCCCCGGCACCTGTTCCGGCGCCGAACGGGGGCTTGACTCCTTGCGGGCGACTCCAGGTGTCCCCCGAGATCCCCGGGCCAACCTGCCAAAGAAAGCGGGGCTTTCCCGCCACACCGCGAGGGCGTCCCCCGGGCCCCCCTCCTTGCGAGACGGGGGCCCTTGGGATCTGCAGCGACGCGAGAGCCGTCCTGCCTTCTCTCTGGCGCTGCAAACGGAGGCTGGACTCCCTCTAGGCGCCCCCAGAGGTTCCCTGGGATACCCGTGTCCACAGGCGAGCGGAACCCTGAGTCTCCAGAGGCCGCTCGCGAGGGGGCCCCCCGTCGCCGTCGGCCCCTCCTCTCCAAAGGGGGGTCCAATCCCCTTCCTGAATGCCATCGCAATCCCTACATTCCCTCGCACCTCCAGAGCGGGACTCTCGCCTCTCCTGAGGTTCGAGAAGAGGCCCCAAGGGGCCAGTTCCGGCCGCAAGACCAAAGGTCCCCGAGGAACCCCCCATCGGCAAGCGAGTCCAGTTCCCTGGACGTGAGGCGAGGGGAAGCCCAGCAGCCCCTGGCGATGTCAAAGGAGGCCTGGACTTCTCAGAGGCAACAAGAGAGGCTCCCCGAGGCGCCACGCCCCCGATTCAGAGAGGCCACCCCCGCTTCCCCCTGCGCCGCGCGGAAAAGCACGACCTTCGCCCCTGCATTCGAGGGGAAGCCCGATTGCCCTTGGCTGTGACCGGAGAGAAAGGCTGAGTCCCCTCGACTCCCTGGAGGCCACCCCACAGGTGCCAGTTATACCTGTCCCCTCCCCCCCTCCGGGGACCCCCGAGGGTCCTAGCTCCATGCCTGACGCGGACCCAGGGCGCTGCAGCGCCTCCTGGCGAATCCCGAGGCTGCTCGGGCCCCTGTCCGCTCGAAAGGAGGCATGGCGACCCCGCTGGGCTAACGGGGGAGACGGGCCGGGGTACCCGCCGCAACTCGAGAATGCACCGCCGCAAGTCGAGAACACCCCCGTGAGGCCACGCCCATAGAGGGAGGAGGCGCTTTTCCCTTGCAGGGCATGGAGAGCATGCCCCGGCACCTGTTCCGGCTCCGAACGGGGCTTGACTCCTTGCGGGCGACTCCAGGTGTCCCCCGAGATCCCCGGGCCAACCTGCCAAGAAAGCGGGGCTTCCCGCCACACCGCGAGGGCGTCCCCCCGGGCCCCCCTCCTTGCGAGACGGGGCCCTTGGGATCTGCAGCGACGCGAGAGCCGTCCTGCCTTCTCTCTGGCGCTGCAACGGAGGCTGGACTCCCTCTAGGCGCCCCCAGAGGTTCCCTGGGATACCCGTGTCCACAGGCGAGCGGAACCCTGAGTCTCCAGAGGCCGCTCGCGAGGGGCCCCCCGTCGCCGTCGGCCCCTCCTCTCGAAAGGGGGGTCCAATCCCCTTCCTGAATGCCATCGCAATCCCTACATTCCCTCGCACCTCCAGAGCGGGACTCTCGCCTCTCCTGAGGTTCGAGAAGAGGCCCCAAGGGGCCAGTTCCGGCCGCAAGACCAAAGGTCCCCGAGGAACCCCCATCGGCAAGCGAGTCCAGTTCCCTGGACGTGAGGCGAGGGGAAGCCCAGCAGCCCCTGGCGATGTCAAAGGAGGCCTGGACTTCTCAGAGGCAACAAGAGAGGCTCCCCGAGGCGCCACGCCCCCGATTCAGAGAGGCCACCCCCGCTTCCCCCTGCGCCGCGCGGAAAAGCACGACCTTCGCCCCTGCATTCGAGGGGAAGCCCGATTGCCCTTGGCTGTGACCGGAGAGAAAGGCTGAGTCCCCTCGACTCCCTGGAGGCCACCCCACAGGTGCCAGTTATACCTGTCCCCTCCCCCCCTCCGGGGACCCCCGAGGGTCCTAGCTCCATGCCTGACGCGGACCCAGGGCGCTGCAGCGCCTCCTGGCGAATCCCGAGGCTGCTCGGGCCCCTGTCCGCTCGAAAGGAGGCATGGCGACCCCGCTGGGCTAACGGGGGAGACGGGCCGGGGTACCCGCCGCAACTCGAGAATGCACCGCCGCAAGTCGAGAACACCCCCGTGAGGCCCACGCCCCATAGAGGGAGGAGGCGCTTTTCCCTTGCAGGGCATGGAGAGCATGCCCCGGCACCTGTTCCGGCTCCGAACGGGGCTTGACTCCTTGCGGGCGACTCCAGGTGTCCCCCGAGATCCCCGGGCCAACCTGCCAAGAAAGCGGGGCTTCCCGCCACACCGCGAGGGCGTCCCCCGGGCCCCCCCTCCTTGCGAGACGGGGCCCTTGGGATCTGCAGCGACGCGAGAGCCGTCCTGCCTTCTCTCTGGCGCTGCAACGGAGGCTGGACTCCCTCTAGGCGCCCCCAGAGGTTCCCTGGGATACCCGTGTCCACAGGCGAGCGGAACCCTGAGTCTCCAGAGGCCGCTCGCGAGGGGCCCCCCCGTCGCCGTCGGCCCCTCCTCTCGAAAGGGGGGTCCAATCCCCTTCCTGAATGCCATCGCAATCCCTACATTCCCTCGCACCTCCAGAGCGGGACTCTCGCCTCTCCTGAGGTTCGAGAAGAGGCCCCAAGGGGCCAGTTCCGGCCGCAAGACCAAAGGTCCCCGAGGAACCCCCATCGGCAAGCGAGTCCAGTTCCCTGGACGTGAGGCGAGGGGAAGCCCAGCAGCCCCTGGCGATGTCAAGGAGGCCTGGACTTCTCAGAGGGCAACAAGAGAGGCTCCCCGAGGCGCCCACGCCCCCGATTCAGAGAGGCCACACCCGCTTCCCCCTGCGCCGCGCGGAAAAGAACGACCTTCGCCCCTGCATTCGAGGGGAAGCCCGATTGCCCTTGGCTGTGACCGGAGAGAAAGGCTGAGTCCCCTCGACTCCCTGGAGGCCACCCCACAGGTGCCAGTTATACCTGTCCCCTCCCCCCCTCCGGGGACCCCCGAGGGTCCTAGCTCCATGCCTGACGCGGACCCAGGCGCTGCAGCGCCTCCTGGCGAATCCCGAGGCTGCTCGGGCCCCTGTCCGCTCGAAAGGAGGCATGGCGACCCCGCTGGGCTAACGGGGGGGAGACGGGCCGGGGTACCCGCCGCAACTCGAGAATGCACCGCCGCAAGTCGAGAGAACACCCCCGTGAGGCCACGCCCATAGAGGGAGGAGGCGCTTTTTTCCCTTGCAGGGCATGGAGAGCATGCCCCGGCACCTGTTCCGGCTCCGAACGGGGCTTGACTCCTTGCGGGCGACTCCAGGTGTCCCCCGAGATCCCCGGGCCAACCTGCCAAGAAAGCGGGGCTTCCCGCCACACCGCGAGGGCGTCCCCCGGGCCCCCCTCCTTGCGAGAGACGGGCCCCTTGGGATCTGCAGCGACGAGAGCCGTCCTGCCTTCTCTCTGGCGCTGCAACGGAGGCTGGACTCCCTCTAGGCGCGCCCCCAGAGGTTCCCTGGGATACCCGTGTCCACAGGCGAGCGGAACCCTGAGTCTCCAGAGGCCGCTCGCGAGGGGCCCCCCGTCGCCGTCGGCCCCTCCTCTCGAAAGGGGGGGTCCAATCCCCTTCCTGAATGCCATCGCAATCCCTACATTCCCTCGCACCTCCAGAGCGGGACTCTCGCCTCTCCTGAGGTTCGAGAAGAGGCCCCAAGGGGCCAGTTCCGGCCGCAAGACCAAAGGTCCCCGAGGAACCCCCATCGGCAAGCGAGTCCAGTTCCCTGGACGTGAGGCGAGAGGAAGAAGCCAGCAGCCCCTGGCGATGTCAAAGGAGGCCTGGACTTCTCAGAGGCAACAAGAGAGGCTCCCCGAGGCGCCACGCCCCCGATTCAGAGAGGCCACCCCCGCTTCCCCCTGCGCCGCGCGGAAAAAGCACGACCTTCGCCCCTGCATTCGAGGGGAAGCCCGATTGCCCTTGGCTGTGACCGGAGAGAAAGGCTGAGTCCCCTCGACTCCCTGGAGGCCACCCCCACAGGTGCCAGTTATACCTGTCCCCTCCCCCCCTCCGGGGACCCCCGAGGGTCCTAGCTCCATGCCTGACGCGGACCCAGGGCGCTGCAGCGCCTCCTGGCGAATCCCGAGGGCTGCCCTCGGACCCCGGGGGCTCAGCGTCCTCCTCGAGGGGCCATGGCTGTCCGCTCGAAAGGAGGCATGGCGACCCCGCTGGGCTAACGGGGGGGGGAGACGGGCCGGGGGTACCCGCCGCAACTCGAGAATGCACCGCCGCAAAGTCGAGAACACCCCCGTGAGGCCACGCCATAGAGGGAGGAGGCTTTTTTCCCTTGCAGGGCATGGAGAGCATGCCCCGGCACCTGTTCCGGCTCCGAACGGGGCTTGACTCCTTGCGGGCGACTCCAGGTGTCCCCCGAGATCCCCGGGCCAACCTGCCAAGAAAAGCGGGGCTTCCCGCCACACCGCGAGGGCGTCCCCCGGGCCCCCCTCCTTGCGAGACGGGGCCCTTGGGATCTGCAGCGACGCGAGAGCCGTCCTGCCTTCTCTCTGGCGCTGCAACGGAGGCTGGACTCCCTCTAGGCGCCCCCAGAGGTTCCCTGGGATACCCGTGTCCACAGGCGAGCGGAACCCTGAGTCTCCAGAGGCCGCTCGCGAGGGGGGCCCCCCGTCGCCGTCGCCCCTCCTCTCGAAAGGGGGGTCCAATCCCCTTCCTGAATGCCATCGCAATCCCTACATTCCCTCGCACCTCCAGAGCGGGACTCTCGCCTCTCCTGAGGTTCGAGAAGAGGGCCCCAAGGGGCCAGTTCCGGCCGCAAGACCAAAGGTCCCCGAGGAACCCCCATCGGCAAGCGAGTCCAGTTCCCTGGACGTGAGGCGAGGGGAAGCCCAGCAGCCCCTGGCGATGTCAAAGGAGGCCTGGACTTCTCAGAGGCAACAAGAGAGGCTCCCCGAGGCGCCACGCCCCCGATTCAGAGAGGCCATCCCCTCGACTCCCTGGAGGCCACCCCACAGGTGCCAGTTATACCTGTCCCCTCCCCCCCTCCGGGGACCCCCGAGGGTCCTAGCTCCATGCCTGACGCGGACCCAGGGCGCTGCAGCGCCTCCTGGCGAATCCCGAGGCTGCTCGGGCCCCTGTCCGCTCGAAAGGAGGCATGGCGACCCCGCTGGGCTAACGGGGGAGACGGGCCGGGGTACCCGCCGCAACTCGAGAATGCACCGCCGCAAGTCGAGAACACCCCCGTGAGGCCACGCCCATAGAGGGAGGAGGCGCTTTTCCCTTGCAGGGCATGGAGAGCATGCCCCCGGCACCTGTTCCGGCTCCGAACGGGGCTTGACTCCTTGCGGGCGACTCCAGGTGTCCCCCGAGATCCCCGGGCCAACCTGCCAAGAAAGCGGGGCTTCCCGCCACACCGCGAGGGCGTCCCCCGGGCCCCCCTCCTTGCGAGACGGGGCCCTTGGGATCTGCAGCGACTCGAGAGCCGTCCTGCCTTCTCTCTGGCGCTGCAACGGAGGCTGGACTCCCTCTAGGCGCCCCCAGAGGTTCCCTGGGATACCCGTGTCCACAGGCGAGCGGAACCCTGAGTCTCCAGAGGCCGCTCGCGAGGGGCCCCCCGTCGCCGTCGGCCCCTCCTCTCGAAAGGGGGGTCCAATCCCCTTCCTGAATGCCATCGCAATCCCTACATTCCCTCGCACCTCCAGAGCGGGACTCTCGCCTCTCCTGAGGTTCGAGAAGAGGCCCCAAGGGGCCAGTTCCGGCCGCAAGACCAAAGGTCCCCGAGGAACCCCCATCGGCAAGCGAGTCCAGTTCCCTGGACGTGAGGCGAGGGGGAAGCCCAGCAGCCCCTGGCGATGTCAAAGGAGGCCTGGACTTCTCAGAGGCAACAAGAGAGGCTCCCCGAGGCGCCACGCCCCCGATTCAGAGAGGCCACCCCCGCTTCCCCCTGCGCCGCGCGGAAAAGCACGACCTTCGCCCCTGCATTCGAGGGGAAGCCCGATTGCCCTTGGCTGTGACCGGAGAGAAAGGCTGAGTCCCCTCGACTCCCTGGAGGCCACCCCACAGGTGCCAGTTATACCTGTCCCCTCCCCCCCTCCGGGGACCCCCGAGGGTCCTAGCTCCATGCCTGACGCGGACCCAGGGCGCTGCAGCGCCTCCTGGCGAATCCCGAGGCTGCTCGGGCCCCTGTCCGCTCGAAAGGAGGCATGGCGACCCCGCTGGGCTAACGGGGGAGACGGGCCGGGGTACCCGCCGCAACTCGAGAATGCACCGCCGCAAGTCGAGAACACCCCCGTGAGGCCACGCCCATAGAGGGAGGAGGCGCTTTTCCCTTGCAGGGCATGGAGAGCATGCCCCGGCACCTGTTCCGGCTCCGAACGGGGCTTGACTCCTTGCGGGCGACTCCAGGTGTCCCCCGAGATCCCCGGGCCAACCTGCCAAGAAAGCGGGGCTTCCCGCCACACCGCGAGGGCGTCCCCCGGGCCCCCTCCTTGCGAGACGGGGCCCTTGGGATCTGCAGCGACGCGAGAGCCGTCCTGCCTTCTCTCTGGCGCTGCAACGGAGGCTGGACTCCCTCTAGGCGCCCCCAGAGGTTCCCTGGGATACCCGTGTCCACAGGCGAGCGGAACCCTGAGTCTCCAGAGGCCGCTCGCGAGGGGCCCCCCGTCGCCGTCGGCCCCTCCTCTCGAAAGGGGGGTCCAATCCCCTTCCTGAATGCCATCGCAATCCCTACATTCCCTCGCACCTCCAGAGCGGGACTCTCGCCTCTCCTGAGGTTCGAGAAGAGGCCCCAAGGGGCCAGTTCCGGCCGCAAGACCAAAGGTCCCCGAGGAACCCCCATCGGCAAGCGAGTCCAGTTCCCTGGACGTGAGGCGAGGGGAAGCCCAGCAGCCCCTGGCGATGTCAAAGGAGGCCTGGACTTCTCAGAGGCAACAAGAGAGGCTCCCCGAGGCGCCACGCCCCCGATTCAGAGAGGCCACCCCCGCTTCCCCCCTGCGCCGCGCGGAAAAGCACGACCTTCGCCCCTGCATTCGAGGGGAAGCCCGATTGCCCTTGGCTGTGACCGGAGAGAAAGGCTGAGTCCCCTCGACTCCCTGGAGGCCACCCCACAGGTGCCAGTTATACCTGTCCCCTCCCCCCCTCCGGGGACCCCCGAGGGTCCTAGCTCCATGCCTGACGCGGACCCAGGGCGCTGCAGCGCCTCCTGGCGAATCCCGAGGCTGCTCGGGCCCCTGTCCGCTCGAAAGGAGGCATGGCGACCCCGCTGGGCTAACGGGGGAGACGGGCCGGGGTACCCGCCGCAACTCGAGAATGCACCGCCGCAAGTCGAGAACACCCCCGTGAGGCCACGCCCATAGAGGGAGGAGGCGCTTTTCCCTTGCAGGGCATGGAGAGCATGCCCCGGCACCTGTTCCGGCTCCGAACGGGGCTTGACTCCTTGCGGGCGACTCCAGGTGTCCCCCGAGATCCCCGGGCCAACCTGCCAAGAAAGAAAGCGGGGCTTCCCGCCACACCGCGAGGGCGTCCCCCGGGCCCCCCTCCTTGCGAGACGGGGCCCTTGGGATCTGCAGCGACGCGAGAGCCGTCCTGCCTTCTCTCTGGCGCTGCAACGGAGGCTGGACTCCCTCTAGGCGCCCCCAGAGGTTCCCTGGGATACCCGTGTCCACAGGCGAGCGGAACCCTGAGTCTCCAGAGCCGCTCGCGAGGGGCCCCCCGTCGCCGTCGGCCCCTCCTCTCGAAAGGGGGGTCCAATCCCCTTCCTGAATGCCATCGCAATCCCTACATTCCCTCGCACCTCCAGAGCGGGACTCTCGCCTCTCCTGAGGTTCGAGAAGAGGCCCCAAGGGGCCAGTTCCGGCCGCAAGACCAAAGGTCCCCGAGGAACCCCCATCGGCAAGCGAGTCCAGTTTCCTGGACGTGAGGCGAGGGGAAGCCCAGCAGCCCCTGGCGATGTCAAAGGAGGCCTGGACTTCTCAGAGGCAACAAGAGAGGCTCCCCGAGGCGCCACGCCCCCGATTCAGAGAGGCCACCCCCGCTTCCCCCTGCGCCGCGCGGGAAAAGCACGACCTTCGCCCCTGCATTCGAGGGGAAGCCCGATTGCCCTTGGCTGTGACCGGAGAGAAAGGCTGAGTCCCCTCGACTCCCTGGAGGCCACCCCACAGGTGCCAGTTATACCTGTCCCCTCCCCCCCTCCGGGGACCCCCGAGGGTCCTAGCTCCATGCCTGACGCGGACCCAGGGCGCTGCAGCGCCTCCTGGCGAATCCCGAGGCTGCTCGGGCCCCTGTCCGCTCGAAAGGAGGCATGGCGACCCCGCTGGGCTAACGGGGGAGACGGGCCGGGGGTACCCGCCGCAACTCGAGAATGCACCGCCGCAAGTCGAGAACACCCCCGTGAGGCCACGCCCATAGAGGGAGGAGGCGCTTTTCCCTTGCAGGGCATGGAGAGCATGCCCCGGCACCTGTTCCGGCGCCGAACGGGGCTTGACTCCTTGCGGGCGACTCCAGGTGTCCCCCGAGATCCCCGGGCCAACCTGCCAAGAAAAGCGGGGCTTCCCGCCACACCGCGAGGGCGTCCCCCGGGCCCCCCTCCTTGCGAGACGGGGCCCTTGGGATCTGCAGCGAATCGAGAGCCGTCCTGCCTTCTCTCTGGCGCTGCAACGGAGGCTGGACTCCCTCTAGGCGCCCCCAGAGGTTCCCTGGGATACCCGTGTCCACAGGCGAGCGGAACCCTGAGTCTCCAGAGGCCGCTCGCGAGGGGCCCCCCCGTCGCCGTCGGCCCCTCCTCTCGAAAGGGGGGTCCAATCCCCTTCCTGAATGCCATCGCAATCCCTACATTCCCTCGCACCTCCAGAGCGGGGACTCTCGCCTCTCCTGAGGTTCGAGAAGAGGCCCCAAGGGGCCAGTTCCGGCCGCAAGACCAAAGGTCCCCGAGGAACCCCCATCGGCAAGCGAGTCCAGTTCCCTGGACGTGAGGCGAGGGGAAGCCCAGCAGCCCCTGGCGATGTCAAAGGAGGCCTGGACTTCTCAGAGGAACAACAAGAGAGGCTGGGCATGGAGAGCATGCCCCCGGCACCTGTTCCGGCTCCGAACGGGGCTTGACTCCTTGCGGGCGACTCCAGGTGTCCCCCGAGATCCCCCGGGCCAACCTGCCAAGAAAGCGGGGGCTTCCCGCCACACCGCGAGGGCGTCCCCCGGGCCCCCCATCCTTGCGAGACGGGTCCCTTGGGATCTGGCAGCGACGCGAGAGCCGTCCTGCCCTTCTCTCTGGCGCTGCAACGGAGGCTGGACTCCCTCTAGGCGCCCCAGAGGTTCCCTGGGATACCCGTGTCCACAGGCGAGCGGAACCCTGAGTTTCCAGAGGCCGCTCGCGATGGGGCCCCCCGTCGCCGTCGGCCCCTCCTCTCGAAAGGGGGGTCCAATCCCCTTCCTGAATGCCATCGCAATCCCTACATTCCCTCGCACCTCCAGAGCGGGACTCTCTCGCCTCTCCTGAGGTTCGAGAAGAGGCCCCAAGGGGCCAGTTCCGGCCGCAAGACCAAAGGTCCCCGAGGAACCCCCATCGGCAAGCGAGTCCAGTTCCCTGGACGTGAGGCGAGGGGAAGCCCAGCAGCCCCTGGCGATGTCAAAGGAGGCGTGGACTTCTCAGAGGCAACAAGAGAGGCTCCCCGAGGGCGCCACGCCCCCCCGATTCAGAGAGGCCACACCCCCGCTTCCCCCTGCGCCGCGCAGAAAAGCACGACCTTACGCCCCTGCATTCGAGGGGAAGCCCGATTGCCCTTGGCTGTGACGGAGAGAAAGGCTGAGTCCCCTCGACTCCCTGGAGGCCACCCCACAGGTGCCAGTTATACCTGTCCCCTCCCCCCCTCCGGGGACCCCCGAGGGTCCTAGCTCCATGCCTGACGGCGCGACCCAGGGCGCTGCAGCGCCTCCTGGCGAATCCCGAGGCGGCTCGGGCCCCTGTCCGCTCGAAAGGAGGCATGGCGACCCCGCTGGGCTAACGGGGGAGACGGGCCGGTGTACCCGCCGCAACTCGAGGAATGCACCGCCGCAAGTCGAGAACACCCCCGTGAGGCCACGCCCATAGAGGGAGGAGGAGGCGCTTTTCCCTTGCAGGGCATGGAGAGGCATGCCCCGTCACCTGTTCCGGCTCCGAACGGGCATTGACTCTCCCTTTGCGGGCGACTCCATGTGTCCCCCGAGATCAGCCCAGGGCCAACCTGCCAAGAAAGCGGGGCTTCCCGCCACACCGCGAGTCGTCCCCCCGCGCCCCCCTCCTTGCGAGACGGGCCCTTGGGATCTGCAGCGACTCGAGAGCCGTACCTTGCCTTCTCCTCTGGCGCTGCAACGGAGGCTGTGGACTCTCCCTCTAGGCAGCCCCCAGAGGTTCCCCATGGGATACCCGTGGTCCACAGGCGAGCGGAACCCTGATGTCTCCAGAGGCCGCTCGCAGAGGGGCCCCCCGTCGCCGTCGCCCCTCCTCTCGAAAGGGGGGTGCCAATCCCCTTCCTGAATGCCATCGCAATCCCTACTTCCTCTCGCACCTCCAGAGCGGGACTCTCGCCTCTCCTGAGGTTTCGAGACGAGGCCCCAAGGGGCCAGTTCCGGCCGCAAGACCAAATAGTCCCCGAGGAACCCCCATCAGCAAGCGAGTCCAGTTCCCTGGACTTGAGGCGAGGGGAAGCCCCAGCAGCCCCTGGCGATGTCAAAAGAGGCCTGGACATCTCAGAGGCAACAAGAGAGGCTCCCCGAGGCGCACGCGCCCCCGATTCAGAGAGGCCACCCCCGCTTCCCCCTGCGCCGCGCGTAAAAGCACGACCTTTCGCCCCTGCATTCGAGGGGAAGCCCGATTGCCCTTGGCTGTGACCGGAGAGAAAGGCTGAGTCCCCTCGACATTCCCTGGAGGCCACCCCACAGGTGCCAGTTATACCTGTCCCCTCCCCACCCTCCAGGGGACCCCCGAGGTCCTAGCTCCATGGCCTGACGCGGACCCAGGGGGCTGCAAGCGCCTCCTGGCGAAGCCCCGAGGCTGCTCGGCGCCCCTGTCCGCTCGAAAGGAGGCATGGCTACCCCGCTGGGCTAACGGGAGAACGGGCCGGGGTACCCGCCGCAACTCGAGAATGCACCGACCGCAAGTCGAGAACACCCCCGTGAGGCCACGCCCCATAGAGGGAGGGAGGCGCATTTGTTCCCTTGCAGGGCATGGAGAGCATGCCCCGGCACCTGTTCCGGCTCCGAAACGGGCTTGACTCCTTGCGGGCGACTCCAGTGTCCCCCGTAGATCCCCGGGCCAACCTGCCAAGAAAGCGGGGCTTCCCGCCACAACCAACGCAAACCGCGAGGGCGTCCCCCGGGCCCCCCTCCTTGCGGAGACGGGCCCTTGGGATCTGCAGCGACGCGAGAGCCATCCTGCCTTCTCTCTGCGCTGCAACGGAGGCTGGACTCCCTCTAGGCGTCCCCCAGAGGTTTCCCTGAGGGATACCCGTGTCCACAGGCGAAGCGGAACCCTGAGTCTCCAGAGGTCCGCTCGCGAGGGGCCCGCCCCGTCGCCAGTCGGCCCCTCCTCTCGAAAGGGGGTCCAATCCCCTTCTGAATGCCATCGCAATCCCTACAATCCCCTCGCACCTCCAGAAGCGGGACACTCGCCTCTCCTGAGGATTCGAGAAGAGCCCCAAGGGGCCAGTTCCCGGCCGCAAGACCAAATGTCCCCCGAGGAATCCCCATCGGCAAGACGAGTCCAGTTCCCTGGACCTTGAGCGCGAGGGAATGCCCAGCAAGCCCCCTTGGCGATGTCAAAGGAAGCCTGGACTTCTCAGAGGCAACAAGAGAGAGGCTCCCCGAGGCGCCACGCCTCCCGAATCAGAGAGGCCACCCCCCCGCTTCCGATTCCCCCTGCGCCAGCGCGGAAAAGCACGACCTTCGCCACCCTGCATTCGAGGGGAAGACCCGATTGCCCTTGGCTGTGACCGGAGAGAAAGGCTGAGTCCCCTCGACTCCCTGGATGCCACCCCCACAGGTGCCAGTTATACCTGTCCCCTCCCCCCCTCCGGGACCCCCGAGGGGTCCTAGCTCCATGCCTGACGCGGACCCAAGGCGCTGCAGCGCCTCCTGGCGAATCCCGAGGCTGCTCGGGCCCCTGTCCGCTCGAAAGGAGGCATGGCGACCCCGCTGGGCTAAACGGGGGAGACGGGCCGTATGGTACCCCCCCGCAACTCGAGAATGCACCGCCGCAAGTCGAGAACACACCCCCTGAGGCCACGCCCATAGAGGGGAGGAGGCGCCTTTTTTTCCCTTGCAGGGCATGGAGAGCATGCCCCGGCACCTGTTTCCGGCTCCGGACCGGGCTTGTACCTCCTTGCGGGCGACTCCAGTGTGTCCCCCGAGATCCCCGGGCCAAACCTGCCAAGAAAGCGGGGCTTCCCGGCCAGCAAAACAGCAAAAGGCAAATCCCAGACACAACCCCGAGGGCTCGCCCCGGCCCCCCTCCTTGCGAGACGGGGCCCTTGGGATCAGCAGCAGACGACTCGAGAGCCGTCCTGGGCCTTCTCTCTGGCGCTGCAACGGAGGCTGGACCTCCCTCTAGCGCCCCCCAGAGGTTCCCTGGGGATACCCGTGTCCACAGGCAGAGCGAACCCTGAGTCTCCAGAGCCGCTCGCGAGGGGGCCCCCCGTCGCCGTCGGCCCCCTCCTCTCGAAAGGGGGTCCAATCCCCTTCCTAATGCCATCGCAATCCCTACATTCCCTCGCACCTCCAGAGCGGGACTCTCTCGCCTCTCCTGAGGTACGAGAAGAGGCCCCAAGGGGCCAGTTCCGGCCGCAAGACCAAAGGTCCCCGAGGAACCCCCATCGGCAAGCGAGTCCAGTTCCCTGGACGTGAGGCGAGGGGAAGCCCAGCAGCCCCTGGCGATGTCAAAGGAGGCCTGGACTTCTCAGAGGCAACAAGAGAGGCTCCCCGAGGCGCCACGCCCCCGATTCAGAGAGGCCACCCCCGCTTCCCCCTGCGCCGCGCGGAAAAGCACGACCTTCGCCCCTGCATTCGAGGGGAAGCCCGATTGCCCTTGGCTGTGACCGGAGAGAAAGCCTGAGTCCCCTCGACTCCCTGGAGGCCACCCCACAGGTGCCAGTTATACCTGTCCCCTCCCCCCCTCCGGGGACCCCCGAGGGTCCTAGCTCCATGCCTGACGCGGACCCAGGCGCTGCAGCGCCTCCTGGCGAATCCCGAGGCTGCTCGGGCCCCTGTCCGCTCGAAAGGAGGCATGGCGACCCCGCTGGGGCTAACGGGGGAGACGGGGCCGGGTACCCGCCGCAACTCGAGAATGCACCGCCGCAAGTCGAGAACACCCCCGAGAGGCCACGCCCATAGAGGGAGGAGGCGCTTTTCCCTTGCAGGGCATGGAGAGCATGCCCCGGCACCTGTCCCGGGCTCCGAACGGGGCATTGACTCCTTGCGGGCGACTCCAGGTGTCCCCCGAGATCCCCGGGCCAACCTGCCAAGAAAGCGGGGCTTCCCGCCACACCGCGAGGGCGTCCCCCGGGCCCCCTCCTTGCGAGACGGGGCCCTTGGGGATCTGCAGCGACGCGAGAGCCGTCCTGGCCTTCTCTCTGGCGCTGCAACGGAGGCTGGACTCCCTCTAGGCGCCCCCAGAGGTTCCCTGGGATTACCCGTGTCCACAGGCGAGCGGAACCCTGAGTCTCCAGAGGCCGCTCGCGAGGGGCCCCCCGTCGCCGTCGGCCCCTCCTCTCGAAAAAAGGGGGGTCCAATCCCCTTCCTGAATGCCATCGCAATCCCTACATTCCCTCGCACCTCCAGAGCGGGACTCTTCTTCTAGGTCGCCTCTCCTGAGGTTCGAGAAGAGGCCCCAAGGGGCCCAGTTCCGGCCGCAAGACCAAAGGTCCCCGAGGAACCCCCATCGGCAAGCGAGTCCAGTTCCCTGGACGTGAGGCGAGAGGGAAGCACCCAGCAGCCCCTGGCGATGTCAAAGGAGGCCTGGACTTCTCAGAGGCAACAAGAGAGGCTCCCCGAGGCGCCACGAACCCCCGATTCAGAGAGGCCACCCCCGCTTCCCCCTGCGCCGCGCGGAAAAGCACGACCTTCGCCCCTGCATTCGAGGGGAAGCCCGATTGCCCCTTGGCTGTGACCGAGAGAAAAAGGCTGAGTCCCCTCGACTCCCTGGAGGCCAACCCCACAGGTGCCAGTTTATACCTGTCCCCTCCCCCCCTCCGGGGACCCCCGAGGGTCCTAGCTCCATGCCTGACGCGGACCCAGGGCGCTGCAGCGCCTCCTGGCGCGAATCCCGAGGCTGCTTCGGACGCCCCTGTCCGCTCGAAAGGAGGCATGGCGACCCCGCTGGGCTAACGGGGGAGACGGGCCGGGGTACCCGCCGCAACTCGAGAATGCACCGCCGCAAGTCGAGAACATCCCCCGTGAGGCCACGCCCATAGAGGGAGGAGGCGCTTTTTTTTTATAGTTTTTTTATTTTTTCCCTTGCAGGGCATGGAGAGCATGCCCCGGCACCTGTTCCGGCTCCGAACGGGGCTTGACTCCTTGCGGGCGACTCCAGGTGTCCCCCCGAGATCCCCTGGGCCAACCTGCCAAGAAAGCGGGGCTTCCCCGCCACAACCGCGAGGGCGTCCCCCGGGGTGCCCCCCCTCCTTGCGAGACGGGGCCCTTGGGATCTGCAGCGACTGCGAGAGCCGTCCTGCCTTCTCTCTGGCGCTGCAACGGAGGCTGGACTCCCTCTAGGCGCCCCCAGAGGTTCCCCTGGGATACCCGTGTCCCACAGTGCGAGCGGAACCCTGAGTCTCCAGAGGGCCGCTCGCGAGGGGGCCCCCCGTCGCCGTCGGCCCCTCCTCTCGAAAGGGGGGTCCAATCCCCTTCCTGAATGCCATCGCAATCCCTACATTCCCTCAGTGCACCTCCAGAGCTGGACTCTCGCCTCTCCTGAGGTTTCGAGAAGAGGCCCCAAGGGGCCAGTTCCGGCCGCAAGAACCCAAAGGTCCCCGAGGAACCCCAATCGGCAAGCGAGTCCAGTTCCCTGGACGTGAGGCGAGGGAAGCCCAGCAGCCCCTGGCGATGTCAAAGGAGGCCTGGACTTCTCAGAGGCAACAAGAGAGGCTCCCCGAGGCGCCACGCCCCCCGATTCAGAGAGGCCACCCCCGCTTTCCCCCTGCGCCGCCGCGGAAAAGCACGACCTTCGCCCCTGCATTCGAGGGGAAGCCCGATTGCCCTTGGCTGTGACCGGAGAGAAAGGCTGAGTCCCCTCGACTCCCTGGAGGCCACCCCACAGGTGCCAGTTATACCTGTCCCCTCCCCCCCTCCGGGGACCCCCGAGGTCCTAGCTCCATGCCTGACGCGGACCCAGGGCGCTGCAGCGCCTCCTGGCGAATCCCGAGGCTGCTCGGGGCCCCTGTCCGCGCTCGAAAGGAGGCATGGCGACCCCGCTGGGCTAACGGGGGAGACGGGCCGGGGTACCCGCCGCAACTCGAGAATGCTCCGCCGCAAGTCGAGAACACCCCCTGTGAGGCCACGCCCATAGAGGGAGGAGCCCTTTTCCCTTGCAGGGCATGGAGAGCATGCCCCGGCACCTGTTCCGGCGCCGAACGGGGCTTGACCTCCTTGCGGGCGACTCCAGGTGTCCCCCGAGATCCCCGGGCCAACCTGCCAAGAAAGCGGGGCTTCCCGCCACACCGCTAGGGCGTCCCCCGGGCCCCCCTCCTTGCGAGACGGGGCCCTTGGGATCTGCAGCGACGCGAGAGCCGTCCTGCCTTCTCTCTGGCGCTGCAACGGAGGCTGGACTCCCTCTAGGCGCCCCCAGAGGTTCCCTGGGATACCCGTGTCCACAGGCGAGCGGAACCCTGAGTCTCCAGAGGCCGCTCGCGAGGGGCCCCCCGTCGCCGTCGGCCCCTCCTCTCGAAGGAGGGGGTCCAATCCCCTTCCTGAATGCCATCGCAATCCCTACATTCCCTCGCACCTCCAGAGCGGGACTCTCGCCTCTCCTGAGGTTCGAGAAGAGGCCCCAAGGGGCCAGTTCCGGCCGCAAGACCAAAGGTCCCCGAGGAACCCCCATCGGCAAGCGAGTCCAGTTCCCTGGACGTGAGGCGAGGGGAAGCCCAGCAGCCCCTGGCGATGTCAAAGGAGGCCCTGGACTTCTCAGAGGCAACAAGAGAGGCTCCCCGAGGCGCCACGCCCCCGATTCAGAGAGGCCACCCCCGCTTCCCCCTGCGCCCGCGGAAAAGCACGACTTCGCCCCTGCATTCGAGGGGAAGCCCGATTGCCCTTGGCTGTGACCGGAGAGAAAGGCTGAGTCCCCTCGACTCCCTGGAGGCCACCCCACAGGTGCCAGTTATACCTGTCCCCTCCCCCCCTCCGGGGACCCCGAGGGTCCCTAGCTCCATGCCTGACGCGGACCCAGGGCGCTGCAGCGCCTCCTGGCGAATCCCGAGGCTGCTCGGGGCCCCTGTCCGCTCGAAAGGAGGCATGGCGACCCCGCTGGGCTAACGGGGGAGACGGGCCGGGGGTACCCGCCGCAACTCGAGAATGCACCGCCGCAAGTCGAGAACACCCCCGTGAGGCCACGCCCATAGAGGGAGGAGGCGCCCCTTTTTCCCTTGCAGGGCATGGAGAGCATGCCCCGGCACCTGTTCCGGCTCCGAACGGGGCTTGACTCCTTGCGGGCGACTCCAGGTGTCCCCCGAGATCCCCGGGCCAACCTGCCAAGAAAGCGGGGCTTCCCGCCACACCGCGAGGGCGTCCCCCGGGCCCCCCTCCTTGCGAGACGGGGCCCTTGGGATCTGCAGCGACTCGAGAGCCGTCCTGCCTTCTCTCTGGCGCTGCAAACGAGGCTGGACTCCCTCTAGGCGCCCCCAGAGGTTCCCTGGGATACCCGTGTCCACAGGCGAGCGGAACCCTGAGTCTCCAGAGGCCGCTCGCGAGGGGCCCCCCGTCGCCGTCGGCCCCTCCTCTCGAAAGGGGGGTCCAATCCCCTTCCTGAAATGCCATCCGCAATCCCTACATTCCCTCGCACCTCCAGAGCGGGACTCTCGCCTCTCCTGAGGTTCGAGAAGAGGCCCCAAGGGGCCAGTTCCGCCGCAAGACCAAAGGTCCCCGAGGAACCCCCATCGGCAAGCGAGTCCAGTTCCCTGGACGTGAGGCGAGGGGAAGCCCAGCAGCCCCTGGCGATGTCAAAGGAGGAGGCCTGGACTTCTCAGAGCAACACAAGAGAGGCTCCCCGAGGCGCCACCCCCCCCGATTCAGAGAGGCCAGCCCCCCATAGACCACCTAATCCTTCCCCCTGCGCCGCGCGGAAAAGCACGACCTTCGCCCCTGCATTCGAGGGGAAGCCCGATTGCCCTTGGCTGTGACCGGAGAGAAAGGCTGAGTCCCCTCGACTCCCTGGAGGCCACCCCACAGGTGCCAGTTATACCTGTCCCCTCCCCCCCTCCGGGGACCCCCGAGGGTCCTACTCCATGCCTGACGCGGACCCAGGCGCTGCAGCGCCTCCTGGCGAATCCCGAGGCTGCTCGGGCCCCTGTCCGCTCGAAAGGAGGCATGGCGACCCCGCTGGGCTAACGGGGGAGACGGGCCGGGTACCCGCCGCAACTCGAGAATGCACCGCCGCAAGTCGAGAAACACCCCCGTGAGGCCACGCCCATAGAGGGAGGAGGCGCTTTTCCCTTGCAGGGCATGGAGAGCATGCCCCGGCACCTGTTCCCGCTCCGAACGGGGCTTGACTCCTTGCGGCGACTCCAGGTGTCCCCCGAGATCCCCGGCCAACCTGCCAAGAAAGCGGGGCTTCCCGCCACACGAGGGCGTCCCCCGGGCCCCCCTCCTTGCGAGACGGGCCCTTGGGATCTGCAGCGACTCGAGAGCCGTCCTGCCTTCTCTCTGGCGCTGCAACGGAGGCTGGACTCCCTCTAGGCGCCCCCAGAGGTTCCCTGGGATACCCGTGTCCACAGGCGAGCGGAACCCTGAGTCTCCAGAGGCCGCTCGCGAGGGCCCCCCCGTCGCCGTCGGCCCCTCCTCTCGAAAGGGGGGTCCAATCCCCTTCCTGAATGCCCATCGCAATCCCTACATTTCCCTCGCACCTCCAAGCGGGACTCTCGCCTCTCCTGAGGTTCGAGAAGAGGCCCCAAGGGGGGCCAGTTCCGGCCGCAAGACCAAAGGTCCCCGAGGAACCCCCCATCGGCAAGCGAGTCCAGTTTCCCTGGACGTGAGGCGAGGGGAAGCCCCAGCACCCCTGGCGATGTCAAAGGAGGCCTGGACTTCTCAGAGGCAACAAGAGAGGCTCCCCGAGGCGCCACGCCCCCGATTCAGAGAGGCCACCCCCCGCTTCCCCCTGCGCCGCGCGGAAAAGCACGACCTTCGCCCCTGCATTCGAGGGGAAGCCCGATTGCCCTTGGCTGTGACCGGAGAGAAAGGCTGAGTCCCCTCGACTCCCTGGAGGCCACCCCACAGGTGCCAGTTATACCTGTCCCCTCCCCCCCTCGGGGACCCCCGAGGGTCCTAGCTCCATGCCTGACGCGGACCCAGGGCGCTGCAGCGCCTCCTGGCGAATCCCGAGGCTGCTCGGGCCCCTGTCCGCTCGAAAGGAGGCATGGCGACCCCGCTGGGCTAACGGGGGAGACGGGCCGGGGTACCCGCCGCAACTCGAGAATGCACCGCCGCAAGTCGAGAACACCCCCGTGAGGCCACGCCCATAGAGGGAGGAGGCGCTTTTCCCTTGCAGGGCATGGAGAGCATGCCCCGGCACCTGTTCCGGCTCCGAACGGGGCTTGACTCCTTGCGGGCGACTCCAGGTGTCCCCCGAGATCCCCGGGCCAACCTGCCAAGAAAGCGGGGCTTCCCGCCACACCGCGAGGGCGTCCCCCGGGCCCCCCTCCTTGCGAGACGGGGCCCTTGGGATCTGCAGCGACGCGAGAGCCGTCCTGCCTTCTCTCTGGCGCTGCAACGGAGGCTGGACTCCCTCTAGGCGCCCCCAGAGGTTCCCTGGGATACCCGTGTCCACAGGCGAGCGGAACCCTGAGTCTCCAGAGGCCGCTCGCGAGGGGCCCCCCGTCGCCGTCGGCCCCTCCTCTCGAAAGGGGGGTCCAATCCCCTTCCTGAATGCCATCGCAATCCCTACATTCCCTCGCACCTCCAGAGCGGGACTCTCGCCTCTCCTGAGGTTCGAGAAGAGGCCCCAAGGGGCCAGTTCCGGCCGCAAGACCAAAGGTCCCCGAGGAACCCCCATCGGCAAGCGAGTCCAGTTCCCTGGACGTGAGGCGAGGGGAAGCCCAGCAGCCCCTGGCGATGTCAAAGGAGGCCTGGACTTCTCAGAGGCAACAAGAGAGGCTCCCCGAGGCGCCACGCCCCCGATTCAGAGAGGCCACCCCCGCTTCCCCCTGCGCCGCGCGGAAAAGCACGACCTTCGCCCCTGCATTCGAGGGGAAGCCCGATTGCCCTTGGCTGTGACCGGAGAGAAAGGCTGAGTCCCCCCTCGACTCCCTGGAGGCCACCCCACAGGTGCCAGTTATACCTGTCCCCTCCCCCCCTCGGGGACCCCCGAGGGTCCTAGCTCCATGCCTGACGCGGACCCAGGGCGCTGCAGCGCCTCCTGGCGAATCCCGAGGCTGCTCGGCCCCTGTCCGCTCGAAAGGAGGCATGGCGACCCCGCTGGGCTAACGGGGGAGACGGGCCGGGGTACCCGCCGCAACTCGAGAATGCACCGCCGCAAGTCGAGAACACCCCCGTGAGGCCACGCCCATAGAGGGAGGAGGCGCTTTTCCCTTGCAGGGCATGGAGAGCATGCCCCGGCACCTGTTCCGGCTCCGAACGGGGCTTGACTCCTTGCGGGCGACTCCAGGTGTCCCCCGAGATCCCCGGGCCAACCTGCCAAGAAAGCGGGGCTTCCCGCCCACACCGCGAGGGCGTCCCCCGGGCCCCCCTCCTTGCGAGACGGGGCCCTTGGGATCTGCAGCGACGCGAGAGCCGTCCTGCCTTCTCTCTGGCGCTGCAACGGAGGCTGGACTCCCTCTAGGCGCCCCCAGAGGTTCCCTGGGATACCCGTGTCCACAGGCGAGCGGAACCCTGAGTCTCCAGAGGCCGCTCGCGAGGGCCCCCCCGTCGCCGTCGGCCCCTCCTCTCGAAAGGGGGGTCCAATCCCCTTCCTGAATGCCATCGCAATCCCTACATTCCCTCGCACCTCCAGAGCGGGACTCTCTCGCCTCTCCTGAGGTTCGAGAAGAGGCCCCAAGGGGCCAGTTCCGGCCGCAAGACCAAAGGTCCCCGAGGAACCCCCATCGGCAAGCGAGTCCAGTTCCCTGGACGTGAGGCGAGGGGAAGCCCAGCAGCCCCTGGCGATGTCAAAGGAGGCCTGGACTTCTCAGAGGCAACAAGAGAGGCTCCCCGAGGCGCCACGCCCCCGATTCAGAGAGGCCACCCCCGCTTCCCCCTGCGCCGCGCGGAAAAGCACGACCTTCGCCCCTGCATTCGAGGGGAAGCCCGATTGCCCTTGGCTGTGACCGGAGAGAAAGGCTGAGTCCCCTCGACTCCCTGGAGGCCACCCCACAGGTGCCAGTTATACCTGTCCCCTCCCCCCCTCCGGGGACCCCCGAGGGTCCTAGCTCCATGCCTGACGCGGACCCAGGGCGCTGCAGCGCCTCCTGGCGAATCCCGAGGCTGCTCGGGCCCCTGTCCGCTCGAAAGGAGGCATGGCGACCCCGCTGGGCTAACGGGGGAGACGGGCCGGGGTACCCGCCGCAACTCGAGAAATGCACCGCCGCAAGTCGAGAACACCCCCGTGAGGCCACGCCCATAGAGGGAGGAGGCGCTTTTCCCTTGCAGGGCATGGAGAGCATGCCCCGGCACCTGTTCCGGCTCCGAACGGGGCTTGACTCCTTGCGGGCGACTCCAGGTGTCCCCCGAGATCCCCGGGCCAACCTGCCAAGAAAGCGGGGCTTCCCGCCACACACCGCGAGGGCGTCCCCCGGCCCCCCTCCTTGCGAGACGGGGCCCTTGGGATCTGCAGCGACGCGAGAGCCGTCCTGCCTTCTCTCTGGCGCTGCAACGGAGGCTGGACTCCCTCTAGGCGCCCCCAGAGGTTCCCTGGGATACCCGTGTCCACAGGCGAGCGGAACCCTGAGTCTCCAGAGGCCGCTCGCGAGGGGCCCCCCGTCGCCGTCGGCCCCTCCTCTCGAAAGGGGGGTCCAATCCCCTTCCTGAATGCCATCGCAATCCCTACATTCCCTCGCACCTCCAGAGCGGGACTCTCGCCTCTCCTGAGGTTCGAGAAGAGCCCCAAGGGGCCAGTTCCGGCCGCAAGACCAAAGGTCCCCGAGGAACCCCCATCGGCAAGCGAGTCCAGTTTCCCTGGACGTGAGGCGAGGGGAAGCCCAGCAGCCCCTGGCGATGTCAAAGGAGGCCTGGACTTCTCAAGGGCAACAAGAGAGGCTCCCCGAGGCGCCACGCCCCCGATTCAGAGAGGCCACCCCCGCTTCCCCCTGCGCCGCGCGGAAAAGCACGACCTTCGCCCCTGCATTCGAGGGGAAGCCCGATTGCCCTTGGCTGTGACCGGAGAGAAAGGCTGAGTCCCCTCGACTCCCTGGAGGCCACCCCACAGGTGCCAGTTATACCTGTCCCCTCCCCCCCTCCGGGGACCCCCGAGGGTCCTAGCTCCATGCCTGACGCGGACCCAGGGCGCTGCAGCGCCTCCTGGCGAATCCCGAGGCTGCTCGGGGCCCCTGTCCGCTCGAAAGGAGGCATGGCGCGACCCCCCTGGGGTTGGGCTAACGGGGGAGACGGGCCGGGGTACCCGCCGCAACTCGAGAATGCACCGCCGCAAGTCGAGAACACCCCCGTGAGGCCACGCCCATAGAGGGAGGAGGCGCTTTTTTCCCTTGCAGGGCATGGAGAGCATGCCCCGGCACCTGTTCCGGCTCCGAACGGGGCTTGACTCCTTGCGGGCGACTCCAGGTGTCCCCCGAGATCCCCCGGGCCAACCTTCCAAGAAAGCGGGGGCTTCGTCCCGCCACACCGCGAGGGCGTCCCCCGGGCCCCCCTCCTTGCGAGACGGGGCCCTTGGGATCTGCAGCGACGCGAGAGCCGTCCTGCCTTCTCTCTGGCGCTGCAACGGAGGCTGGACTCCCTCTAGGCGCCCCCAGAGGTTCCCTGGGTTACCCGTGTCCACAGGCGAGGGACTCTCGCCTCTCCTGAGGTTCGAGAAGAGGCCCCAAGGGGCCAGTTCCGGCCGCAAGACCAAAGGTCCCCGAGGAACCCCCATCGGCAAGCGAGTCCAGTTCCCTGGACGTGAGGCGAGGGGGAAGCCCAGCAGCCCCCTGGCGATGTCAAAGGAGGGCCTGGACTTCTCAGAGGCAACAAGAGAGGCTCCCCGCGCAGACATGGCTAAGACGAGGACCCCAGGGCGCTGCAGCTCGGACTTCCTGGCGAATCCGATGGGGTTTTTCTGCTGTCGGAAAGGGTCCTTCCTGTGGCTCCGCTCGAAAGGAGGAGCATGGCGACCACGCTGGGCTATCGGGGGAGACCGGGCCGGGTGTACCCGCCGCCACTCGAGAATACTGCACCTGCCGCTGAAGTCGAAGAGAACTACACCCCGTGGGAGGCCACACGCCCATAGAGGGACGGAGGCTGCTTTCGCCCTCTGCAGTGGTCATTGGAGAGAGCATGTGCCCCGGCTCGCCACGTTTTCCGGCTATTAGGTACCGAACGAACGGGGCTTGACTCCTTGCGGCGCCGACTCTTAGGTGTCGCCCCGAGATCCCTCGGGCTCCAACCTGCCAAGAATGCGGTGGAAGAAAGCCACAGGGCTGAATCCACGCTACGCATGACACCCACCCCCATGAGGGCGTCCCCCCGGGCCCCCCTCCTCGCGAGAGCGGGGCTGCCCTTGGGGATCTGCTATGACGGGACGGCGAGACGCCGCGTCCTGCCTTCTCTCTGGCGCTGATCACGGAGGTCTGGACTCCCTAGGCAGGCCCCTAGGCGTTCCCCCCAGAGGACACCCTTTATGGCCCCTGGGCCATACCCGTGTCCACAGGCGTGCGGGAACCCTGAGTCTCCAGAGGCCGCTCGCGAGGGGCCCCCCCGTCGCCGTCGGCCCCTCCTCTCGAAGGGGAAAGGGGGGTCCTCAATCCCCTTCCTGAATGACCATCGCAATCCAATCTACATTCCTCTACGCACCTCGCAGAGCGGGACTCTCGCCTACTCATGGAGAGGTTCGTAGTTGAGGAAGAGGCGCCGAAGGGAGGCCATGTTTCCGGCCTGTGTTCGAAAGAGTAAAAAGTGGTCATGAAATTGAGGAACTTCAGCCGTAAAAAAAAAAAGGACAAACCAAGCGATGTCCAGGTTTCATCTGGACGTTATTGGGGCGAGGTGGAGCCACATGCAGTACCCGTGTGGCGAAGAATAAAGTTTATTATGCCTGGGACTAGGAAAAATATAATCATTCGTGAATAAAGAGAGGCTTCCCGAGGAAGCCAAAAGCCATAGGATTTAGTGCACGCAGGCTAGATGTGTGGATAACTTCGCTCTTCGAGCGCCCAGCATCGAGACCCGCGATTGATATGATAAAAGGGCCTCACTATTAATCGACCCATGCCATTCCGATGAGGAATCCATGCCCAGTGTTGCTCCACGCACGCCCGGGGTCGGAAAAGCGAAAAAATAAAAAAACTGAGTCCGTATTTTCAGCGGACCGAGGTTCCGTCGGTCGGGTAAAAATGTCTGTAGCCACCGCATGGTGGTTCATCTGGTAATAAATATGGCCTTGAGATAGTCTCCCATTGAAAAGTGCAATGCTGAAGAGTGAGGCTGAAAAATTTGGGGGTCTAATCCCCGAAAAACAATCTGGAAAAGTTGCCACCAAAAACTAAAGCTCCGAATAAGGTGTACAACGTATAAAGTTAAAATAAGGCTCCTTAGACCACAGACACGCATAAAATCTCCCTCGTGTGCGAACTGGTACCACCGAATAAACGAAATTTCCGCTTCGTTGGTCCTAAACGCTAGTCTTCTGCCCGGGGATCCGAAAGAGCAACAAAAAAAAACAAAAATGCCCTAGAAGCTGGACCCCTAGATTCAAGAGAGGTCGATGCCAGGCGGTACAATGCCGCAAAAAAAAAGAGATGCCTATCGGGAGCTGAATTCGTCAAGTACCCGAGTCTCATACCAACAGTTCCTGTTTATGGCCACGCCATGAGAACTGGAATGCATTATTGGTAATGGCGGGTAGACCCCCCTTAGTTCCCTCCATTGTCTGAGACTCGAGAATGCATAGCTGATCGCTGGCTCGGGGTCGCGCTCCCCACGCCCCCACCCCGTTGCCCAGCACCCCCACGTCCGGCGCTTGACCCCCGATTAGAGTGGTCGAGGGCGACTTGCTGGTGCGTACTCCAGGTGTTCCCCTCCACGAGATCCCCGGGGAGCAATCCTGCCAATTGAACAGCGCGGGCACGCCATCACCTTCCAGGGCGTCCCACGGGCCCCCTTCACTAGATAGAGACGGGGTCCTTTGGGCTGCCAGTCGTACTAGAGATAGCCGGTGTGACCCTTCTGGCGGCTTCATCTGCAACGGCCAACCCCGAGCCCCCTTGGTACTCCAGAGTATGGCATCCCCGCCCAGAGGTTACGGGTCGTTCTCCCAGGTATCTCTATTGCAACAAGCGCTGAGTGAACCGGAATCTCCAGCTCTTCTAGTGACCGGTTCCATGAGGTGACCATATCGTTTGATAGGACTGATTACGCGTAGGTGAGCAGCCTCTATGCGAACTGCAGCCCCTCGGAGATCTCTGTGGGGTCTTGAAAACGATGGTCCGGATGCGATTCAGTGAGGAATTGGGCACTCGAAAGAGTGCGTTCTAGGCGGCCGCCCCACCCCCTCCACAAGACCATTCCCCACCTCCCCCCAAATGGCATCACCATCCAGTACTCTACACACCTGAGAGAGCGGGAATACATCGACAGAATATCCACTAGAGATTCTCGAGATTGCACAGGCGGCCAAGAGGCGCCAGTTACCATGGCCCGCCCAAGAACCTCGCTCTCTAAGCGTGTTTGGAGGAGGATCCAATCCCAACGGCAGAGAGTCTCTGAAGGAGGCCATATGGATCGTGAGGATACATTGGGATTCCAAGGCACAGCTGGCAATGTCAGAAAGGTGGCTCTCCACGTTCTCGTCTGATGTCCGTCCTATAAGACAGTCCCGCCCCTAAGGGGCGCAAGTTTCCCACCCCCTTAACCATTTGTCCAGCGAAGGCCCTCCCCCTTCCCTAGTGAAGCTATATCCGCCTCCCCTCCCCGCATAGTAAAAGTCCCGAGGTCCCCCCTGGAACAGTGCAAATCACCGAATCACTGCTCTCAGCTAAGGCACTCTGTAACTTAAGATGATCCCCCGATGGCCGGCGACGCCCCAATGGCTTAAATCACCCATATGAGATCCACCCAAGAGATGACAAACAACGAAATCGCAGGATTCAGCACTCCCTACCCCCACCACTTGACCCCCCTGCCGGCCGCGCTGGAAGAGAGCACGACCCCACCTTGCGCCCCCCTGGCAATTGCGGAGGGGAACTCCCCCTGATTGCCCTTGGCTTGTCTGACTCCGCCAGGAGATCGTAAGGGCTGAGAGTCCACCCCGACAGCTCCCCCTGCGTCCCACCGGCGGCACGAAAAGCCGTCATTGGATCCTACGGTGGCCCCTAGTTCCAGCTTTGCTGTCGCCACGTTCATTCCCCTTAGGCTAACGGGACCGGTTACTTGGATAGGTAAGTCGAGCTAGCTCCGGTGCACCTCGAACTCGCTGGAGGACCCCAACAGGGGCGCGTGCAAGTGTGTGTTCCTGGCACGAATCCCTCCGGGGAGGCCTGCAGTTATAGGGAATTAGTTCCCTAAACGACTCCCATCGAAAAGGAGGACCCAGGGGCGACCCGCAGCGCTCATGCGAATCCCTGCAGGTCATGCTGGGGCTAACTGGAGGAGACCGCTGGATATGGAGGGTACGGCGACACCCGCCGAAGGACAACAGTCCGGGCAGAATGCATACCGCTCGAGACATGTTGCACCGCCGGAATAGCGAGAACGCATGAGACCCCCGTGAGGCCACGCCTATGACATAGAGGGGAGGACAGCGCTTTTCCCATGCATTGCATGGGGCTGAGGATTGGGGCATTGGATGGGAGAGGCATGCACCTGGGAGCACCTAGTTCCAGGCTCCGAACGGTGGCTAATTGATCTCCTTGGTCGGGCGACTCCAGGTGTCGCCCTGGAGATCACCCGGGCCAAACTGTCCTGCCAAGAAAGCGCGGGGCAGTCTCGCCACACCGCCACAGTTTTTTTATTGCGTACGGGCGTCCCCCGGGCCGCCCCGCCTTTGCGGATTTGATCAGGTGGTGTCCCCTTGGGAGTATCTCACAGCGATGCGGCGAGTAATAGCCTGTCGCTCGTTGTCCTTCGACTCTGAGTTGAGCTGCAGACGGAGTTCTGGATTCTCCTTCTGGTCGCATGTCAGGTCGGAGAGCTGGTATTCCCCTCTGCTGGGCGCCTCCCATGAGGTTCCGGGGATACTAGATCCCGGTGCGTCGCACCACAGTGAGACTGGAACCCTGAGTCTCCAAGAGGCCTTTACCGCTCGCCGAGGGGCCCCCCGTCGCCGTACGGCCCCTCCTCTCGAAAGGGGGGTCCATATCCCTTATTTCTCTGAATGCGGCATCGCTTAATCCCCTACATTCCCTCGCACTTCAATCCAGAGCGGGACTTCCTCGCCTCTCCTGAGGTTCGAGAAGATGGCCCCAAGGCCAGGGCCAGTTTCGGCTGGGCCGCAAGACCAAAGGTCCCCGAGGAACGCCCCGCATGTTCAAGCTTAGTCCAGTTCATAATAATTTAGGACGTAGAAGGGGGGGGGGGGGGAGGCTGAGATTGAGTGGAATTGGGGAAAGGGTAGGAGGTGGGTTGAGCAGATACCCTGGCAGATGGTCAAAAGTTGGCCTGGTCTTCTAGAGAGGTACAAGAGAGGCTCCCCGTGGCGAGAAACGCCCCCCGATTCAGAGAGGCCAATCCTCCGCTTTCCCCTCTGCGTACTGCGCGGAGAGTAAGGTATATTAGAAGCTTTTACGACCTTCGCCCTGCATAGTGTTTTAGGGGAAGCACGATTGCCCTTGGCTTGAAAGTGACGGAAAGGGATGAGGAGAAAGGCTGTGTCTATCTCGGACTCCCTGGATGGCAACCCCACAGGGTAGAATAAAATATGGTGACAGTTATAACTGTCACCTTACCCCCCCCTCCGGGGGACCCCTGTAGGGTCTAGTACCTATGCCTGACGCGGGGACCCAGGGCGTAATTGCCAGCGGCCTCCTTGGCGAATCCCGAGTTGCTAGTGAGGCGGGGCAAACTGTCCCGAATCGAAAGAAAGGAGGCATTGGGCGAGGCACCCGCTCGTGCTAAGCGGGGGGAGACGGGCCGGAGCGGGGTACCCGCCGCACTCGGAGGAATTGCACCGCGCAAGTCGAGAACAACCCCCGTGAGGCCAGTGAACGCCCATAGAGGGGAGGAGGCGTCCTTTTCCCTTGCAGGACAGCATGGAGAGCCTATGACAGCATCCTGTTCCGGCGCCCGAACGAGGGCTTGACTCCTTGCGGGCGACCTCCAGGTGTCCCCCCGATATCCCGCGGGGCCAACCTGCCAAGAAAGCGGGGGGCTCTTCCCGCCACACCGCGAGGCAGTGTCCCCCGGGGGCCCCCTCCTTGCGAGACGGGGCCCTTGGGATCTGCAGGCGACTCGGAGAAGCCGTTCTGCCTTCTCCTACTGGCGCAGCAACGGAGGCTGGACTCACCTCTAGCGCCACCAGAGGTACACTGGGATAACCGTGTCCACAGAGCTGAGCGGAACCCTGAGACTCCAGAGGCCGCTCGCGAGGGGGCCCCCGTCGCCGTCGGCCCCTCCTCTGAAAGGGGGGTCCAATCC
Source organism: Okapia johnstoni (assembly GCA_024291935.2). Lineage (NCBI taxonomy): Eukaryota > Metazoa > Chordata > Mammalia > Artiodactyla > Giraffidae > Okapia > Okapia johnstoni. The sequence goes on from JAGTYA010000060.1 coordinate 46,386, forward strand.
CCTTCCTGAATGCCATCGCAATCCCTACATTCCCTCGCACCTCCAGAGCGGGACTCTCGCCTCTCCTGAGGTTCGAGAAGAGGCCCCAAGGGGCCAGTTCCGGCCGCAAGACCAAAGGTCCCCGAGGAACCCCCATCGGCAAGCGAGTCCAGTTCCCTGGACGTGAGGCGAGGGGAAGCCCAGCAGCCCCTGGCGATGTCAAAGGAGGCCTGGACTTCTCAGAGGCAACAAGAGAGGCTCCCCGAGGCGCCACGCCCCCGATTCAGAGAGGCCACCCCCGCTTCCCCCCCCTGCGCCGCGCGGAAAAGCACGACCTTCGCCCCTGCATTCGAGGGGAAGCCCGATTGCCCTTGGCTGTGACCGGAGAGAAAGGCTGAGTCCCCTCGACTCCCTGGAGGCCACCCCACAGGTGCCAGTTATACCTGTCCCCCCCCCCCCCCCTCCGGGGACCCCCGAGGGTCCTAGCTCCATGCCTGACGCGGACCCAGGGCGCTGCAGCGCCTCCTGGCGAATCCCGAGGCTGCTCTCGGGCCCCTGTCCGCTCGAAAGGAGGCATGGCGACCCCGCTGGGCTAACGGGGGAGACGGGCCGGGGTACCCGCCGCAACTCGAGAATGCACCGCCGCAAGTCGAGAAACACCCCCGTGAGGCCACGCCCATAGAGGGAGGAGGCGCTTTTTTTTCCCTTGCAGGGCATGGAGAGCATGCCCCGGCACCTGTTCCGGCTCCGAACGGGGCTTGACTCCTTGCGGGCGACTCCAGGTGTCCCCCGAGATCCCCGGGCCAACCTGCCAAGAAAGCGGGGCTTCCCCCCCACCGCGAGGGCGTCCCCCGGGCCCCCCTCCTTGCGAGACGGGGCCCTTGGGATCTGCAGCGACGCGAGAGCCGTCCTGCCTTCTCTCTGGCGCTGCAACGGAGGCTGGACTCCCTCTAGGCGCCCCCAGAGGTTCCCTGGGATACCCGTGTCCACAGGCGAGCGGAACCCTGAGTCTCCAGAGGCCGCTCGCGAGGGCCCCCCCCCCGTCGCCGTCGGCCCCTCCTCTCGAAAGGGGGGTCCAATCCCCTTCCTGAATGCCATCGCAATCCCTACATTCCCTCGCACCTCCAGAGCGGGACTCTCGCCTCTCCTGAGGTTCGAGAAGAGGCCCCAAGGGGCCAGTTCCGGCCGCAAGACCAAAGGTCCCCGAGGAACCCCCATCGGCAAGCGAGTCCAGTTCCCTGGACGTGAGGCGAGGGGAAGCCCAGCAGCCCCTGGCGATGTCAAAGGAGGCCTGGACTTCTCAGAGGCAACAAGAGAGGCTCCCCGAGGCGCCACGCCCCCGATTCAGAGAGCCCACCCCCGCTTCCCCCTGCGCCGCGCGGAAAAGCACGACCTTCGCCCCTGCATTCGAGGGGAAGCCCGATTGCCCTTGGCTGTGACCGGAGAGAAAGGCTGAGTCCCCTCGACTCCCTGGAGGCCACCCCACAGGTGCCAGTTATACCTGTCCCCCCCCCCCCTCCGGGGACCCCCGAGGGTCCTAGCTCCATGCCTGACGCGGACCCAGGGCGCTGCAGCGCCTCCTGGCGAATCCCGAGGCTGCTCGGCCCCTGCCCCTGTCCGCTCGAAAGGAGGCATGGCGACCCCGCTGGGCTAACGGGGGAGACGGGCCGGGGTACCCGCCGCAACTCGAGAATGCACCGCCGCAAGTCGAGAACACCCCCGTGAGGCCACGCCCATAGAGAGGGAGGAGGCTTTTTTTTTCCCTTGCAGGGCATGGAGAGCATGCCCCGGCACCTGTTCCGGCTCCGAACGGGGCTTGACTCCTTGCGGGCGACTCCAGGTGTCCCCCGAGATCCCCGGGCCAACCCTGCCAAGAAAGCGGGGCTTCCCGCCCACACACCGCGAGGGCGTCCCCCGGGCCCCCCTCCTTGCGAGACGGGGCCCTTGGGATCTGCAGCGACGCGAGAGCCGTCCTGCCTTCTCTCTGGCGCTGCAACGGAGGCTGGACTCCCTCTAGGCGCCCCCAGAGGTTCCCTGGGATACCCGTGTCCCACAGGCGAGCGGAACCCTGAGTCTCCAGAGGCCGCTCGCGAGGCCCCCCCCCGTCGCCGTCGGCCCCTCCTCTCGAAAGGGGGGTCCAATCCCCTTCCTGAATGCCATCGCAATCCCTACATTCCCTCGCACCTCCAGAGCGGGACTCTCGCCTCTCCTGAGGTTCGAGAAGAGGCCCCAAGGGGCCAGTTCCGGCCGCAAGACCAAAGGTCCCCGAGGAACCCCCATCGGCAAGCGAGTCCAGTTCCCTGGACGTGAGGCGAGGGGAAGCCCAGCAGCCCCTGGCGATGTCAAAGGAGGCCTGGACTTCTCAGAGGCAACAAGAGAGGCTCCCCGAGGCGCCACGCCCCCGATTCAGAGAGCCCACCCCCGCTTCCCCCTGCGCGCGCGGAAAAGCACGACCTTCGCCCCTGCATTCGAGGGGAAAGCCCGATTGCCCTTGGCTGTGACCGGAGAGAAAGGCTGAGTCCCCTCGACTCCCTGGAGGCCACCCCACAGGTGCCAGTTATACCTGTCCCCCCTCCCCCCCTCCGGGGACCCCCGAGGGTCCTAGCTCCATGCCTGACGCGGACCCAGGGCGCTGCAGCGCCTCCTGGCGAATCCCGAGGCTGCTCGGGCCCCTGTCCGCTCGAAAGGAGGCATGGCGACCCCGCTGGGCTAACGGGGGAGACGGGCCGGGGTACCCGCCGCAACTCGAGAATGCACCGCCGCAAGTCGAGAACACCCCCCCGTGAGGCCACGCCCATAGAGGGAGGAGGCGCTTTTTTCCCTTGCAGGGCATGGAGAGCATGCCCCGGCACCTGTTCCGGCTCCGAACGGGGCTTGACTCCTTGCGGGCGACTCCAGGTGTGTCCCCCGAGATCCCCGGGCCAACCTGCCAAGAAAGCGGGGCTTTCCCGCCACCACACCGCGAGGGCGTCCCCCGGGCCCCCCTCCTTGCGAGACGGGGCCCTTGGGATCTGCAGCGACGCGAGAGCCGTCCTGCCTTCTCTCTGGCGCTGCAACGGAGGCTGGACTCCCTCTAGGCGCCCCCAGAGGTTCCCTGGGATACCCGTGTCCACAGGCGAGCGGAACCCTGAGTCTCCAGAGGCCGCTCGCGAGGGGCCCCCCGTCGCCGTCGGCCCCTCCTCTCGAAAGGGGGGTCCAATCCCCTTCCTGAATGCCATCGCAATCCCTACATTCCCTCGCACCTCCAGAGCGGGACTCTCGCCTCTCCTGAGGTTCGAGAAGAGGCCCCAAGGGGCCAGTTCCGGCCGCAAGACCAAAGGTCCCCGAGGAACCCCCATCGGCAAGCGAGTCCAGTTCCCTGGACGTGAGGCGAGGGAAGCCCCCAGCAGCCCCTGGCGATGTCAAAGGAGGCCTGGACTTCTCAGAGGCAACAAGAGAGGCTCCCCGAGGCGCCACGCCCCCGATTCAGAGAGGCCACCCCCGCTTCCCCCTGCGCCGCGCGGAAAAGCACGACCTTCGCCCCTGCATTCGAGGGGAAGCCCGATTGCCCTTGGCTGTGACCGGAGAGAAAGGCTGAGTCCCCTCGACTCCCTGGAGGCCACCCCACAGGTGCCAGTTATACCTGTCCCCTCCCCCCCTCCGGGGACCCCCGAGGGTCCTAGCTCCATGCCTGACGCGGACCCAGGGCGCTGCAGCGCCTCCTGGCGAATCCCGAGGCTGCTCGGGCCCCTGTCCGCTCGAAAGGAGGCATGGCGACCCCGCTGGGCTAACGGGGGAGACGGGCCGGGGTACCCGCCGCAACTCGAGAATGCACCGCCGCAAGTCGAGAACACCCCCGTGAGGCCACGCCCATAGAGGGAGGAGGCGCTTTTCCCTTGCAGGGCATGGAGAGCATGCCCCGGCACCTGTTCCGGCTCCGAACGGGGCTTGACTCCTTGCGGGCGACTCCAGGTGTCCCCCGAGATCCCCGGGCCAACCTGCCAAGAAAGCGGGGCTTCCCGCCACACCGCGAGGGCGTCCCCCGGGCCCCCCTCCTTGCGAGACGGGGCCCTTGGGATCTGCAGCGACGCGAGAGCCGTCCTGCCTTCTCTCTGGCGCTGCAACGGAGGCTGGACTCCCTCTAGGCGCCCCCAGAGGTTCCCTGGGATACCCGTGTCCACAGGCGAGCGGAACCCTGAGTCTCCAGAGGCCGCTCGCGAGGGGCCCCCCGTCGCCCGTCGGCCCCTCCTCTCGAAAGGGGGGTCCAATCCCCTTCCTGAATGCCATCGCAATCCCTACATTCCCTCGCACCTCCAGAGCGGGACTCTCTCGCCTCTCCTGAGGTTTCGAGAAGAGGCCCCAAGGGGCCAGTTCCGGCCGCAAGACCAAAGGTCCCCGAGGAACCCCCATCGGCAAGCGAGTCCAGTTCCCTGGACGTGAGGCGAGGGGAAGCCCAGCAGCCCCTGGCGATGTCAAAGGAGGCCTGGACTTCTCAGAGGCAACAAGAGAGGCTCCCCGAGGCGCCACGCCCCCGATTCAGAGAGGCCACCCCCGCTTCCCCCTGCGCCGCGCGGAAAAGCACGACCTTCGCCCCTGCATTCGAGGGGAAGCCCGATTGCCCTTGGCTGTGACCGGAGAGAAAGGCTGAGTCCCCTCGACTCCCTGGAGGCCACCCCACAGGTGCCAGTTATACCTGTCCCCTCCCCCCCTCCGGGGACCCCCGAGGGTCCTAGCTCCATGCCTGACGCGGACCCAGGGCGCTGCAGCGCCTCCTGGCGAATCCCGAGGCTGCTCGGGCCCCCTGTCCGCTCGAAAGGAGGCATGGCGACCCCGCTGGGCTAACGGGGGAGACGGGCCGGGGTACCCGCCGCAACTCGAGAATGCACCGCCGCAAGTCGAGAACACCCCCGTGAGGCCACGCCCATAGAGGGAGGAGGCGCTTTTCCCTTGCAGGGCATGGAGAGCATGCCCCGGCACCTGTTCCGGCTCCGAACGGGGGCTTGACTCCTTGCGGGCGACTCCAGGTGTCCCCCCCGAGATCCCCGGGCCAACCTGCCAAGAAAGCGGGGCTTCCCGCCACACACCGCGAGGGCGTCCCCCGGGCCCCCCTCCTTGCGAGACGGGGCCCTTGGGATCTGCAGCGACGCGAGAGCCGTCCTGCCTTCTCTCTGGCGCTGCAACGGAGGCTGGACTCCCTCTAGGCGCCCCCAGAGGTTCCCTGGGATACCCGTGTCCACAGGCGAGCGGAACCCTGAGTCTCCAGAGGCCGCTCGCGAGGGGCCCCCCGTCGCCGTCGGCCCCTCCTCTCGAAAGGGGGGTCCAATCCCCTTCCTGAATGCCATCGCAATCCCTACATTCCCTCGCACCTCCAGAGCGGGACTCTCGCCTCTCCTGAGGTTCGAGAAGAGGCCCCAAGGGGCCAGTTCCGGCCGCAAGACCAAAGGTCCCCGAGGAACCCCCCATCGGCAAGCGAGTCCAGTTCCCTGGACGTGAGGCGAGGGGAAGCCCAGCAGCCCCTGGCGATGTCAAAGGAGGCCTGGACTTCTCAGAGGCAACAAGAGAGGCTCCCCGAGGCGCCACGCCCCCGATTCAGAGAGGCCACCCCCGCTTCCCCCTGCGCCGCGCGGAAAAGCACGACCTTCGCCCCTGCATTCGAGGGGAAGCCCGATTGCCCTTGGCTGTGACCGGGAGAGAAAGGCTGAGTCCCCTCGACTCCCTGGAGGCCACCCCACACAGTGCCAGTTATACCTGTCCCCTCCCCCCCCCCGGGGGACCCCCGAGGGTCCTAGCTCCATGCCTGACGCGGACCCAGGGCGCTGCAGCGCCTCCTGGCGAATCCCGAGGCTGCTCGGGCCCCTGTCCGCTCGAAAGGAGGCATGGCGACCCCGCTGGGCTAACGGGGGAGACGGGCCGGGGGGGTACCCGCCGCAACTCGAGAATGCACCGCCGCAAGTCGAGAACACCCCCGTGAGGCCACGCCCATAGAGGGAGGAGGCGCTTTTTCCCTTGCAGGGCATGGAGAGCATGCCCCGGCACCTGTTCCGGCTCCGAACGGGGCTTGACTCCTTGCGGGCGACTCCAGGTGTCCCCCGAGATCCCCGGGCCAACCTGCCAAGAAAGCGGGGCTTCCCGCCCACACCGCGAGGGCGTCCCCCGGGCCCGGCCCCCCTCCTTGCGAGACGGGGCCCCTTGGGATCTGCAGCGACGCGAGAGCCGTCCTGCCTTCTCTCTGGCGCTGCAACGGAGGCTGGACTCCCTCTAGGCGCCCCCCAGAGGTTCCCTGGGATACCCGTGTCCACAGGCGAGCGGAACCCTGAGTCTCCAGAGGCCGCGCGCGCGAGGGGCCCCCCGTCGCCGTCGGCCCCTCCTCTCGAAAGGGGGGTCCAATCCCCTTCCTGAATGCCATCGCAATCCCTACATTCCCTCGCACCTCCAGAGCGGGACTCTACTCGCCTCTCCTGAGGTTCGAGAAGAGGCCCCAAGGGGCCAGTTTCCGGCCGCAAGACCAAAGGTCCCCGAGGAAACCCCATCGGCAAGCGAGTCCAGTTCCCTGGACGTGAGGCGAGGGGAAGCCCAGCAGCCCCTGGCGATGTCAAAGGAGGCCTGGACTTCTCAGAGGCAACAAGAGAGGCTCCCCGAGGCGCCACGCCCCCGATTCAGAGAGGCCACCCCCGTTCCCCCTGCGCCCGCGCGAAAAAAGCACGACCTTCGCCCCTGCATTCGAGGGGAAGCCCGATTGCCTTGGCTGTGACCGGAAGAGAAAGGCTGAGTCCCCTCGACATCCCCTGGAGGCCCACCCCAGGTGCCAGTTATACCTGTCCCCTCCCCCCCTCCGGGGACCCCCGACGAGGGTCCTAGCTCCATGCCTGACGCGGACCCAGGGCGCTGCAGCGCAACTCTCCTGGCGAATCCCGAGCGGCTCTCGGCCCCCTGTCCGCTCGAAAGGGGGCATGGCGACCCCGCTGGGCTAACGGGGGAGACGGGCCGGGGTACCCTCCGCAACTCGAGAAATGCACCGAGCCGCAAGTCGAGAACACACCCCCGTGAGGCCACGCCCATAGAGGGAGGATGCGCTTTTTCCCTTGCAGGGCATGGAGGAGCATGCCCCGGCACCTGTTTTCTGGCTTCCGAACGGGGCTTGACTCCTTGTCGGGCGACTCCAGGTGTCCCCCGAGATCCCCCGGGCCAACCTGCCCCAAGAAAGCGGGGCTTCCCGCCACACCAACAACACCGCGAGGGAGTCCCCGGCCCCCCCTCCTTGCGAGACGGGGGCCCTTGGATCTGCAGCGACGCGAGAGCCGTCCTTCCTTCTCTCTGGCGCTGCAACGGAGGCTGGACTCCCTCTAGGCGCCCCCAGAGGTTCCCTGGGATTACCCGTGCCACAGGCGAGCGAAACCCTGAGTCTCCAGAGGCCCTCTCAGCGATGGGACCGCCCCGGTCGACCGACGGCCCCCTCCCTCCGTCGACAGGGTGGGGTCCAATCCCCCATCCTCGAATGCCCATCGGGCGCGCGTCACTACATGTCCCCTCGGCGAAGCACTACAGAGCGGGGGCAGGCTTCGACCGCCTCTCCAGAGTTTCGATGAAGAGGGGGGGGGGGCGCCTAGGAGGGGCCGAGATTTCCCGTGTCCCATGACGCAGAAGGTCCCGAGGAACCCTACGATCCGGCCAAGCGGGATGGTGGCCAGTTGTGCCGGGCCGTTGTGAGCGGAGAGGTGGCGTGAGGGCGGAGAAGCCCAGGGGGGCGGGCGCCCTGGCGATTGTCAAAGAGAGGGACTGGACCCGAGAGCTAAGGGCAGGCGAGGGCAAGAGAAGGCTGGGCCCTAGAGGTGGGACGCCACGGCCCGGCACCGATTCCAGAAGGTGCCACACCCGTGCGCGGCTTAGCCGCCCTAGGGGCGCGCGTGCGGCGGAAAAACGGCAAGTCCTGTCGTGCCCTGGGCAGGAGTTGCGGCGGAGTGTGGAAGGCCCTATTTGCCGCTTTGGTCTGTGTGACGGGCGAGATCAAAGGTCCTGGAGTCCCCCTCGACTTGGGCGGGGGGGGCCGGCTGGAGGCCAACATCCACAGTTGGCCAGGTATATAACGCTGTCCCCCTCCCCCCCTACGGGGACCCCCGAGGGTCCTAGCTCGCATCCTGACGCGGAACGTCCAGCGGCGCTGCAGCCTCCTGCGAATCCCGAGGCTGCTCGGAGTCCCCCTGTCCGCGCTCGATAAGGAGGCATGGCGACCCCGCTGTGGCTAACGGGGGAGTCGGCCGGGTACCCGCCGCAACTCGAGAATGCACCGCCAGCAAGTCGAGAACACCCCCGTGAGCCACGCCATAGAGGGAGGAGCGCTTTTTCCCACTTGCAGGGCATGGAGAGCAGGCCCCGTCCACCTGATTCCCCTCCGAACGGGGCTTGACTCCTTGCGGGCGACTCCAGGTGTCCCCCGAGATCCCCGGGCCAACCTGCCAAGAAAGCGGGGCTTCCCGCCACACACCGCGAGGGCGTCCCCCGGGCCCCCCTCCTTGCGAGACGGGGCCCTTGGGATCTGCAGCGACGCGAGAGCCGTCCTGCCTTCTCTCCTGGCGCTGCAACGGAGGCTGGACTCCCTCTAGGCGCCCCCAGAGGTTCCCTGGGATACCCGTGTCCACAGGCGAGCGGAACCCTGAGTCTCCAGAGGCCGCTCGCGAGGGGCCCCCCGTCGCCGTCGGCCCCTCCTCTCGAAAGGGGGGTCCAATCCCCTTCCTGAATGCCATCGCAATCCCTACATTCCCTCGCACCTCCAGAGCGGGACTCTCGCCTCTCCTGAGGTTCGAGAAGAGGCCCCAAGGGGCCAGTTCCGGCCGCAAGACCAAAGGTCCCCGAGGAACCCCCATCGGCAAGCGAGTCCAGTTCCCTGGACGTGAGGCGAGGGGAAGCCCAGCAGCCCCTGGCGATGTCAAAGGAGGCCTGGACTTCTCAGAGGCAACAAGAGAGGCTCCCCGAGGCGCCACGCCCCCGATTCAGAGAGGCCACCCCCGCTTCCCCCTGCGCCGCGCGGAAAAGCACGACCTTCGCCCCTGCATTCGAGGGGAAGCCCGATTGCCCTTGGCTGTGACCGGAGAGAAAGGCTGAGTCCCCTCGACTCCCTGGAGGCCACCCCACAGGTGCCAGTTATACCTGTCCCCTCCCCCCCTCCGGGGACCCCCGAGGGTCCTAGCTCCATGCCTGACGCGGACCCAGGGCGCTGCAGCGCCTCCTGGCGAATCCCGAGGCTGCTCGGGCCCCTGTCCGCTCGAAAGGAGGCATGGCGACCCCGCTGGGCTAACGGGGGAGACGGGCCGGGGTACCCGCCGCAACTCGAGAATGCACCGCCGCAAGTCGAGAACACCCCCGTGAGGCCACGCCCATAGAGGGAGGAGGCGCTTTTCCCTTGCAGGGCATGGAGAGCATGCCCCGGCACCTGTTCCGGCTCCGAACGGGGCTTGACTCCTTGCGGGCGACTCCAGGTGTCCCCCGAGATCCCCGGGCCAACCTGCCAAGAAAGCGGGGCTTCCCGCCACACCGCGAGGGCGTCCCCCGGGCCCCCCTCCTTGCGAGACGGGGCCCTTGGGATCTGCAGCGACGCGAGAGCCGTCCTGCCTTCTCTCTGGCGCTGCAACGGAGGCTGGACTCCCTCTAGGCGCCCCCAGAGGTTCCCTGGGATACCCGTGTCCACAGGCGAGCGGAACCCTGAGTCTCCAGAGGCCGCTCGCGAGGGGCCCCCCGTCGCCGTCGGCCCCTCCTCTCGAAAGGGGGGTCCAATCCCCTTCCTGAATGCCATCGCAATCCCTACATTCCCTCGCACCTCCAGAGCGGGACTCTCGCCTCTCCTGAGGTTCGAGAAGAGGCCCCAAGGGGCCAGTTCCGGCCGCAAGACCAAAGGTCCCCGAGGAACCCCCATCGGCAAGCGAGTCCAGTTCCCTGGACGTGAGGCGAGGGGAAGCCCAGCAGCCCCTGGCGATGTCAAAGGAGGCCTGGACTTCTCAGAGGCAACAAGAGAGGCTCCCCGAGGCGCCACGCCCCCGATTCAGAGAGGCCACCCCCGCTTCCCCTTGCGCCGCGCGGAAAAGCACGACCTTCGCCCCTGCATTCGAGGGGAAGCCCGATTGCCCTTGGCTGTGACCGGAGAGAAAGGCTGAGTCCCCTCGACTCCCTGGAGGCCACCCCACAGGTGCCAGTTATACCTGTCCCCTCCCCCCCTCCGGGGACCCCCGAGGGTCCTAGCTCCATGCCTGACGCGGACCCAGGGCGCTGCAGCGCCTCCTGGCGAATCCCGAGGCTGCTCGGGCCCCTGTCCGCTCGAAAGGAGGCATGGCGACCCCGCTGGGCTAACGGGGGAGACGGGCCGGGGTACCCGCCGCAACTCGAGAATGCACCGCCGCAAGTCGAGAACACCCCCGTGAGGCCACGCCCATAGAGGGAGGAGGCGCTTTTCCCTTGCAGGGCATGGAGAGCATGCCCCGGCACCTGTTCCGGCTCCGAACGGGGCTTGACTCCTTGCGGGCGACTCCAGGTGTCCCCCGAGATCCCCGGGCCAACCTGCCAAGAAAGCGGGGCTTCCCGCCACACCGCGAGGGCGTCCCCCGGGCCCCCCTCCTTGCGAGACGGGGCCCTTGGGATCTGCAGCGACGCGAGAGCCGTCCTGCCTTCTCTCTGGCGCTGCAACGGAGGCTGGACTCCCTCTAGGCGCCCCCAGAGGTTCCCTGGGATACCCGTGTCCACAGGCGAGCGGAACCCTGAGTCTCCAGAGGCCGCTCGCGAGGGGCCCCCCGTCGCCGTCGGCCCCTCCTCTCGAAAGGGGGGTCCAATCCCCTTCCTGAATGCCATCGCAATCCCTACATTCCCTCGCACCTCCAGAGCGGGACTCTCGCCTCTCCTGAGGTTCGAGAAGAGGCCCCAAGGGGCCAGTTCCGGCCGCAAGACCAAAGGTCCCCGAGGAACCCCCATCGGCAAGCGAGTCCAGTTCCCTGGACGTGAGGCGAGGGGAAGCCCAGCAGCCCCTGGCGATGTCAAAGGAGGCCTGGACTTCTCAGAGGCAACAAGAGAGGCTCCCCGAGCCGCCACGCCCCCGATTCAGAGAGGCCACCCCCGCTTCCCCCTGCGCCGCGCGGAAAAGCACGACCTTCGCCCCTGCATTCGAGGGGAAGCCCGATTGCCCTTGGCTGTGACCGGAGAGAAAGGCTGAGTCCCCTCGACTCCCTGGAGGCCACCCCACAGGTGCCAGTTATACCTGTCCCCTCCCCCCCTCCGGGGACCCCCGAGGGTCCTAGCTCCATGCCTGACGCGGACCCAGGGCGCTGCAGCGCCTCCTGGCGAATCCCGAGGCTGCTCGGGCCCCTGTCCGCTCGAAAGGAGGCATGGCGACCCCGCTGGGCTAACGGGGGAGACGGGCCGGGGTACCCGCCGCAACTCGAGAATGCACCGCCGCAAGTCGAGAACACCCCCGTGAGGCCACGCCCATAGAGGGAGGAGGCGCTTTTCCCTTGCAGGGCATGGAGAGCATGCCCCGGCACCTGTTCCGGCTCCGAACGGGGCTTGACTCCTTGCGGGCGACTCCAGGTGTCCCCCGAGATCCCCGGGCCAACCTGCCAAGAAAGCGGGGCTTCCCGCCACACCGCGAGGGCGTCCCCCGGGCCCCCCTCCTTGCGAGACGGGGCCCTTGGGATCTGCAGCGACGCGAGAGCCGTCCTGCCTTCTCTCTGGCGCTGCAACGGAGGCTGGACTCCCTCTAGGCGCCCCCAGAGGTTCCCTGGGATACCCGTGTCCACAGGCGAGCGGAACCCTGAGTCTCCCAGAGGCCGCTCGCGAGGGGCCCCCCGTCGCCGTCGGCCCCTCCTCTCGAAAGGGGGGTCCAATCCCCTTCCTGAATGCCATCGCAATCCCGCCCCTGCATTCGAGGGGAAGCCCGATTGCCCTTGGCTGTGACCGGAGAGAAAGGCTGAGTCCCCTCGACGCCCTGGAGGCCACCCCACAGGTGCCAGTTATACCTGTCCCCTCCCCCCCTCCGGGGACCCCCGAGGGTCCTAGCTCCATGCCTGACGCGGACCCAAGGCGCTGCAGCGCCTCCTGGCGAATCCCGAGGCTGCTCGGAGCCCCTGTCCGCTCGAAAGAGGCATGGCGACCCCGCTGGGCTAACGGGGGGAGACGGCCGGGGTACCCGCCGCAACTCGAGAATGCACCGCCCGCAAGTCGAGAACACCCCCGTGAGGCCACGCCCATAGAGGGAGAGGCGCTTTTTTTTTCCCTTGCAGGCATGGAGAGCATGCCCCGGCACCTGTTCCGGCTCCGAACGTGGGCTTTACTCCTTGCGGGCGACTCCAGGTGTCCCCCTAGAGATCCCCGGGCCAACCTGCCAAGAAAGCGGGCTTCCCGCAGCACACCGCGAAGGGGCGTCCCCCGGGCCCCCCTCCTTGCGAGACGGGGCCCTTGGGATCTGCAGCGACGCGAGAGCCGTCCTGCCTTCTCTCTGGCGCTGCAAAACGGAGGCTTGGACTCCCTCTAGCCGCCCCCAGAGGTTCCCTGGGATACCCGTGTCCACAGGCGACGGAACCCTGAGTCTCCAGAAGGCCGCTCGCTCAGGGGCCCCCCCGTCGCCGTCGCCCCTCCTCTCGAAAGGAGGGTCCAATCCCCTTCCTGAATGCCATCGCAATCCCTACATTTCCCTTCGCACCTCCAGAGCGAGTGACTCTCGCCTCTCCTGAGGTTCGAGAAGAGGCCCCAAGGGCCATTTCCGGCCGCAAGACCAAAGGTCCCCAGGGAAACCCCCATCGCAAGCGAGTCCAGTTTTCCCTGGGACTGAGGCGAGGGAAGCCCCAGCAGCCCCTGGCGATGTCAAAGGAGGCCTGGACTTCTCAGAGGCAACAAGAGAGGCTCCCCGAGGCCCCACGCCCCCCGATTCAGAGAGGCCACCCCCGCTTCCCCTGCGCGCCGCGCGGAAAAAAGCAAAACGACCTTTCGCCCCTGCAATCGAGGGGAAGTCCCGAATTGCCCTTGCTGTGACCGGAGAGAAAGGCTGAGTCCCCTCGACCCTGGAGGCCACCCCACAGGTGCCAGTTATACCTGTCCCCTCCCCCCCCCCTCCTGGGACCCCCGAGGGTCCCTAGCTCCATGCCTGACGCGGACCCAGGGCGCTGCATGCGCCTCCCACCTGGCGAATCCCGATCTGCTCGTTGGCCCCTGTCCGCTCGAAAGGAGCATGGCGACCCCGCTGGGCTAACGGGGGAGACGGGCCCAGGTACCCGCCGCAACTCGAGAAATGCACCGCCGCAAGTCGAGAACACCCCCGTGAGGCCACGCCCATAGAGGGAGGACTTGCCCCTTTTCCCTTGCCGGCAGTGGAGAGCATGCCCCGGCACCTTTCTCCGGCTCCGAACGGGGGCTTGACTCCTTGCGGGCGACTCCAGGTGTTCCCCCCGAGATCCCCGGGCCAACCTGCCCAAGAAAGCTGGGCTTCCCCACAACACCGCGAGGGCGTTCCCCCCGGCCCCCCTCCTTGCGAGACGGGCCCCTTGGGAATCTGCAGACGACGCGAGAGCCGTCCTGTGGACCTGCCTTCTCTCTGGCGCTGCATCAACGGAAGCTAGACTTCAACCCTCTAAGCGCCCCCAGCAAGGCCTGGACTCCCTGGGGCAAAAATAACCGAAGGTCCCCCAGCGAGCGGAAACCCTGAGTCTCCAGAGGCCGCAATCGCGAAGGCCCCCCCCCGTCCGCCGTCGGCCCCCTCCTCTCGAAAGGGGGGTCCAATCCCCTTCCTGAAATGCCATCGCAATCCCTACATTCCCTCCGCACCTCCAAGCGGGAACTCTCGCACTCTCCTTGAGGCCTTTTCGAGAAGAGGCCCCAAGGGCCAGTTCCGGCCGCAAAGACCAAAGGGTCCCCCTAGAAACCTCCCCCCCATCGGCAAGCGAATCCCATGTTTTTTCCCTGGACGTGAGCCCGAGGGGGAAGCCCAGCAGCCCCTGGCGATGTCAAAGGAGGCCTGGACTTCTCAGAGTGCAACAAGAGAGTGCTCCCCGAGCGCCTCGCCCCCAGCCCCCGAATTCAGAGAGGCCACCCCCCGCGTTCCCCCCTGCCGCCGCGCGGAAAAAGCACGAACCTTCGCCCCTGCATTCGAGGGGAAGCCCGATTGCCCTTGGCTGTGACCGAGAGAAAGGGCTGAGTCCCTATCGACTCCCTCCCGGGAGGCCACCCCACAGTTTCCAGTTATTTACCTGTCCCCTCCCCCAACCTCCGGGGAACCCCCGAGGGTCCTAGCTCCAAACTAACCCTGACGGACGCGAAAACCCATGAATGCAGGCTCTACCAGACACAAAAACCAGCGCCTCGCCGGCGAATCCCGAGGCTTGCTCGTAGGCCCCTGTCCGCTCGAAAGGAGGCATGGCGACCCCGCCTGGGCCTAACGGGGGAGACGGGCCGGGGTACCCGCCGCAACGCGAGAATGCCCCGCCGCAAGTCCGAAACACCCCCGTGAGGCCACCGCCCATAGAGGGAGGCAGCGCGCATTTTCCCTTGCAGGTGCATGGAGAGCACCCCGGCAACCTGAGACCCGGCCACCGAACGGGCTTGACTCCCTTGCGGGCGACTCCAGTGTCCCCCGAGATCCCCGGGCCAAACCTGCCAAGAAAAGCGGGGCTCCCGCAAAAAATAACCACACCGCGAGGGCGTCCCCCGGGCCCCCCTCCTTGCGAGACGGGCCCTTGAGAATCTGCAGCGACGCGAGAGCCGTCCTGCCCTTCTCTTCTGGCGCTGCAACGGAGGCTTGGACTCCCTCTAGATAACACGTGAGGGCGCTCCCCAGAGTTCCCTGGGATACCCGTGTCCACAGGTGCATAAGAAGCTGAGTCCAACCCTCAGAGTCTCCAGAGGCCGCTCGCGAGGGCCCGCCACCCCGTCGCCGTCGGCCCCTCCTCTCGAAAGGGGTCCAATCCCCTTCCTGAATGCCATCGCAATCCCTACATTCCCTCGCACCTCCAGAGCGGGACTCTCGCCTCTCCTGAGGTTCGAGAAGAGGCCCCCCCAAGGGGCCAGTTCCGGCCGCAAAGACCAAAGGTCCCCGAGGAACCCCCCATCGGCAAGCGAGTCCAGTTCCCTGGACGTGAGGCGAGGGGAAGCCCAGCAGCCCCCTGGCATGTCAAAGGAGGCCTGGACTTCTCAGAGGCAACAAGAGAGGTCCTCCCCCGAGCAGCCACGCCCCCGATTCAGAGAGGCCACCCCCACGCTTCCCCCCCCCTGCGCCGCGCCGGAAAAGCACACCTTCACGCCCCTGCATTCGAGTGGGAAGCCCGATGGCCCTTGGCTGTGACCGAGAGAAAGGCTGAGGTCCCCTCAGATTCCCTGAGGCCACCCCACAGGTGCCAGATATACCTGTCTCCCCTCCCCCCCTCTCGGGACCCCCGTGGTCCTAGCTCCATGCCTGACCGGACCCACAGGCGCTGGCAGCGCCTCCTGCGAACCCCCGAGGCTGCTCGAGCCCCTGTCCGCTCGAAAGAGGCATGGCGACCCCGCTGGGCTAACGGGGAACCGGCCGGTATAACCCGCCGCAACTCGAGAATGCACCGCCGCAAGTCGAGAACACCCCCGTGAGGCCACGCCCCATAAGGAGAGTGTAGCCTTATTTCCCTTGCCTGGGCATGAGAGCATCCCCCGGCACCTGTTTCCGGCTCCGAACGGGGCTTGACTCCTTGCCGGGCGACTCCAGTTCCCCCTAATCCCCAAGCCAACCTGCCAAGAAAAGCGGCTGTCCCGCCACCCGCGAGGCTCCCCCCCACCCCCTCCTTGCAGACGGGCCCTTAGGATCTGCATCGAACGCGAGAGCCGTCCTGCCCTTCTCTCTGGCGCTGCAAAACGGAAGACTCCCTCCCTAGCGCCCCCAGTGGTTCCCTGGATACCCTTCCACAGGCGAGCGCGAACCCTGATCTCCAGATGCCGCTCTGCGAGGGGCCCCCCTACGCTCGTCTCCCCCTCCCTCGAATGGGCGGGTCCAATCCCCTTTTTGAATGCCATCGCAATCCCTACATTCCCTCGCACCTCCTTAGCGGACTCTCGCCTCTCCTCGAGTTCGAGAAGAGGGCCCCCAAGGGCCATTCCGCCGCAAACCAAAGTCCCCGAGGAACCCCCATCGGCAAGCGATCCAGTTCCCTGACGATGCGCAGCGAAGCCCAGCCGCCCCTCGATGTCTAAGGAGCCGACTCTCAAGGCAACAAAAGAGGCTCCCCAGGCGCCACGCCCCCGAATCAGAGAGGCCGGCCCCCACCCTTCTCCCTGCAGCCTGCCCGCGACAAAACACGCACCTTCGCCCCTGCATTCGAGGGGAAGCCCGATGTGCCCTTGCGGTGACCAAGAAAGGCGATCCCCTCGACTCCCCTGGAACCCCCCTAACAGGTGCCAGTTAATACCTGTCCCCTCCCCCCCCTCCACCCCACCGAGGAACCTAGCTCCATGCCTGACGCGACCCCAGGGCTCTGCAGCGCCTCCTAGCGAATCCCAGCTGCTCGGCCCCCTTCCGCCTCGCAAGGGAGCATGCGACCCCGCGGGTTACCGGGAAGACCCGGGGTACCCGCCGCAACTCCGAAATGCACCGCCGCAAGTCAGAACTTCCCACGTGAGGCGCCCCCCCCCCAGGGATGAGCCGCTTTCCCTTGCAGGGCATGAAGGCATAGCCCCGGCACCTTTCCGCATCCGAAACGGGCTTGCTTGACAGGGATGTCCCCAATCCCCGGGCGACTCCTGCACCCCCACCCGAGATCCCCCCCAGCCCCCCGCCAAGAAGACGGGCTTCCCGCGACAATCACGCCGCGAGGGCTCCCCCTCTGCAACCTTCCTCCTTGCGAGGGGCCCCCCCGTCCCCTCCGCTCCCTCTCCTCTCGAAAGGGGGTCCAATCCCCTTCCTGAAATGCCATCGCAATCCCTACATTCCCATCGCACCTCCAGAGCGGGACTCTCGCCTCTCCTGAGGTTCGAGAAGAGGCCCCAAGGGGCCAGTTTCCGGCCGCAAGACCAAAGGTCCCCGAGGAACCCCCATCGGCAAAGCGAGTCCAGTTCCCTGGACGTGAGGCGAGGGGAAGCCCAGCAGCCCCTGGCGATTGTCAAAGGAGGCCTGGACTTCTCAGAGGCAACAAGAGAGGCACCCCCGAGGGCGCCACGCCCCCCGATTCAGAGAGCCCACCCCCGCTTCCTCCCCCTGCGCCGCGCGGAAAAGCACGACCTCGCCCCTGCATTCGAGGGGAAAGCACCCGATTGCCCTTGGCTGTGACCGAGAGAAAAATGCTGAGTCCCCTCGACCTCCCTGGAGGCCAACCCCACAGGTGCCAGTTATACCTGTCCCCTCCCCCCCCCCTCCGGGGACCCCCGAGGGTCCTAGCTCCATGCCTGACGCGGACCCACCAGCGCTGCAGCGCCTCCTGGGCGAATCCCGAGGCTGCTCGGGCCCCTGTCCGCTCGAAAGGAGGCATGGCGACCCCGCCTCTGGGCTAACGGGGGAGACGTGGCCGGGGGGTACCCGCCGCAACTCCGAGAATGCACCGCCGCAAGTCGAGAACACCCCCGTGAGGCCACGCCCATAGAGGGGAGGAGGCGCTTTTTCCCTTGCAGGGCATGGCAAGAGCATGCCCCCGGCACCTGGTTATCTGGCTCCGAACGGGGCTTGACTCCGCTGCGCGGGCGACCCCCTCCAGGTTGTACCGTCCCCCGATATATCCCCGGGCCAACCTGCCAAAGAAAGGGGGGCTTTCCCCGCCACACCGCGGAGGGCGTCCCCCGGGCCCCCCTCCCTTGCGAGACGGGGCCCTTGGGGGAATGGCATGCGACGCGAGAAGAGAGCCGTCCGAGCCCGCCTTCTCTCGGGCGCTGCAACGGAGGCCTGGACTCCCTCTAGGCGCCCCCAGAGGTTTTTTTCCCTGGGATACCCGTGTCCACAGGCGAGCGGAACCCTGAGTCTCCGAGAGGCCGCTCGCGAGGGGCCCCCCGTCGCCGTCGGCCCGCTCCTCCTCGAAAGGGGGGGCCATTCCCCTTCCTGAAATGGGGGCGCAATCCCTACATTCCCTCGCACCGTCCAGAGTGGGACTCTCGCCTCTCCTGATGTTCGAGGGAGCCCCCTAAAGGGGGCCACATTTCCGGCGCAAACCAAGGGGTCCCCGATAGGAAACCCCCATGCGCAAGCGAGGTCCAGTTCCCTGGACTTTGATTAGGCGAGGGGAAGCAATGCAGCCCCTGGCGTTGTCAAAGGGGGCCTGGACTTCTCAGTGGCCACCAAGAGAGGCGGTTCCCCCGCGCCACGCCCCCGATTCCGAGGGACTGGCCACCCCCGCTTCCCCCTGCGCCGCGGCGGAAAAAGCACGACCTTCCGCCCCCTGCATTCGAGGGGAAGCCCGATGGCCCCCTTGGTTCCTGTGACCGGAGTAAGAACTGTAGGCTGATCCCCTCACTCCCTGGAGGCCACCCCACTGGTGCCGGGGGGGACTCTGTACCCCTTGGCCCCCCTCCGGGGCCCCCCCCGAGGGTCCTAGCTCCATGCCTGTACGCGGACCCAGGGCGCTGCAGCGCCTCCTGAGGAGGAATCCCGAGCGGCTGCTCGGGCCCCTGTTATCCTGCTCCCCCGATCGAAAGGAGGCATGGCGACCCCGCTGGGCTAACGGGGGTGACGGGCCGGGGTACCCGCCGCAACTCGAGAAATGCACCGCCGCAAGTCGTAGAACACCCCGGGTGCACCACCCCATAGAGGGTGAGGCGCTTTTTCCCGAGCAGGCCATGGAGAGCATGCCCCGGCACCTCGGCCCCTCCCTCCGAACGGGGTTTGACTCCTTCCGGGGCGAGACGGCCAGGTTCCCCCGAGCGATTCCGTCTGCACAAAGGGCCAAGAAAGAGGGCAAAAGCTTCGCCGCCACACCCGCGAGGGCGTCCCCCGGCCCCCCTCCATGCGAGACGGGGCCCTTGGGGTCTGCAAGCGACTCGAGGAAGCCTCCGGCCTTCTCTCTGGCGCTGCAACGGAGGCTGGACTCCCCTTCCTAGGCCGCCCCCAGATAGGTTCCCTGGGAATACCCCTGTCCACAGCGCAAGACGGAAACCCCGAGGTGCCTCAGAGATTCCGCCCGGCTCCCGAGGGGCCCCCCTGCGCCGTCGGCCCCCTCCTCTCCGAAATGGGAGGGGTCCAATTGCCCCTTCCTGAATGCCATCGCAATCCCTACATTCCCTCGCACCTCCAGAGGTGGCCACTCTCCCCTCTCCTGAGGTTCGGAGAAGACCCCAAGGGGCCAGTTCTTGGGCGGCCCAAGACCAAAGGTCCCGGAGTGAACCCCCATTCGGCAAGCGAGTCCTGTTCCCTGGACTAGAGGCGAGGGGATGCCCAGCAGCCCCTGCGATGTCAAAGGAGGCCTGGACCCCTCAGAGGCAACATGAGAGGGGCCCCGAGGCGCCACGCCCCCGATTCAGAGAGGCCACCCACGCGGGCTGCGCCGCGCAGAAAAGCACGACCTTCCGCCCCTGCAGGAGGGAAGCCCGATTGCCCTTAGGGCTGTGTGACCCGGAGAGAAAGGCTGAGGTTCCCCTCGACTCCCTGGAGTTCCAGCCCCACACGGGCCAGTTTTTACCTGTCCCCTCCCCCCCTCCGGGGGACTCCCCCGAGGCCTCCTGAATTCCCGAGCGCTCGCCCCCCAGCGCCTAACGTGCGGAGACGCGGGTAACCCCCCAACTCCGGGCGCCTGCCGCTTCGAAACACCCCCCCCAGTAAGGAGGAGGCACACGGCCGCGAGGGCATGGGGAGCATGCCCCGGCACCTGTTCCGCTCGAAAGTGCGAGGGCTTAGACTCCTTGCGGCGGGACCCCCGAGCAATCCCCGGCCAACCTAAGCGGATTCCGGCGAGGACGGCGCCGGCCCTTGGTCTGCAGCGACGCAGAGCCCCTGCCTTCTCTCTGGCGCTGCAACGGAGGCTGGACTCCCTCTAGGCGCCCCCAGAGGGTCCCTGGGATTACCGGTGTCCACATAGCGAGCGGAACCCTGAGTCCCCAAGCCGCTCGCGAGGGCCCCCCTCCCCGTCGGCCCCTCCTCTCGAAAGGGGGTCCAATCCCCGGCCTGAATCCATCGTGCAAGGGGGGTGGGCGCACTAGGGGATGAGGTTCGAGAAGAGGCCCCAAGGGCCCAGTTCTGGCCCGCAAGACCAAAGGTCACCCCGAGAGAGCCCCCCGCCGGCAAGGGAGTACCCCAGAACCCCCTCGGACTTGAGTAGCGGTGCGAGGGGAAGCCCGCAACCCCTGGCGATGTCAAAGGAGGCCTGGACTTCTCAGAGGCAACAAGACAAGGCTCCCCGAGGCGCCACGCCCCGATTCAAGAGAGGCCAGCCCTCGCTTCCCCTGGGGCTCCGCGCTGAAAAGCACGACCTTCGCCCTGCATTCGAGGGGAAGCACCGATTGGCCCTTGGTCTCTTGACCGGAGAGAAAGGCTGAGTCCCCCTCGACTCCCTGAGGCCACCCCACATTGCCAGATTATAACCTGTCCCCTCCCCCCCTCCGGGGACCCCCGAGGGTCCTAGCTCCATGCCCTGACGCGGACCCAAGCGCTGCAGCGGCCTCCGGCGAATCCCGAGGCTGGCTCGGGCCCCTGTCCGCTCGAAAGGAGGCATGGCGACCCCAGCTGGGATAAACGGGGGACGGTCCGGGGGTACCCGCCGCAACTCGAGAATGCACCACCCGCAAGTCCCACATCCCCCGTGAGGCCAACCCCATAGAGGGACTAGGCGCTGTGTTCCCTGCAGGTGCGGGTGAGCATGCCCCGGCACCTGATTCCGGCTCCGTGCGGGGCTGACTCCTTGCGGGCGGACTCCAGGTGGGACCCCTAATGGGGCCAAACCTGCCAAGAAAGCGGGGCTTCCCGCCACACAAGGGGACGGTCCCCCGGCCCCCCCTCTTGCGAGATCGGGGCCCTTGGTATCTGCAGCGACGCGAGAGCCGTCCACCTTCTCTCTGGCGCTGCAACGGACTGGACTCCCTCTAGGCGCTACATAAGGTGCATGGAGGGATACCCGAGTCCACAGGCGAGCGGAACCCTGAGTCTCCAGGGCCGCTCGCGAGTGGCCCCCCGAGGTCGGCCCCTGGTCTCGAAAGGGTGGTCCAATCCCCTTCCAGAAGCCATCTCTCAATCCCTACATTCCCTCGCACCTCCAAAGCGGGACTCTCGCCCTCCTGAGGGTGTCTGAAAAGCCCCAAGGCCATTCCGAGGCCGCAAGGACCAAAGGTCCACGAGGAACCCCCATCCAAGCGAGCCAGTTCCCTAGACGTGAGGCAAGGGGAAACCCAGCAACCCCGGGCGATGTCTTCGGACGGCCTGACTTCTCAGAGGCAAGCAAGAGAGGCTCCCCGATGCCCACGCCCCCGATTCAGAAAGGCCACCCCCGCTTCCCGACTGCGCCGAATATGGAAAAGCAAGACCTTCGCCCCTGCATTCGAGGGGGCCCGATTGCCCTTGGCTGTGACCGGAGAGAAAGTCCCTGAGTCCCCTCGACTCCCTGGAGGCCGCGCCCACAGGTGCCAGTTAATACCTGTCCCGCCTCCCCCCCTCCGGGGACCCCCGAGGTCCTAGCTCCCATGCCTGACCGGACCCAGGGCGCTGCAACGCCTCCTGGCGCGGGCTCGGAGGGGGGGGGGGGGGGGGGAGGACGCTCGGGCCCTTGCCGCTCGAAAGGAGGCATGGCGACCCCGCTGGGCTAACGGGGGAGACGGGCCGGGGTACCCGCCGCAAACTCGAAGAATGCACCGCCGCAAGTCGAGAACACCACCCGTGAGGCCACGCCCAATAGAGCGGGAGGAGGCGCTTATTTTCCCATTTGCAGGGCATGGAGAGCATGCCCCGGCACCCTTGTTCCGGCTCCGAACGGGGCTTGACTCCTTGCGGTCCGTGAAGCGACTCCAGGTGTCCCCCGAGATCCCCGGCCAAACCTGCCAAGAAAGCGGGGCTTCCCGCCACACACCGCGAGGGCGTCCCCCGGGCCCCCCTCCTTGCGAGACGGGGCCCTTGGGATCTGCAGCGACTGCGAGAGCCGTCCTGCCTTCTCTCTGGCGCTGCAACGGAGGCTGGACTCCCCTCTAGGCGCCCCCAGAGGTTCCCTGGGATACCCTTTGTCCACAGGCGAGCGGAAACCCTGAGTCTCCAGAGGCCGCTCGCGAGGGGCCCCCCCCCCGTCGCCGTCGGCCCCTCCTCTCGAAAGGGGGGTCCAATCCCCTTCCTGAATGCCATCGCAATCCCTACATTCCCTCGCACCTCCAGAGCGGGACTCTCGCGCTCTCTCTGAGGTTCGAGAAGATGGGCCCCAATTGGGCCCAGTTCCGGCCGCCAAGACCAAAGGTCCCGAGGAACCCCCATCGGCAAGCGAGTCCAGTTCCCGTGGAAACATGAAGGCTGTAAGAGGGGAAGCCCAGCAGCCCCTGGCAATGATTGTCAAAGGAGGCCTGGACTTCTCAGAGAGGCAAACAAGAGAGGCTCCCCGAGGCGCCACGGCCCCGATTCAGAGAGGCCACCCCCGCTTGCCCCCTGCGTGCCGCGCGGAAAAAGCACGACCTTCGCCCCTGCATTCGAGGGGGAAAGCCCCGATTGCCCTTGGCTGTGATCCGTTGACCGAAACGCCTGAGAGTAAGGCCCTGAGTCCCCTCGACTCCATGGAGGCCACCCCACAGGTGCCAGTTATACCTGTCCCCTCCCCCCCTCCGGGGACCCCCGAGGGTCCTAGCTCCATGCCTGACGCGGACCCAGGGCGCTGCAGCGCCTCCTCCTGGCGAATCCCGAGGCTGCCCGGCCTCGCCACCTGTCCGCTCGAAAGCGGAGGCATGGGCGACCCCCGCTGGGCTAACGGGGGAGACGGGCCGGGGTAACCGCCACGCACAACTCGAGAATGCACCGCCGCAAGTCGAGAACACACACCCGTGAGGCCACGCCCATAGAGGGAGGAGGCGCTTGCTTTCCCCTCAACTGCAGGGCATGGAGAGCCATGCACCCCGGCACCTGTTGCGGCCCGGCTCCGAACGGGGCTTTGACTCCTTGCGGGCGACTCCAGGTCGCTCCTCCCGAGATCCCCCGGGCCAACCCTGCCAGGAAAGCGGGGCTTTTTCCCGCCACAAACAAGAACCTTCCGCGAGGGCGTCCCCCCGGTGCCCCCACTCCTTGCGAGACAGGGGCCCTTGGGATCTGCAAGCGTGACTCGAGGAGCCGTCCGCCCTGCACTCCATCTCCTCTGGGCGCCCCTGCCTGCCCAACGGAGGCTGGACTCCCTCTAGTTCGCCCCCAGAGGTTCCCTGGGCTATCACCGTGTCTTTCCCCCCCACAGGCGAAGCGGACTAACCCTGCGCGAGCTCTCCAGAGGCCGCTCGCACGGAGGGGCCCCCCGTCGCCAGCTCCGTGCCCCTCCTCATCGAAAGGGGGGTCCCACCAATCCCCCTTCCTGTGACTCATGCCGCCACTCCACGGCAATCACCCTACATTCCCTCGCACCTCCAGAGCGGGACACTCTCATCTCGCCTCTCCTGATCCGTTCGAGACCAGAAGGCCCCAAGGGGCCAGTTCCAGCCGCGCAAGACCCAAAGGTCCCCCCGACGGTACCCCCATCGCTAGGCGCAACCAGCGAGCTCCCCAGTTCCAAATCCCTATGAACACGCGTGAGGAGGCCCGAGGCGGAAAACGACACCCCCAGCACGCCCCTGAGGCTCGTAATGTTCAAAACAGGAGGTGCCCTATGGCACTTTACTCACGACTGGCAACTCAATGAGACAGAGCTCCCGCGCGCCGAGCCCCCACCGCCGATTCACTCTCCAGCGATTCAGACAGTCTGCCCCCACCCCAGCTTTCCCCTGCGCCGTGCGGAATCAAAGCTCCGGCCTTCACCTTCGCACCCCTGCATTATCGAGGGGTCAACCCCACCCGACTTGCCCCTTTGGCTGTGCGAACCTTGCCGAGATCGAAAGGCTGAGTTCCCTCGACTCCTGGGGAGGCCACCCCACAGGTGCCAGCTCCTTATACCCTGTCCGTCCCCATCCCCCTACCGCCGGGCAACCCCCGAGGGTCCTAAGCTCCATGATGCCTGACGCTGACCGGCGACCCAGGGCCCCGCTGCATGCGCCTCCTGGATCTGGCTCAAATCCCGAGGCTCGGCTCGCGGTTGGCCCCTGCGTCCCCGCTTCGCAAAAGGAGGCATGGGCGACCCCGCTGGGCTAACGGGGGAGACGGCGGCCGGCCGGTACCGCCGCAATACTCGAGAATGCAACGCCCACGCACGCAAAGTTCGAGAACCACACCCCCCGTGAGGCCACGTGTCCCCGCCCCATTAGCGGGACGGTATAGGCGCTTTCTTCCCTTTGCAGGGCATGGAGCCTAGAGCATGCCCCGGCACCTGTTCCCCCGCCTCCCTCCCGAACGGGGCTTTGACTCCTTTGCGGGCGACTACTCCAGTGTGTCCCCCGAGATCCCCCGGGGCCAAACCTGCCAAGAAAGCGGGGCTTCCCGCCACATAGATTTTTTTTTCCGCGAGGTTGCGTCCCCCGGCCCCCCTCTCTCCTTTGCGAGACGGGGCCTTTTGGGATCTGCAGTTTCGCGACTTCGAGAGCCGTCACTGCCTTCCTTCTCTCTGGCGCTGCAACGGAGGGCTTGGACTACCCTCTAGGCGCCCCCAGAGGTTCCTGGGATACCCCGTGTCCACATGGCGAGCGGAACCACCCCTGAGTCTCCAGAAGGCCCCGCTCGCCGAGGGGCCCCCCGTCGCCGATCGGACCCCCTCCTCTCGAAAGGGCCCCCTCCGGCCACTGGGTCCAATTCCCTTCTCCCGAATGCCATCATCGCAATCCCGCTACATTCCCTCGCCACCTCCAGAGCGGGGACTCTCGCCTCTCCTGAGGTTCGAGCCGAAGAGGACCCCCTCAGGGGCCAGTTCGGCGGGGCCAATAACCGCTAAGATACCAAAGGTCCCCGGTAGGAACCCCCATTCGCGGCAAGCGAGTCCAGTTCCCTGGACGTGAGGCTGAGTGGGGAAGGGCCCAGCAGCCCCTGGCGAGTGTCAAAGGACCCCCCGGCCTGGACTTCTCAGACGGCAACAAGAGAGGCTCCCCCGAGGCGCACGCCCCCGATTCAGAGTAGGCCACCGCCCCGCTACCCCTGCGCCCGCGCGGAAAAGCACGACCTCACGCCCCCTGCATTCGAGGGGAAGCCCGATTGCCCTTGGACTGTGACCCGAGCACAGCGAAAGGCTGAGTCCCCTCGACTTCCCATCCGGAGGCCCACCCCACAGGTGCCAGTTATACCTGTCCCCCGCCCCACCTCCGGGACACCCCGTGGGCTCCTAGCTCCATGCCCCGACGCGTAACCAGTGGAGCTGCAGCGCCTCCTGGCGAATCCGAGGCTGACTCGGGCCCCCTGTCCCCCCCAACGTCGGAAAGGAGGCATGGCGACCCCGCTGGGCTAAAACTCGGGAGAGACGGGCGCCTGGGACTTAACCCGCCCCGCATACTCGAGGAATGCATTACCGCGTAACGTAGCGAAGTCTAAACACCCCCGTGACTGGGAGCCCCACGCCCCTCAGAGGGAGGTAAAGGCCGCTTTTCCCGCTGCTGGGCTATGGAGAGCATGCCCCGGCACCTGTTTCCCGGCGCCGAACGGGGCTTGACTCCATGCGCGGCGACCCTTCTCCCAGGTGTCACCCCGAGATCCCCGGGGCCAACCTGCCATGAAAGCGGGGGCTTCCCGCCACACGCGTAGACCTCGAGGGCGTCACCCCGGGCCCCCCTCCAATGCCGAGACGGGCCCTTGGGATCTGCAGCGAGCCGACTACGCTCGAGAGCCGTCTCTGCCTTCTCTCCTGGCACTGCAACTAGGAGGCTGGACTCAACTCCTCCCCCACAGGCGCCCCCAGAGGTTCCACTGGGATCCTTACCCGTGTCCACTCAGGCTCGAGCGGAACCCTGAGTCTCCAGAGGCCGCTCGCGAGGGGACCCCGTCGATACGCTCCCGTTCGCCTGATTTCGGTCGGACTTTCTCTCTCGAAATGAGGGGTCCAATCCCCTTCCTGACAAATGCCATCGCAATCCCTCACATTCACCTCCGCTCCCCTCCAGAGCGGGACTCTCGCCTCTCTGAGGTTCGGCAGAAGTGGCCAAACGCGTGGCCGTCCGGCCGCAACGGCCAAAGGTCCCCGAGGGAACCCCCATCGGCAAGCAGAAGTACAGTTTCCGGACGTGATCGGCCGAGGGGAAGCCCAGGCAGCCCCTGGCTGATGGTCACAAAGAGGCCCTGGACTTCTCAGAGGCAAACAACGATCGAGGCTCTCCCGAGGCGTCCACGCCCTCCGATCTCAGAGACGGCCCCCCCACTCTTCCCACTGCGTCCTGCGCGGAACTAAGATCAGAGACCTCATCGCCCCCCTGCATCTCGACGGCGAAAGCCCGGATTGACCTTGGCTTGTGACCCGGAGAGAATCAGGCTGAGTCCCCCCCTCGATCCTCCCTGGAGAGCCAACCTCCACTAGGTGCCAGTCTCTACCTGATCCCATCCCCTTTCCCCCGGGGCCACTCGAGCCCCGTCCTACGCTCATGCCTGTCAGCGGGACCCAGGGCGCTGCTAGCGCCTCACTGGCGAATCCCGAGGGCTGCTCGGGCCCCCTGTCGCGCTCGAATGGAGGCATAGGCGACCCCGCTTGGGCTAACGGGGGCAGCGGGCCGGCGTATCTAGCAACCGAGACGCCGAAAGTCGACTCCACCCCCTGTGGCCCACGCCCATAGAGGGAGGAGGGCCTTTTCCCTTGCAGGGCATGGAGAGCATGCACCCACCCACCTGTTCCGGCTCCGAACGGGGGGCTTGACTTCCTTGCGGGCGACTCCAGGTGTCACCCGAAGTTTCCCCGGGCCAACCTGCAGCCAAGAAGTAAAGCGGGGGGCTTTCCGCCACACCGCAGGGCGTTCCCCGGGCCCCCCTCCTTGCGAGACGGGGCCCTTGGGATCTGCAGCGACTCAGAGAGCCGTCCTGTCTTCTCTCTGGCGCTGCAACGGAGGCTGGACTCCCTCTAGGCGCCCCCAGAGGTTCACCTGGGATACGCCCGTGTCCACAGGCGAGCGGAAGCTCCCTGAGTCTCCAGAGGCCGCTCGCACGAGGGTGCCCCCCGTCGCCGTACGGCCCCTCCTCTCGAAAGGGGGGGTCCAATCCCCTTCCTGAATGCCATCGCAATCCCCTACATTACTCCTCGCACCTCCAGAGCGGGACTCTCGCCTCTCCTGAGGTTCGAGAAGTAAGTCAGGGCCCCAAGGGGCCAGTTCGGGCCGCAAGACCAAGAAGGTCCCCGAGGAACCCCAATCGGCAAAGCGAGTCCAGTTCCCTGGACGTGAGGCGAGCGGGAAGCCCAGCAGCCCCTGAGCGATGTCAAAGGAGGCCTGGGACTTCTCAGAGGCAACAAGAGAGGGCTCCCCGAGGCGCCACGCCCCCCGATTCAGAGAGAGGCCACCGCCCCCCCGCTTCCCCCTGCGCCCGCGCGGAAAAGCACGACCTTTCGCCCCTGCATTCGAGGGGAAGCCCGATTGCCCTTGGCTGTGACCGGAGAGAAAGGCTGAGTCCCCTCGGACTCCCTGGAGGCCACCCCACCAGGTGCCAGTTATACCTGTCCCCTCCCCCCCATCCGGGGACCCCCGAGGGTCCTAGCTCCATGCCTGACGCGGACAGCAGGGCGCTGCAGCGCCTCCTGGCGAATCCCGATGAGCTGCTCGGGCCCCTGTCCGCTCGAAAGGAGCACCCATGGGCCGTCCCCCGCTGGGCTAACGGGGGAGACGGGCCGGGGTAACCCGCCGCAAACTCGAGAATGCATGCACCGCCGCAAGTCGAGAACACCCCCGTGAGAGGCCACGCCCATAGAGGGAGGAGGCGCTTTTCCCATGCAGGGCATGGAGAGCATGCCCCGGCTGCGAACGGCTGAACGGGGCTTGACTCCTTGCGACTCCAGCCTGGTCCCCCAGAGATCCCCGAACGGGCTTCCCGCTTAACACCGCCGTCCCGGCCCCTGCCTGAGGGCGTCTCCCCCGACTGTCCCGTTGCGAGGTGCTCCCTCTGGCGATCCCCGGGAGGCCAATCCTCTTCCTCTGGCCAAGCCCAGGGCTTCCCTGAGGACGCGCTGTCCCTCTAGGCGAGCGAAACCCCAGCGCATCAGGCCGCTCGCCGCTCACGAGGCCCCCACCTCCTCACCGGCCCCATCCCTCTCGAAAGGGGGGGTGCTCCCCGAATCCCCTTCCTGAATGCCATCCTGCAATCCCTACATTCCCTCGCACCTCCAGAGCTGGACTCTGCCTCTCCTGAGGTTCGAGAAGAGGCCCCAAAGGGCCAGTTCCGGCCGCAAGACCAAAGGTACCCCAGGAACCCCATCGGCAAAGCGAGTCAGTTTCCTCTGGACGTGAGGCGAGGGGGAAGCGCCCAGCAGCTGGGCGATGTCAAAGGAGGCCTGGACTCTTCTCAGAGGCAACAAGAGAGTTCTCCCCGAGGCGCCACGCCCCCGATTCAGAGAGGCCACCCCCGCTTCACCCCCGCCGCGCGGAAAAGCACGGACCTTCGCCCCTGCATTCGAGGGGAAGGCCGATTGCCCTTCGGCTTGTCTCCCAGGGAGAGGAAAGTGCTGAGTCCCCTCGACTCCCTGGAGGCCACCCCAAAGGTGCCAAGTTATACCTGTCCCCTCCCCCCGCTCGGGGACCCCCGAGGGTCCTAGCTCCATGCCTGACGCGGACCCAGGGGCGCTGCAGCCCACCCTGGCAGAATCCCGAGTGCTCTCGGGCCCCTGTCCGCTCGAAAGGAGGCAATGGCGACCCCGCTGGGCTTGCTTCAGGGGAGACGAGGTGCCGGGGTACCCGCCGCTCGAGAATGCACCGCAGCAAGTCGAGAACACAGCCCCTGAGGCCACGCCCATAGAGGGAGGAGGCTGCTTTTCCCTTGCAGGCGCATGGAGAGATGCCCCGGCACCTGTTCCGTCTCCGAACCGGGCCCCGACTCCTTGCGGCCGACATCCAGGTGTCCCCCGAGATCCCCCGGGCCAACGCTGCCAAGAAAGCGGGGCTTCCGCCAACAATCGCGAGGGCGAAGCTCCCCCCCGGGCCCCCCCTCCTTGCGAGGACGAGAGAGTCCTTGAGAAAGGCTTGACGCGAGCTCCGTCCTGCCTTCCCTGGATCACACTGCAACGGAGGTGGACTACCCCCAGGCGACCCCCAGACGGGGCCCTGGGATAGAGGGCATACTAGGCCAGCGGACGCCTGAGCGAGAGAGGGCCGCTCGCGACTCTGGCGAACCCGAAACCCTACGCCCGACCTTCAGGAAAGGGAGTCGCGTGGAATCCCCGCTTCCTTGCTTGCACGCCAGGTGGCTATAGAGTCCATCGTTGCCCTTCAGATGCGGGGTACCTCGCCTCCCTAGAGGGCGAGAAGATTCCGACAACGGGCCATTTCAGCGCAAGTCGACAATACACCCACCGAGGAAACTGTGTGGCCGCGGAATCCCTTTTCAACTCCACCTGAGGGAGCCAAAGCCCAGGCACCCACTCAGGCGTATCCGAACGAGGACTGGGACTCTCTCTCGGCGATACAGACAAGAGGGGTCCCCCGAGGCGCCACGCACCCCCGATACCAGAGCCTAGCCACCCCCCGCCCGCCCCCTGCGCCGCGCGTAAAGATCACGACCTTCGCCCCTGCATTCTCCCTGGCGCGTGACAGGGCTGTGACCTTGGGAGGCCATGGGACTCAAAGAGAGGGGTCCTGGAAGGCCACTCTCTTAGGTGCCATTTACACCCTACCATGGATCCCCCTGGGGTCCACGACGGTCCCTCTCCTTGCCTGACGCGGACCAGGGCGCTGCAAGCGATCCTGGCGACCACCGAGCTCCTCACCCCCTGGCCCGCTTGAGGGGAGGCACCGTTTCATCACCCGTGGATAACGGGGGAGACCGAAAGGGGGGTACCAGCTGCCACTCCAAGAATGCATCGCGGAATGTCGAAACACCCACGTGAGGCTCCTAGCGAAAGCGGACTCTCTCGCCTATTGAGGTTCCGTGAGAGCGTCATGGCCCCAGGCATGCCAGTTCCCTGTCCGCAAGTCACCGAACCCCTCCGAGGCGGGCGGACTTCCATTTGCTCCCGAGATCCCCGGGCCAATGGTCCAAGAAAGCGGCTGCAATTATGTAGGCAAGCCTTCCCCAGGGCTGAGGCAGCCCCAGGTTTTCAGGCTGGAGATTCGCCCCTGCAGAGGCAACAAGAGAGGCTACAGACCGAAGGCGCGCCACGCCCCCCGATTCAGAACAGCCGACGCGTCCGCTGCAGCCCCTGAAACAACAAGGTGGGACCGCGGACAAAAAGCACGACCTTCGCCCCTGCATTCGAGGGGAAGCCCGATTGCCCTTGGCCTGTGGACCGGAGTGAGAAAAGGGGTCCCCTCGGACTCCCTGGAAGGCCCACCCCACAGGTGCACAGTTATACCCTGTTCCCCTCCCCCTCCCCCTCTCCGGGGACCCCCGAGGGTCCTATTGCTCCATGCCTGACGCGGACCCAGGGCGCTTGCAGCGCTCTCCTGGCGAATCCAGAGGCTGCTCGGGCCCCTGTTCCGCTCGAAAGGAGGCATGGCGACCCCCGCTGGGCTAACGGGGGAGACGGGCCGGGGTAACCCGCCGCAACTCGAGAATGCACCGCCGCAAGTCGAGAACACCCCCGTGAGGCCAACGACCCCATAGAGGGAGGAGGCGCTTTTCCCTTGCAGGGCATGGAGAGCATGACCC
>JAGTYA010000061.1:0-75097 GCA_024291935.2 Okapia johnstoni
TCTCCTGTTGTGGAGCAAAGGTTCTAGAGTACGGTGTCAGTAGTTGTAGCCTGGGGGGCTTAGCTACTCTATAGCATGTGAAATTTCCTGGAGCCAGGGATTGAACCTGTGTCCCCTGCATTACCAAGTGGATTCCCAACCATTGGACCAGCAGAGAAGGCTGACTCCGCCTAATTGAAAACATAAAGTTAACATGGGAAATGCCTATAGAAAGCTACAGAGATGCTCTCAGAATAGGAAGAAAGGGTTATCAGCCAGGCGATTTGAGGCATGTGAAGCAGGCCAATTTGGGGATCAAAGTAACAAGAGCCCACTGGTATGTTCTTCTGCACCGTACTCTTGGGATGAACCAAGACCATTTTTTGGAATTGCCTTTGAGCTTCAAAGCCCAAAGTGGGAGATAGAGAGGTTTTCTTTGCCTTGGCCACTCACTGCATACAGGGGACAGGATGCCTGCTCCTCAAAAAACCAAAGATGTTCTTTGATACCAGAAGAAAAGAGAATGGATGCTGACTGGGCACGAGCACAGGAAGCCACCGTTGTTTGGGAAGTTAATGGAAGCTCTGATCCTGCTTCTCCCAGAGGGCAGATACTCACAGCACCCGCAGACACTCAGGGACATAGTGAAACACAGCCCTAAGCCCATCCATGGGTCTCCTGGTGAAAAGCTCCCAACTCCCCACAGTTACACTGTCTCATCTCCATCCCCCTTCCCTCTTCCATCTCTCCAGCACCTACAACTTCGCCACTGATCGCTTCCACAGTTCTGCCCCGGGGAACCAGGCTGTGCCTGGGTTGCGGTGTGCACGGTGGCGTGGACTGGATGAGAAAGCTGACCTTCCACGATCACTGGGTGAAGGATATGTACAATGCCTACAGGACCAATGTCGGCAGTGAGTTGGCCAGGGAGAGGGCCATCCATGGTGGTTGAAGGGTTTGCCTACCTGGGCTCCAGGAGCACCCCCGTACCGAGGGAAATTCATCAAGAACGGATGTTGTCACTCATATCCCACCTGTTCGGTGCCAGCTCCCAAGAGGCTTACAAATCCTAGCTCACTCAGTGTCGCCCTCATGACACCTTCTGGGAGAGGATCGCATCATCCCCACTTTGGGTCTGGGGAAGCTAACAGACAGATGGCTTGTCTTGCCCATCCATGATTATGCCTCCAGCCCCACCGTGGTGCTCCACATGTGGTCCTTGGACCAACAGGATCAGAGTCACCTAGAGGCTCCTTGGAAATGCAGATTCTCTGGTCCCCACCTCAAACCTGTCAGATACACTGCTCTGGGGTGGGCCTGGCCCTCTGCATCTTAACTGGACCTCCAGGTGATTCTGATGCTTGTTGAAAGTTGAGGATCATGAGCTTTGCCCTGACTACTCAGACTGTGGTCCCTGGAGCAGCCACACGCATTCATCTCCTGGGAGCTTGTTAGAAATGTAGACTCCAGGCCCCTCCCAAGGCAACTGGGTCAGATCTGTGTCTTTAACAAGAGTCCCAGGTGATTCACGAAAACATTGGTTCACAAGCTTGACTCATATTGGGATTCCCTGATCCCAATTTACCGTTCTGCTTTTTTTTGGCCTAGATGCTGCTTCACATTGAGATTTACTGAGTTCTCTGGGGAATTGTACTGGCTGGACAAGTCATGAAAGCCACCAGCTTCAGTGTCAGGGAAGCATTGGTTTATCACACTGAACAAGAAACCTTGAAGGTGCCGGAGGCAGGGTTGATTCACCAATGACCCTTGATCACTATTTCTGGAATTCTCTAGGTCTTTGACTCCTTATAGGTGAGGCTGCTTCTCCCCCAGGAGGCACATAGGGATTTTATTTGATTATCATGATGTCTCTAAGCAGCTACTTGCTGGTAAAGGGAATATGATTTGAGTAGGCAGATAAAATGTGCCATCTACAACTTGACCCCATTCTGAGAAAGAGTAGAGTCCCAGGAAGAACTTCGGGCCTTTGACTGGACAGAACCCATTTCTAGTCCCAACACTGCCACTTTCTTATTCCCCAAGCCTTAGTTTCTAAGTCAGTGGAATGGGGATAAATATAATTCTTCCTCCTTGGTGACTGAAAGGTTTATGGTTGATGCACACAAAAGGCAGGATCCTGTGCCTGGAGGACAGCAGGCACCCAGTAGCATTTATCACTAGTTCCTTTCAGTTTTTCTTGAGAGACTTTGAGATCCTTCTCTGTTGTCTTCTTTCTACAGATAGACCATCAGTTCTTCAGGACAGATTTT
Source organism: Okapia johnstoni (assembly GCA_024291935.2). Classification (NCBI taxonomy): domain Eukaryota; kingdom Metazoa; phylum Chordata; class Mammalia; order Artiodactyla; family Giraffidae; genus Okapia; species Okapia johnstoni. Next base: position 2,250 of record JAGTYA010000061.1, read on the forward strand.
CTGCCTTTTCTGTGGTTGCAGCCCTGGCAACAGGGAATGGTTATTGAGCATGTTCTCTATGAAAGACTCTGTTATGAAGGCTTTTTGTCCAATATTAATAGATTCCTTTGCTCTTTGCAACATCTCTGTAATGTAATAATTTCTTAAATAATTTTTTCTATTGATTTATTTTGGGCTGTGCTGGGTCTTCGTTGCTGTAGGGGGCAACCCAAGAGTTGTGTTGCAAGGGCTTCTCGTTGCAAGGGGGTTCTGGTGGCCACAGCAGTGTTCTTCGACAAGAAGGAGCTGCTAAGGTCCTGGGTCTGGACCTGTCTGCACCATCCCAAGAGCCTGCCAGCCTCCACCCCACCCAGAGGCCTGGAAAGAGGATTATTAATGTCACAGAGCTTAATTTTGGGAACCTGGTTTGCCACTTCCTGCCTCAGAAACAGATTCTAAGGAAATGCAAACATAGGGTTAGGGTCTCAGCAGATTAAACCCATGAGAAGATGGGGTGTCATGAGAGAAGCGTTCATGAGATGGAAAGCTTAGAAAGCTTTACATATATCATTCCAGCCTCCTGGAAGGCTCCTACCCTTGCCCAGCTCTTTGGACTCCTCCTATTCCAGCCCTGGCCTCACTCCAGAGGAAGCATTCTCTCCCAGCTCGCACTCCCACCTTCCAGTTCAGTCAAGCCAGCCTGTACTTCCCTCCCCCAGCTCACAATATTCCTCCTCCTCTCTTGTCAAAAAACAGTTAACTTTATGACACATGGCTTCATCACCGACCCTCCACGTGGAGTGTAAGCTCCATTAGCTGAGCACCTACTGTGTGCTGTCCTCTCATGCACAGTAACTGTGCACGGGCAGTGAGCAGAACACGCAGGACGTCCCACCCTTCACTCATCTCACAGTCTGGCTACAAGCAGTCAGCACCTAAGTGTAACAACCATGCCAGTTGACCACCAGATCTTCGGAGAAAAATAAAGTGGAGAATGGAGAACAGAGGAGGCTCTAGAGGTGGGCAGGATGGGAGGGAAGTTGGTAATCAAGGCCTGCCTGGTTTCGAGGTGGCAGCAGGACAAAGGTGGGAGGAGAGGAAGTAAACCAAGTGAGCAAAAGAGGGACGGAATTTTCCGGAAGCAACCAAGGAGTTCAAAGTTCCAAAGGCTGGAGTTCCTGTGGAGAGCCAGAGTGCCCTCAGGGATGCATCAAGCAAAGGGCAGGGAGGGTGGGGGGTGGGGTGGTCATGGAGGTGCCTGGGGACGTCGGAGCACTTCAACCTTTTGTCCAAGCACTTCGTTTTAGAGCAGATTATTTTAACTTTAACAATGAATTGATATAGAGGAAATTCCTTACCTGGCTGTCCTTAACACTAGTGGTTCAGGGGCCCCAGTGTGGGGACACAGGTTTGACGCATGCTTGTGGAACTGAGATTCCACATTCCACATGGCATGGTATGGAATATATTTAGTTTGGAAGAGACAATATTAATAATAGCTATAAGGATGACCATGAGAAAAGCTGAGCACCAAAGAATTGAGGCTTTTGAACTGTGGTAATGGAGAAGACTCTTGAAACTCCCTTGGAATGCAAGGAGATCCAACCATTCCATTTTAAAGGAAATCCATCCGGAATATTCATTGGAAGGACTGATGCTGAAGCTCCAATACCTAGGCCACGTGATGGGAAGTAGTGAGTGATTGGAAAGGACTCATGCTGTGAAAGATTGGAGGCAGGAGGAGAAGGGGACGACAGAGAATGAGCTGGTGGGATGGCATTACTGACTAAATGGACAGGCGTTTGTGAAAGCTCTGGGAGTTGGTGATGGACAGAGAAGCCTACAGCAGGGCGTACTGCATTCCATGGGGTCACAAAGAATCAGACATGACTGAGTGAGTGAACTGACTAATAGGGGTGACACACCAGGATCTGACCAAATCAGTGGTGTGAACCTAATGAATTAGCACCTGGTTTCAGAAATGGTGTACCAGGTCAAGAGCCAGTCTCAGGTGAGCCTAATTGAAGCCCTCTGAAGGGGTGGGAGGGGGAGTCTACAGCCCCCTTTCCAAGTACAGATCTAATTGAGAAGAACCTCTACCCTGAGCATGTGACAGCGATCAAAAGAAATTTTGCTTCTGTCAGTTAGATTGAGAACTTGCCTAGGCTCCTGGTTGTGGGCACCCCACTACATGCCCTCTCGTTCTTACCTGGAGAATGACAGAGAAGTTCATAGAGCAGTCACTGCTATTCAATTACCTTCTCACGTTAAAGGGGGTTTCCTAGGGTGGTGTAGCAGATGTTTTGAAATGATCATTTACCATCATGAAATGAAATACTAATGGATAATAAAACCTCCTTAAAACCAAAATGTTCTGTCCCAGGAAATTTTTAAAAAGAAAAAAAAAAAGAAGAAGAAGAAGAAGAAACACAACTGTTCTGGAGGTCAACATCCAATAACACAAAGAGAAATAGGGAGTGAATTCCCTGGTGGTCCAGTGGTTAACACTTGACCTTCCAATGCAGGGGGTGCACCTTCTATCCACATAGAGCTAAGATCTCACTTGTCTCAAGACCAAAACATAAAACAAGTGATATGATAACATAAACATAACAGAAGTTATATGATAACAAATTCAGTAAAGAGATCAAAATTGGTCCACATAAAAAAAAGATTAAAGAACTAAGAGTAGGTCATTTATACTCAAGTATTCCTCAGGTGGCTGTAGTGGTAAAGAATCCACCTGTTAATGCAGGAGACATAGGAGACACAAGTGTGATCCCTGGGTCAGGAAGGTCCCCTGAAGGAGGCCATGACAACTCACTCCAGTATTCTTGCCTGGAGAATCCCAGGGGCAAAAGAGCCTGGGCTCTATAGCATCACAAAGAGTTGGACACAACTGAGCACACACATGTACTTATATTCACAAGAGTGCATGCTCCAGTAGGTAAATGTTTGAGCACTCGCACTTTCACCCAAATGTGCCCTCACTGAGGATTCAGCCTGGCAAATTCAGGAGGACACAAGTGTGCAGTCGTGACCATTCACAAAGCCATCGAATTATTGTGGCCCTCATGTGATTGCCACAAACTGAAAAGCAACCCATGATTAGGCTCTGAATAAAACAAAATACAGACTTCTCCAGTTTACACAATAATTGCAGCCCTGGAAATCTTTTATTAAACTTATGGGACAAAGTGCAGATAAGGGTCTTCACTCAGGGTATTATGAATGGGTTTGTACTTACTTAAATATCTGGCAGAACATTTGAAAATCATTCACGTCTAACGGGTATGCCATGAAGCAGACACCAGACCCATGTGTAGTCCCCCCCCCGTATCATGACAACAGTCAAAAACCACACCCCTAGAATTTGCAACAGTCACTCCTTCTTCTTCAAGAACTGCTGGTCTAGGGCCACCCTCTCTTAGTGAGCCAGGAGGAGGTAGAGCTGACAGAGATGCTGCTCTATAAACTAAAGTGAAGTGAAGTGGATTCACTCATTCATATCTGACTGTTTGTGACCCCTTAGGCTATACAGTTCATGGAATTCTCCAGGCCAGAATTCTGGAGGGTGTGGCCTTTCCCATCTCCAGGGGATTTCCTGACCCAGGGACCATACCCAGGTCTCCTGCATTGCAAGCAGTTTCATTACGAACTGAGCCACCAGGGAAGCCCAAGAATCCTGGCTTGGGTATCCTATCCCTTCTCCAGGGGATCTTCCCAACCCAGGAATCTTCCCAACCCAGGAACTGAGGTCTCCTGCATTGCAGGCAGATTCTTTACCAACCGAGGTATGAGAATATCATAATAAAAGAGTTCTTTTTTTTTTCTTTTGAGATCTTAGTTCTCCAACCAGAGGTCGAACCCATGCCCCCTGCAGTGAAAGCACAGAGTCTTGACCACTGGACCCCCAGGGAAGTTCTAGAGGTGCCTCATTCAATACTGTGTCCCAGGTGCCTCCCTCACCTCACCCTACAGCCACCTTCCTCTCACAGAAACAGGTGACCAGGAGAGTGCATTTTGTCCTAAATCCCTGCTCTGCCATTGTTGGCTGTGTGGCCTTCAGCCAGTGGCAAGTGTCTCTGAGCTGCCTTTTTATTTGTCACACCTGCAGAGGAGCCAGCAGAGGAACTTTGCAGAGTTAGCCCTCAGGAACCCAAAGAGGATGTCATTAATATTCCCTGGGGTTGTGGGGGTGGGGGAGAACTCTAAATTCATCTGCAGAAACTCAGAGGAGGGTCTCTCTTCAGGGGAGACAGCAGAGAAAGAAAACATGTGCCTGACTTTGCACATAACAAAGGGGAAAGACTGAATGAGCAAATAATGTAATTAAAAATAAAGCAAAGAAGAGGGAAATCCCCTGGAGGCTCAGTGGTAAAGAATCCACCTGCCAACGCAGGAAACACTGGCTCGATCCCTGATCCAGGAGGATCCCACATGCCACAGAGCAGGTGAGCCCAGGCATCCCAACTACTGAGCCTGTGTTCTAGAGCAGGGGAACCTTAATTACTGAGTCCACTTGACCTGAGTCCTTGCTGGACAACAACAGAAGCCACTGCAATGGGAAGCCTGAATGCCACAACTAAAGAGTAGCCCCTGCCACCTTCAGCTAGAGAAAAGTCCTCATGGCAATGAAGACTAACACAGTCAAAGATAAATTCATTCTTAAAATGGGGCAAATAAGTGATAAAAGAAAACAAGGGAAGTCGGACAAATAGAAGACACAAAGTAAACTGATATCCAAAAAAGCCAAATTTCATCACAATAAATGGGAATAAGGCAAAATTTCAACGTGAGAGATTTTCTGACAGGTTTTTTTTTTTTGTTTGTTTATTTTTTTAAAGCTGGCTGAATGGGAAAGATTCCTAATATATAGAACAGTTGAAAAATACAAAATAAATATTTATATATATACTAACAATGAAAGTCGATGCAGCTGTATTCAGTTCAGCTCAGTCGTTCAGTCATGTCTGACTCCTTGAGACCCCACGAATCTCAGCACGTCAGGCCTCCCTCCCCTTCACCAACTCTCGGAGTTTACCCAAATCCATCTCCATCGAGTCGGTGATGCCATCCGAACATTTCATCCTCTGTCGTCCGTTTCTCCTCCTTCCACCAATCCTTCCCAGCATTAGGGTCTTTTCCAATGAGTCAACTCTCACATGAAGTGGCCCAAAGTATTGAAGTTTCAGCTTCAACATCAGTCCTTCCAATGAACACTTCGGACTGATCTCCTTTAGGATGGACTGGTTGGATCTCCTTGCAGTCCAAGGGACTCTCAAGAGTCTTTTCCAGGACCACTGTGCAAAGGTATCAATTCTTCCGCCCTCAAAATTCTTTATAGTCCAACTCTCACATCCATGCATGACCACTGGAAAAACCATAGCCTTGACTAGATGGTGGAGAAGACGGTGGCACCCTACTCCAGTACTCTTGCCTGGAAAACCCACGGACGGAGGAGTCTGGTAGGCTTCAGTCCATAGGGTCGTAAAGAGTCAGATACGGATGAGCGAACATTCACTTTTCACTTCCATGCACTGCAGAAGGTAATGGCAATCAACTACAGTGTTCTTGCCTGGAGAATCCCAGGGACGGCAGAGCCTGGTGGGCTGCCATCTATGGGGTTGCACAGGGTCGGACATGCCCGAAGAGACTTAGAAGCAGCAGCAGCAGCAGACCAGATGGAACTTTGTTGACAAAGTACTATCTCTGTCTTTTAATATGCTATCTAGGTTGCTCATAAAGTTCCTTCCAAGGACTAAACTTCTTTTAATTTCATAGCTGCAATCACCGTCCACAGTGTTGTTTCAGTTCGTCCAAAAATTCATCAAGTATCACTTTCCACCGGATCTCTTGACCTGCCTCTAGAGAAATCTGTATGCAGGTCAGGAAGCAACAGTTAGAAATGCACAAGGAACAACAGACTGGTTCCAAATAGGAAAAGGAGAACGTCAAGGCTGTATATTTTCACCCTACTTATTTAACTTGTAGAGTACATCAAGAGAAATGCTGGGCTGGAGGAAGCACAAGCTGGAATCAAAATTACTGGGAGAAATATCAATTGCCTCAGATACACAGATGACACCGCTCATATGGCAGAATGTGAAGAAGAACCAAAGAACCTCTTGATGAAAATGAAAGAGAGTGAAACAGTTGGCTTAAAGTTCAACATTCAGAAACCTAAGATCATGGCATATGGTCCTAACATTTCATGGCAAATAGGTGTGGAAACAGTAGAAACATTGGCTGACTTTATTTTTCTGGACTCCAAAATCACTGAAGGTGGTGACCCCAGCCATGAGATTAAAAGACACTTACTTCTAGGAAGGAAAGTTATGACCAACCTAGACAGCATATTAAAAAGCAGTGAAGTTATTTTGCCAACAAAGTTCTGTTCATTCAAGGCTATGGTTTTTCCAGTCATCATGTAGAGAAGTGAGAGTTGGACTATAAAGAGGGCTGAACACAGAAGAATTGATGCTTTTGAACTGTGGTGTTGGAGAAGACTCTTGAGAGTCCCTTGGTCTGCAAGGAAATCCAACCAGTCCATCCTAAAGGAGATCAGTCCTGGGCGTTCACTGGGAGGACTGATGTTGAAGCTGAAATTCCAATACTTTGGTCACCTCATGCAAAGAGCTGACTCATTAGAAAAGACCCTGATGCTGAGAAAGATTGAGGGCTGGAGGAGAAGGGGTCGACAGAGGATGACCTGGTTGGATGGTATCACCGACTCTATGGACATTGGCTTGGGTGGTCTTCAGGAGTCGGTGATGGACATGGGGACCCGGGGTGCTGTTGTTGACGGTGTCTTAATGAGTCGGATAGCACTGAGCAACTGAACCGAATTGGTGACTAAATGGTGATATGATGAGGTGGACGGATGGATGCTTGTCTAGATGAGTGAATGGTTGCATGGTGAGATGGAAAGTTGGATAGATGGTTAAGTGGATGAATGAGTGGCTAAATAGATGGATTGGTAATAGAATGGGTAGTTGGATAGAATGACTAATAGTTGATGGGTGGTTGATAGCAATAATGTGATGGTTGGATATGTAGTTGCAAGAATGGTATCATGGTTAGATAGACGGATAGTTAAATGAAGGTAAAGAATCCCTAGGGTTAGCTGGCAAATACATGGATCAACCTCACTGTAATCTGCTGAATTAGTTTCTTCTAAAGAGTGTAAATGTTGTACTGAATGAATTGACTTCTGCTGGAGAAGAAAAAGAGACTGGAGCAGAGCCACCCAGGGAATCAGTGATGTGAATGCTCCTGGATCCTCCCTATTTTCTCACTGTTTGATAACCTAGGCACTTAGGTACCCAGTTGCAATCACGTGCCATCCACCCTCCCCTTGCAGCCACCATCACACCTGCTGTCAGATAGAGAACAGAGTTGTAGTTTCCAAAGATGGAGGGGAGAGGGATAGGCTGGGAATCTGGGGTTGGTGGATTCAAACTACGACATTTACAGTGGATTCAAAGCAAGATCCTAATGGATAGCACAGGGGACAATATTCAGTATCCTGTGATAAACCATAATGGAAAAGAATGCAAAAAAAAAAAATAATGTGTATATGTTTATAACTGAGACACTTTACTGATTTGTATACTGACACGGCACTGTAAATGAAGTATATTTTAACAATTTGAAAAAAAACTGAATAAAATACTCCTACCTTTTCTCATCCCTACTGATAAAAGAGAAACAAAAAACAGAAACAAATGCTTTCAAGAAAAATCCCGTTGAGAATTAACAAAGACTAAATCACTTATACAAAAGAAATTTTATGTTAAAAGGCTTCCATTAGAGTCACTAATAGTAGACTCTTTCAGCTGTCCACACAGAGAGAGGTTTGGTGTGAAACAGACATGTTCCTTAATTCTGAAATTAACTGCCTAGTTGGTCAACTACTTTTCTATTGTGATGATTGACTGTTAAAGGCTGGTGCTGACAGTCCACAGTCTGTAAATGTTTCATTCTGAATTCTGGGATAACTCGGAGCTCTCAGTGGTTAAAGGCATTATCTTTCTCATTAGATAAGTGAGAGAACAACTAATAAATGTTGAATGATAGATGGATGGATGGTGGATGGATTGGTGGGTGTTGGGAAGATGGATGGATAAATGGATAGATGGATGGATGGATGGGTAGCTAAGATTCAGTAGTCCCAGGCTTCTTGCCTTCACTGTTTATCCAACAGTATCTTGCAGCCCTCTGGAACCCTCTTAGAAGTAGAGTAGCTGGACTATGCAAAACTCCCAAACAAAAACCCTTGGCCTTCTAGAAGTCTGAGTATGGCACCAGAACTTCCTGGTTAGTTCAGCAGAAGGACAGAAAATCAAAGAAGTTTTCAGGTCAAACTCCAGAGATGAAGGTATTGGTTTCACAAGGGACTTAGAAGTCAGAGAGTTAACATGAGAATTTTTCAATTGCAAATAGCATAAGTACCATCAGAGTGGCTTTAAAAAAATGGCCTACTTGACTGAAAGGTTCAGGAACATGTGATCTCAGACCCCATGACCACAAACATCCCAAGTGCAGAATTCAACAAGTATCTTTTAAATTCACATTCTTTTAAATTCAGTCTCTCTGTCTCTATCCCTGGACACTGTTTCCTCTAACTTGGCTTCATTTGTAGACAATAACCCACATGGGGTAAAAGATGTGGCAGGAGCGATTCAAAAAAGATTTCTATTGATTGAACATTGGTTAATTCTTAGAAGGAAAAGTGCTTAGGAAAGATAGGTTAAATTTATTATGTGAGACTAAAATGTCCTTATGGGTGAAATATTTTGAGTTTCTTCTTCCTTAGTTATTTGAAGCCAAAAGCATCCCAATATATATAGCCCATAGTAAATAGTAGTATTATAGCTCACGGACTCAGATGTCTACTCAGGAAATCAATCATTCAAGGGAGCAGAATTTTTTTTCCATCAGATATTAATTGAGCGTCTACAATGCACCGGCAGTGTGCCAGGCACAATAGACACATATTTGAATAAAACATGGTGCTTGCAAAAAAAAAAAAAAGTTGAGAAATTTGACCACTTTAAAAAAACTTACTAAAATATATAAGTAAGGCTTCCCTGGTGGCTCAGTGGTAAAGAATCTGCCTGCCAATGCAGGAAATGTCAGTTTGATATCAAGTAGGGAAGTTACTACATGTCCAAGGGCAACTAGAACCATGCACTACAACTTACTGATCCTGTGCTCAGAGCCCAGGAGCCCCAGCTACTGAAGCCCACTTGCCCTACAGCTTGTGCTCCACAACAAGTGAAGCCACTGCAATGAGAAGCCTGTGCACCACAACTAGAGAGGAGGCCTGCATTCCACAACTAGAGATAAGCCCTGGCAGCAATGAGACCCAGCTCAGTCGTAAATAGATACTATTATAAAAATAAAAATATGACACAAAAGTCAAATGGAAATTCAAATCACAGACAACAGCAAGTGTTAATCCCCCTTGACATATAAAAACCTCTTAGAAATAAATAGTATGCCAACAATTCATATAAAAAATGATCCAAGGGCGTGTACAGACATCGTAATATATTTGTTAAAAGTGCAACTGGTTCTTAAACTTAGACAAAGGTGTTCAAGTTCGCTCATAATAAGAGAAATGCAAATATACTGAGATCCCAATTTTCGCATCGCCTTGACAAACGTTTGAACGTTGAATGACTCACAGTGCTGGTAGAGCTGTGGGGCTTCGTACATTGCTTGTGGAAGCTGAAACTGGTACAACTCTTAAGGAGAGAAGTTGGCAATATTTAGCCAAATTGTAAGTTCGACTCAGTAATTCCACCTCTGAGAATCTATCTACAGATATATTTAAGTAAGCATGCATATTCTGTATAGAGTTCTTTTCTACAATACAGTCTGTAATAGCAAAGAATGAAAACAAGCCAAATATCCACCAGCAGTGGACTGATGTTTATTGGCTGTGGGACTTTTTATTCAGTTGGAGTTTGGATCTTCTTCCAAATCCAGTGAGAAGACACCAGAGAGTTTAAAGCAGAAGACTGGCATAATCCGACTTCTATTTTGAAGAATCATCCTGATCTGGGGGATGAGTACCCAAGTATAATCATCTGTAAGAAAATATCATGATGATAACCACTTGAGCTTGGTTTAGTAAACTGTGTGTAGGTTATAAAATGAGTAAATGCCTTCATGTTCCTGAGAAAGCCCATGACCAGCTGTTTTTGAGCAGACACCCTGCCTCCATCCTTCTCACGGGAAATCATTCTCCCTCGACACAGATGAGGAGGGACGACGTCCCCAGTTCCCCTAAAGGGCCCCTCATGGTCCTTCCTAGCTTCTCCCTTGCCTTCCACCTCGCTCCTGATTTCTGTCACCCCAGATCTCCAAGTCCCTATACATGGACCCATAGACAATACAGCCTGCCTTCTTTACTCACAAGGATTTGGAGAAACTCCTAGGATGTGGATAGACAGACAGTTCGTTCTGTAAAGGGAAATTTGAGTTCAGAGCGCTCCGTCATTCTGCCGCAGCGACCACAACACCGACGGTGCTGCCGGATCAGCACCCGTGAAGCTGCGCTCGTCAGTGACCACCAGAGGGCAGTGCGACCGAGCCATCGGCCCAAACTGCCCACAGGGGCCACCCAAAGGTAGGCATGGAAATAGCACTGCAAGGATTCCAGAAGTATCTTCTTGGGCTGCGCCCCTGCTTTGGGGCAATGATTCCTGATATTGCAGCACATTCGAGGATATGTTCAGGCCCAAATGTTAAGGCTTGAGTGACTTGCTGTGGTTACATTGGGGATCCTAGCCGAGAGCAGCAGGATGGCCTCAAGAGCCATCAGCAGCCACCACCCCGGAAACACTTCTTGCCAACTTAGCCCGGCTATAAAAAGTTAACTGCTCTAATGGTTAATGATACCGTCATCGTGATAGTTTAAATTGTTTGACAAAATGGTGTGTGTGTGTGTGTGTGTGTGTGTGTGTGAGTGTGGGTGTGTATGTGTTTAATCCATAAATTCAAGAGAGCAAAATACGTAGAATTTCATTCAAGGATGATGGATAAGCCAGCTCCAAACAAATACTGATTTTAAAATGTAACCATCAAGTTTTTGGGCAACAATGAGTTTTTGGGGAACTCGGACTACAGGGGCGGGGGTGTCTCTTTGCCCTTATAAACCGTTCCCCGCCCCACGGGTATCAGGACCGCAGAAGCCCAGCCCTCCTCTCTCTCATAGCCCATGGATTCATGTACACAACATGGTGTGGCTGAATAAGGAGCTGCACACACAAGGCCACATTTATTAAACACCAGCTCTATCCAAGGCAACCAGCTAAGCACTTGACTTGCATTAGCTCCTTCATCGTGATCACACAGGTGCTGTCTGGAGAGGTCAGATTGCACATGACTCAAATGTGGCCCGGGGGCAAATCCCAGCTACTTCCTTTTCCTGTTTGGGGAGCTTCACTCTCTCAACTTCAGTGTTCTCACCTGTAAAATGAAACTGAGGCGAAAACTCACCTCACAGAAATGTTGCCAGCTTTGAGCGCATTAAGACATCAATAACACTTTGTTTGAAAGCTTCCCTTTCAGTCCCTCTGCATAAGAAATGCATATTACATCAAGACCCACTTTAACATAGATATATGTGTGTGAATATTATATGTGTAAAACTAAAATATGTTCTACAAGGCAATGCTGACCTATAATACCATGATACCTACTCTTATTTTCCATCCTGTCCTGTTGTCTATTTAAAAGATGCAAGTCACAATCTACTAAATTGACTCCATGACCCACCGTTAAGAAAATATTGGTTTAGTAAAAAGCTCGGCAAACCATGTTGTTCTAAGAAGTCCCATTTTACAGAAGGGGTAACTGAGGTCCAAAAAGTATTGTGGCTTTCCTCTGACCCAGCTGCTGGAAGGCAGAAGAGCCCAGACTCCAACCCAGCATCTCGGATGCCTAAATTAAGGCTCTTCCAGACAAGATGCAAACTGCCAGCTCACAGGCCAGATCTGACCCACAGAGACATTGGACAAATTTTCATAATGTGTTTGCAAATTTTGTTACAACTATATAAAACGTATCGTTGGAAGACATACCTCAAAATATGAATTTTCAACTTATCACTGAAAGTGGGCAATCTGGCAAAACTGGGACCTACGTATGCACGTGACCAGCAGGAGCCACACACGAACTTCCACTTCAAGCTGCTCTCCAGCTTCATTAGTTTTCCAGAGTCCCCACTATGCATGGACAGAGGGGCCTGGAAAGTTACAGTCCATGGCATCTCAAAGAGTCAGACACAACTTAGCAATGGAAAAACAACAATCACCATGCCATTTTGTGTCTCAGACACTGAGACAAACCATCAATTGCCATAGTCTGTGTTTTTTTCAGACGGGAGAAATATTTTTCAAAAAGGAAAATCAGGACTTACCTGGTCATCCAGAGGTTAAGAATCTCCCTGCCAATAAAGAGGACACAGGTTCGACCATTGATCTGGATGATTCCGCATGCTGTGGGACAACTAAACCCATGAAAACTACTGAACCTACATTCTAGAGCCCATACCCTGGAAAAAGTGTAGACACCACAAGGAGAAGCCCATGCACCACAACTAGAGAAAGCTCTCTCACGTCAACAAGGGACAGGCAGAGTCCAAAATAAATATATTTCCAAAAAAGGAAAAAAACAAAAGCTAAACCAAGGGATCTACATTTCAAAAAAGAGTAGATGCACAAATCTTTTCTCACATATTTAAATAGAAAGAAACCACTTCAATATCAACTTAACCCCAAATCTGTTTCAATTGTTTCTACTCCCTGACTTGTTGAGCGTTTACAACCCCCTTCTCAACCAATACCCTTTATCTACCACCACCTGTTTTGCCCACCATCATGTCCCCAGCACCTGAAACTGTGCAGCTAAGAAAAAGTGGCTAATTAGAATGACAAAAGCCTAATTAGAATACAAAAGCTTCTCCCAATATTAGCAGGCATACAGTAATGGTGAGGGGCAGGCATTCTTTGGTCCACAGGATGGTTCAAGTCAAGCTTGTGCCATAACTAACTGTGTGACCTCAGGTAGTTTCCTCAGTCTCTATGGATCTGATGTGTCCTCAGCTGCAAAATGCATGTGATGAGGCGCTATGTACATAAGTGATCAGGAATGTGAAAAATGCTGGGTAAATGAAGTTCACGTCTCCTTCATTTCATCAAGGTGAATCAAGGTCAGTACTCGATCATGTTAACGAGTCTGGTGAGCAGTTAGCCTGGCCTTGGATTATCATCAGGGCTGGAGGGGCAATGATCTCCCACTAACATCATGGCCTGACAAGAAAACCTTGGGCCAGATGGCAACGTCAAAGATTCGATCCCCAAGCATATCTCTGTGTGAGAATTGGCTTTTCAATATACATTCCTCTTGATGCTCACCTTCCTGAATTGAAGAAGCTGGAGAGCTGAAAATTCCATTTCCCAGGCCCCTTTGCAGCCAGGGCTCTGAGACCTTTCAGGGCCCACTCATCAGCTGTGTCCACGAGACATCTGTATTTATGCAGAGTTAAGAAAGGAAAAATTGCAGGGGAGAGGAGTAGTGCCTCGTGATCCTGTAGCAGTGGTCCCTTGGGGCACAGTCCTGCAGTGTGTCTTCCTCAGCCTTCCTGTGATTCTGCAAATACTCATCACGTTATCATTCATGCCCTAGGAAATTTGAACAAACTCAGGGAAAAAGTGCAGGAGAGATGAGCCTGAGATGCTGCAGTCCACTGGATTGCAAAGAACTGGAAAGACTTAGTGACTGAACAATAATCAGTCACACCCAATCAGGGAAGATAGATCCAGCCCATGTGTTTGGGGTATGGTACTAGTGATGAAGAAGCCACATGCAAGAGATGCAAAAGATGGGAGTTAATCTTCTCCCTGTGTGGAAAAGATTCCCTGGAGCAGGACATGGCAACCCACTGCAGTATTTTTGCCTGGAGAATCCGAGGGACAGAGGAAGCCAGAGGGGGGCTACAGTCCACAGGGCCAAACAGAGTCGGACATGACTGAAGTGACTTAGGACACACACATGCACAATTTATTATGAGAATTATTAATGGGCCTTATATGTCAGCTGTGGGAGCAGGTTGAGAAGTGAGTTGTGAAAAGGGACTTCTATAGACACCAATGAGGCAAACTTAGAGGCCATAGAGTCTACTCACCATAGTGATGCTGCTGAGGGCCAACAGTAGAGAAGTGGGTAGGGAACCATTACCTCTGCAGCCAGGCGTCCAGTGACAGAGCGGGTGTTGATGCCCAGGTGTCAGGAGAGAGTTGTGGATGCATCCCAGAGGACAGCAAGGACACGCCAGAGCCTGCAGGCATGTCTGCAGCTACTTGTCACCATATCAAACCACAGTAACCTTGCAAGAGGAGAGACTGCTTCTCCCTTTCCACTTTCAAACTATCTTCCGAGTTATTATCTCCGTCAATTCTACCTTGGAACTTTTCCACACTGTTCACGGGGTTCTCAAGGCAAGAATACTGAAGTAGTTTGTCATTCCTTCTCCAGTGGACCACGTTTTGTGAGTACCATATAAAGAGTATGAAAAGGCAAGAAAAAAAAAATAGGACACTGAACGATGAGCTCCCCAGTCAGTAGGTGTCCAAAATGCTACTAGAGATCAGTGGAGAAATATCTCCAGAAAGAATGAATGGAAGAAGCCAAAGCAAAAACAACACTCAGTGGGGGATGTGACTGCTGGTGGAATTAAAGTCCGATGTAAAGAGCCATATTGGATAGGAACCTGGAATGTTAGGTGCGTGAATCAAGTCAAATAGGAAGTGGTCAAACAGGGGATGGCAAGAGTGAACATCGACACTTCAGGAATCAGCAAAGTAAAATGGATCTGAATGGGTGAATTTAACTCAAATGACCATTATATCTACTACTGGGGGTAGGAATCACTTAGAAGAAATGGAGTAGCCATGATAGTCTACAAAAGAGTCCAACATGCAATACTAGGATGTAATCTCCGAAAAGACAGAATGGTCTCTGTTCATTTCCAAGGCAAACCATTCAATATCATGGTAATCTAAGTCTATGCCCCAACCAGTAATGCTGAAGAAGCTGAAATTGAACAGTTCTATGAAGACTGACACGATATTCTAGAATTAAAACCCCCAAAAGATGTCTTTTTCATTATAGGGGCCTGGAATGCAAAAGTAGGAAGTCAAGAAGGACCTGGAGTAACAGGCAAAGTTGGCCTTACAGTAAAGAATGAAGCAGGACAAAGGTTAATAGAATGGGAAAGACGAGAGATCTCTTTGAGAAAATTAGAGTCACCAGCTTTGCACGCAGGAACTTTTCATGCAAAGATAGGCATAACAAAGGACATAAATGGCATGGACCTAACAGAAGTAGAGAATATTAACAAGAGATGGCAAGAACACACAGCATAATACAGAAAAGATCTTCAGGACCCAGATAAACACGATGATCTGATCACTCACCTAGACCCAGACATCCTGGAATGTGAAGTCAAGAGGGCCTTAGGAAGCATCACTACACACAAAGCTAGTGGAGGTGATGTAATTCTAGTTGAATTATTTCAAATCCTAAATGATGAAGAAGTGAACGTGCTGCACTCAGTATGCCAGCAAATTTTTCCACAAGATTTAAAAAATGAGTTTTCAATCCCAAAGAAGGTCAACACCAAAGAATACTTAACTAGTGCACAATTTCACTTATCTCACGTGTTCAAAATTCTCCAAGCCAGGCTTCAACAGAATGTGAGCCATGAATTTCCAGATGTTAAGCTGGATTTAGAAAAGACAGAGGAACAAGAGATCAAATTTCAAACCTCCACCGGACCATTGAAAAGCAAGAGAGTTCCAGAAAATCATCTATTTCTGCTTTCTTGACTATGCCAAAGCCTTTGTGTGGATCACAACAAACGGTGGAAAATTCTTCAAGACATGGGAATACCAGCCCACATGATATGTCTACTGAGAAATCTGTAGGCAAGTCAAGAAGCAGCAGTCACAACTGGACATGGAAAAACAGACTGGTTCCATATCAGGAAGGAGTACATCAAGGCTATATATTGTCACCCTGCTTATTGACCTTATAATGCAGAGTACCTCATGAGAAACGCTGTGGCGGAGGAAGCACAAACTGTAATCAAGATTGCCGGAGAAATGTCAATAACCTCAGATATGCAGATGACACCACCCTTATGGCAGAAAGCACAAACAAAAGAGCCTCTTGATGCAAGTGACAGAGGAGATTGAAAAAGTTGGCTTAAAACTGAACATTCAGAAAACTAAGATTATGGTATCTGGTCCCATCACTTCATGGCCAATAGAAGAGGAAACAGCGGAAACAGTGACAAATAATATGTTGGTCTCCAAAAGTAATACAGATGGTGATGGCAGCAATGAAATTAAGAGATGCTTGCTCCTTGGAATAAAAGGTAAGAGCAGGCTAGACAGTTTACTAAAAAGCAGAGACATTACTTTGTCAACAAAGGTCCCTCTAGTCAGTTTCAGTTCAGTTCAGTTTAGCCACTCAATCATGTCCGACTCTTTGTGACCCCATGAATCGCAGCATGCCAGGCCTCCCTGCCCATCACCAACTCCTGGAGCTCACCCAAACCCACGTCCATCGAGTCGGTGATGCCATCCAGTCATCTCATCCTCTGTCGTCCCCTTCTCCTGCCCACTATCATTCCCAGCACCAGGGCCTTTTCCAATGAGTACACACTTTGCATGAGGTGGCCAAAATATTGGAGTTTCAGCTTCAACCTCAGTCCTTCTAATGAACCCCCAGGACTGATCTCATTTAGGACGGACTGGTTGGATCTCCTTGCAGTCCAAGGGACTCTCAAGAGTCTTCTCCAACACCACAATTCAAAAACATCACTTCTTCAGTGCTCAGCTTTCTTCACCGTCCAACTCTCAAATCTATACATGACCTCTGGAAAAACCATAGCCTTGACGAGACGGACTTTTTTTGCAAAGTAACGTCTCTGCCTTTTAATATTCTGGCTAGGCTGGTCATAACTTTCCTTTAAGGAGTAAGCGTCTTTCAATTTCATGGCGACAGTTGCCAACTTCATTGATTTTTGAGCCCCCAAAAGTAAAATCTGACACTGTTTCCCCATCTATTTGCCATGAAATGATGGGACCAGAAGCCGTGATCTTAGCTTTCTGAATGTTGAACTTTAAGCCAACTTTTTCACTCTCCTCTTCACTTTCATCAAGAGGTGTTTTAATTCCTCTTCACTTTCTGCCATATGGGTGGTGTTATCTGCGTACAGGAGGTTATTGATATTTCTCCCAGCAATCATGACCACAGCTTGTGCTTTTTCCAGCTCAGCGTTTCTCATGATGTACTCTGTATATAAGTTAAATAAGCAGGGTGACACTATACAGCCTTGACATACATCTTTTCGTATTTGGAACCAGTCTGTTGTTCCATGTCCAGTTCTAACTGTTGTTCCTGACCTGGATACAGATTTCTCAAGAGAAAGGTCAAGCGGTCTGGTAATGCAATCTCTTTCAGAATTTTCCACAGGTTATTGTGATCCGCACAGCCAAAGGCTTTGACATAGTCAATAAAGCAGACATACATGTTGTTCTGGAATTTTCTTGCTTTTTCGATGATCTAGCGGATGTAGGCAGTTCGATCTCCTTTCAGGTATGTCCTAAATCAAATCCCTTATGCTTATACAGCATAAATGAGAAATACATTAAAGGGACAAGATCTGATAGACAGAGTGCCTCCTGATCTATGGACGGAGGTTCGTGACATTGTACAGGAGACAGGGATGAAGACCATCCCCATGGAAATGAAATGCAAAAAAAAAAGCAAAATGGCTGTCTGAGGAGGCCTTACAAATAACTATAAACAGAAGAGAAGCGAAAAGCAAAGGACAAAATTAGAGTAATTCCCATTTGAATAGAGAGCTCCAAAGAAGAGCAAGGAGAGATAAGAAAGCCTTCCTCAGCGAGCAATGCAAAGAAATAGAGGAAAACAACAGAATGGGAAAGATTAGAGATCTCTTCAGGAAAGATTAGAGTTACCAAGGGAACATTTCATGCAAAGATGGGCTCGATAAAGGAAAGAAATGATAGGGATCTAGCAGAAGCAGAAGATATTAAGAAGAGGTCGCAAGAATACACAAAACTGGACAAAAAAAAAAAAAAAAGTAACTTCACGATGCAGATAATTGCAATGATACGATCACTCATCTAGAGCCAGACATCCTGGAATATGAAGTCAAGTGGGCCTTACAAAGCATCACTAGGAACAAAGCTAGTGGAGGTGCTGGAATTCCAGTTGAGCTATTTTGAAATCCTGAAAGATGATGCTGTGAACGTGCTGCACTCAATATGCCAACAAATTTGGAGAACTCCACAGTTGCCATAAGACTGGAAAAAGTGCAGTTTCTGTTCCAATCCCGAAGAAAGGCAGTGCCAAGGAATGCTCAAACTACCACACAATTGCACTGATCTCCCATGCTAGCAAATTAATGCTCAAAATTCTCCAAGCCATGCTCCAGCAATACGTGCACTGTGAACTTCCGGATGTTGAAGCTGATTTTAGAAAAGGCAGAGGAACCGTCTAGTAGAAGCTATGGTTTTCTCCAGTAGTCATGTATGGATGTCAGAGCTGGAGTAGAAAGAAAGTTGAGCACCAAAGAATTGATGCTTTGAAACTGTGGTGTTGTAGAAGTCTCTCGAGAGTCCTTTGGACTGCAAGGATTTTCATCCAGTCCACCCTAAAAGACATCAGTCCTGCATGTTCATTGGAAGGACTGATGCTGAAGCTGAAACTCCAATATTTGGCCACCTGATGCGAAGGACTGACTGATTAGCAAGACCACCCTTATGGCAGAAAGTGAAGAAGAACTAAAGAGCCTCTTGATGAAAGTGAAAGAGGAGAGTGAAATAGTTGGCTTAAAGCTGAACGTTCAGATAATAAAAGCTATATATGACAAACCTACAGCAAACATTTCCTCAGTGGTGAAAAATTGAAAGCATTTCCCCTAAAGTCAGGAACAAGGCAAGGATGCCCACTTTCACCGCTATTATTCAACATAGTTTTGGACGTTTTGACCACAGCAATCAGAGCAGAAAAAGAAATAAAAGGAAAACAGATAGGAAAAGAAAAAGTAAAACTCTCACTGTTTGCAGATGACATGATCCTCTACATAGAAAACCCTAAAGATTCTACCAGAAAACTACTAGAGCTAATCAATGAATATAGTAAAGTTGCACATATAAAATTAACACAGAGAAATCCCTTGAATTCCTATACACCAATAATGAGAAAACAGAAAGAGAAATTAAGGAAACAATACCATTCACCATTGCAACAAAAAGAATAAAATACTTAGGAATATATCTACCTAAAGAAACAAAAGACTTATATATAGAAAACTATGACACACTGATGAAAGAAATCAAAGCGGACACAAACAGATGGAGAAATATACCATATTCATGGATTGGAAGAATTAATATAGTGAAAATGAGTATACTACCCAAAGCAATTTATAGATTCAATGCAATCGCTATCAAGCTACCAATGGTATTTTTCACAGAACTAGAACAAATCATTTCACAATTTTATGGAAATATAAGAAACCTCGAATAGCCAAAGCAATCTTGAGAAAGAAGAATGGAACTGGAGGAACCAACCTGCCTGACTTCAAGCTCTACTACAAAGCCACAGTCATCAAGACAGTGTGGCACTGGCACAAAGATAGAAATATAGATCAATAGAACAAAATAGAAAGCCCAGAGATAAACCCGCGCACCTATGGACACCTTATCTTCAACAAAGGGGGCAAGAGTATACAATGGAGAAAAGACAATCCCTTTAACAAGTGGTGCTGGGAAAACTGGTCAACCACTTGTAAAAGAATGAAACTAGAACACTTCCTAACACCATACACAAAAATAAACTCAAAATGGATTAAAGATCTAAATGTAAGACCAGAAACGATAAAGTTCTTAGAGGAAAACTTAGGCAAAATACTCTCCCACATAAATCGCAGCAGGATCCTCCATGACCCACCTCCCAGAATATTGGAAATAAAAGCAAAAATAAACAAATGGGACCTAATTAAAATTAAAAGCTTTTGCACAACAAAGGAAACTATAAGCAAGGTGAAAAGACAGCCTTCAGAATGGGAGAAAATAATACCAAACGAAGCAACAGACAAACAATTAATCTCAAAAATACACAAGCAACTCCTGCAGCTGAATTCCAGAAAAATAAACGACCCAATCAAAAAATGGGCCAAAGAACTAAACAGACATTTCTCCAAAGAAGACATACAGATGGCTAACAAACTCATGAAAAGATGCTCAACATCACTCATTATTAGAGAAATGCAAATCAAAACCACAATGAGGTACCATTACACACCAGTCAGAATGGCTGCTATCCAAAAGTCTACAAGCAATAAATACTGGAGAGGGTGTGGAGAAAAGGGAACCCTCTTACACTGTTGGTGGGAATGCAAACTAGTACAGCCACTATGGAGAACAGTGTGGAGATTCCTTAAAAAGCTGGGAATAGAACTGCCATATAACCCAGCAATCCCACTGCTGGGCATACACACCGAGGAAACCAGAATTGAAAGAGACACGTCTACACCAATGTTCATTGCAGCACTGTTTACAATAGCCAGGACATGGAAGCAACCTAGAAGTCCATCAGCAGACGAATGGATAAGGAAGCGGTGGTACATATACACAATGGACTATTACTCAGCCATTAAAAAATACATTTGAATCGGTTCTATTGAGATGGATGAAACAGGAGCCCATTATACAGAGTGAAGTAAGCCAGGAAGAAAAACACCAATACGGTATACTAATGGATATATATGGAATTTGAAAGATGGTAATGTTAACCCTATATGCGAGACAGAATAAGAGACACAGATGCATAGAACAGTCTTATGGACTCTGAGGGAGAAGGTGAGGGTGGGACGTTCTGGGACAGTAGCATTGAAACATGTATATTATCATATGTGAAACAGAATATCATTCCATGTACGATGCATGAGACAAATGCTCAGGGCTGGGGCATTGGGATGACCCAGAGGGATGGGATGGGGAGGGAGGTGGGAGAAGGGCTCAGGATGGGGAACACATGTAAACCCATGGCTGATTCATGTCAATGTATGGGGAAAACTACTACAATATTGTAAAGTAATTAGCCCCCAACTAACACAAATAAATAAATAAAAAAAAAAAAAAACAAAGCTGAACGTTCAGAAAACTAAGATCATGGCATGTGGTCCCATCACTTCATAGGAAATAGATGGGGAGACAGTGGAAACAGTGTCAGACTTTATTTTGGTGGGCTCCAAAATCACTGCTGATGGTGATTGCAGCCATGCAATTAAAAGACACTCAGTCCTTGGAAGGAAGGTTATGGCCAACTTAGAAAGCATATTTAAAAGCAGACATTACTTTGCCAACAAAAGTCCGTCTAGTCAAGGCTATGGTTTTTCCAGTAGTCATGTATGGATGTGAGAGTTGGACAGCAAAAAAGCTGAGCGCCGCAAAATTGAAGCTTTTGAATTGTGGTGTTGGAGAAGACTCTTGAGAGTTCCTTGGACTGCAAAGAGATGCAATCAATCCATCCTAAAGGAGATCAATCCTGGGTGTTCATTGGAAGGACTGCTGTTGAAGCTGAAACTCCAATACTGTGGCCACCTCATGAGAAGTGTTGACTCATTGGAAAAGACCCTAATGCTGGGTAGGATTGGGGGCAGGAAGAGAAGGGGACAACAGAGGTTGTGATGGTTGGATGGCATCACAGATTCGATGGACAGGGGTATCGGTAGATTCCGGGTGTTGGTGATGGGCAGAGAGGCCTGGCGTGCTGCAATTCATGGGGTCGCAAAGAGTCAGACACGACTGAGAGACTGAACTGGACTTAACTGGTGCTGAGAAAGATCAAAGGTGGGAGGAGAAGGAGACAACAAAAGACAAGCCGGTTGGACGGCATCACCAACTCAATGGACATGGGTTTGAGTAAACTCCGGGGTGTTGGTGATGGACAAGGAGGCCTGACTTGCAACAGTCCATGGGCTCTCAAAGAATCGGACACAACCATGCCGCTGAAGAGACTGACTGAACTCAAAATCAAAGAAAGGGATTCTGGGAAATGTAGCCCCAGCCTAGGCAAATTAACACAGCGGAGCACAGAACACTTGACTTACTAAATGCTTCTGCTTTACTTAGTAGGGTGAATTGAGCTTTGAAAAGCTGACCTGACTGGTAAAGAGACTTTGGACAATACTGCAGTGAGGAGACTTTTCAGTCAATGCTTTAATTTCCCATCTTATGAATTTGCACTAGAAACAGTCTGAATCTCATTTTTCCCATCTCCTTCATAGTCAGAACCTAACCATGTGGCCTAGGCTCAATCAATTAGATGCACCCAGATGGTAGCCAGGCTCAGCCAATCAAATAACATCCTGATGGCACTTAAGACCAATTATATACAGCCACATGAAATGTAGGCTTAGCCAATGGATACACCTACAGGGGAAAGCAATGCAAGTGGATTCTGATGCATAGAATTCAATATAGAGGAGGTGGAAGGGACATAAGCCATGTCACTAGTGACAGCCGCTGTGTCTGGAGCCAGTGGTAGTGACAGGTCAGTTCAGTTCAGTCACTCCGTCGAGTCCGTCTCTCTGCGACCCCATGAACCACAGCATGCCAGGCCTCCCTTCCCATCACCAACTCCTGAAGTTCACCCAAATCCATGTCCGTTGAGTTGGTGATGCCATCCCACCATCTCATCCTCTGTCATCCCCTTCTTCTCCTGCCCTCAATCTTTCCCAGCATCAGGGTCTTTTCCAATGAGTGACAGAAGATACTGCAATTAATGTCTTTGTTGTTCATGGCTGTCTCTCCATCCCTCCTCACAGAAATCTGAGTCACTTAATATCCTTTAATAAGTTTCTTTCCTGCTCAAAGTTACCTGTAATGGATTCTATTCTTTCCAAGTAGAAAGCTGACACCCCTCTAATTTCAGTTAACCATCAAGCCTCTTCCCAAAACTAGACAAAGTATGGAACAATGTCCACTCCCATGGCAGTGGAGTCAGGCAGAGGCATTTTGTCAATTTACTATAGTGCCACAGACTCTGGGTCAGTGTCACCTGTGAGAGGGTCACTGACCTGGGTTGTGAGTCGGGTAGACCCATTTGAATCCAGGATGTGGTGCTGACTGACCTGTGGTGTGACATAACACATATCACTTTCCTCATCTTGAGAATGGACTGTGATTAGTGCTTGCCTCCTGGGGATATCATGGAGACCAAAAGATTCCTGTACGGAGCAATCTCTCAACCACACAGCTCAGCACGTGGGATACACCCACCTCAGTGATGATAGAAGGAATGAGAGTGACTTTTCTTTTGCTGGATTAAAGAAAATAAGTAATAAGAGAGGTGGTGTCATCATGTAGTCCAAGATGAAGATGGTGTGTGAACGCTACAGTTTAGGAAAGTTACATGTTTTTGGTTGTATATTTTTTAGTTTTCTTTTTTTTTTTAAAAATATATTTATTTTAATTGGAGGCTAATTATGGTACAATATTGTAGTGGTTTTTTCATACACTGACATGAATCAGCCACAAGTGTACATGTGTTTCCCATCCTGAAACCCCCTCCCAACCAATCCCATCCCTCTGGGTCACCCCAGTGCACCAGCCCTGAGCACCCTGTCTCATGCATCGAACCTGGACTGAGGTCTGTTTCACAAATGAAAATATACATGTTTCAATGCTATTCTCTGAATCCATGCCAGTTTTGCCTTCTCTCACAGAGTCCTGAAGACTGTTCTATACATCTGTGTCTCTTTTCCTGTCTTTCACATAGGGTTATCATCACCATCTTTCTGATGTGTGTGTGTGTGTGTGTGTGTGTGTGTGTGTGTGTGTTATTGGTGTTTTTCTTTCTGGCTTACTTCACTCTGTTTAAGAGGGTCCAGTTTCATCGACCTCGTTAAAACTGATTCAAATGCATTCTTTTGAATGGCTTTGTAATAATCCATTGTGTACATGTACCACAGCTTTCTTATCCATTTGTCTGCTGAAGGACATCTGGGTTGCTTCTGTGTCCTGGCTATTATAAACAGTGCTAGGATGAACATTGGGGTACACGTGTCTCTTTCACTTCTTGATTCCTCGGGGTGTATGCCCAGCAGTAGGACTGGTGAGTCATATGGCAGTTCCATTTCCAGGTTTTAAGGTATCTCCACATTGTTCTCCATACTAGCTCTAATAGTTTGCATTCCCATCAACAGTGTAAGAGGGTTCCCTTTTCTCCACACCCTCTCCAGGATTTATTGTTTGTAGACGTTTGGATAGCAGCCTTTCTGACTGGTGTGAGATGCTACCTCAATATGGTTTTGATTTGCATTTCTCTGATAATGAGTGACGTTAAAGATCTTTTCAAGAGTTTGTTAGCCATCTGTATGTCTTGTTTGGAGAAATGTCTGCTTAGTTCTTTGGCCCATTTTTTGATTGGCTCGCTTATTTTTCTGGAATTGAGCTGCAGGCGTTGATTGTATATTTTTGAGATTAATTCATTGTCAATTGCTTCGTTTGCTATAATTTTGGCCTATTCTGAAGGCAGTCTTCTTTCCTTGCTTAAAGTTTCCTTCACTGTGCAAAAGCTTTTAAGATTATTTAGGTCCCATTTGTGTATTTTTGCTTTTATTTCCATTACTCTGGGAGGGGTGTCATAGAGGATCCTGCTGTGATTTCTATCAGAAAGGGTTTTGCCTATGTTTTCCTCTAGGAGTTTTATACTTTGTGGTCTTACATTTAGGTCTTTAATCCATTTTAAATTTATTTTTGTGTACGGTGTTAGAAAGTGTTCTAGTTTCACTTTTTTTACAAGTGGTTGACCAGTTTTCCCAGCACAACTTGTTAAAGAGATTGTGTTTTTTCATTGTGTATTCTTCCCTCCTCTATCAAAGATAAAGTGTCCATAGGTGAGTGGATTGACCTCTGGACTTGCTATTTTGATCCATTTATCTATATTTCTGTCTTTGTGCGAGTACCACACTGTCTTGATGACTGTAGCTTTGTGGTATAGCCTGAAATGAGGCAGGGTGATTCCTCCAGGTCCATTCTTCTTTCTCAAGCTTGCTTTGGCTACTCGAGTTTTTTTTTTTGTATTTCCATACAAATTGGGAAATTATTTCTTCTAGTTCCCTGGAAAATACCGTTGGTAGCTTGATAGGGATTGCATTGAATCTACAGATTGCTTTGGATAGTATACTCATTTTCACTATATTGATTCTTTCAATCCATGAACATGGTATATTTCTCCATCTATTTGTGTCCTGTTTGATTTCTTTCACCAGTGTTTTATAGTTTTCTATATATAGATCTTTTGTTTCTTTAGGTAGATATATTCCTCAGTATTTTATTGTTTTCATTGCAGTGGTGAACGGAATTGTTTCTTTCATTTTTCTTTCAGTTTGCTCCTTGTTAGTGTATAGGAATGCAAGGGATTTCTGCGTGTTCATTATGCATCCTGAAACTTTACTATATTCATTGATTAGCTCTAGTAATTTTTTGGTGGAGTATTTAGTGTTTTCTATATAGGGGATCATGGCATCTGCAAACAGTGAGTGTTTTATTTCTACTTTTCCAATCCGGAGTTCTTTTTATTTCTTTTTCTGCTCTGATCGCTGTAGCCAAAACTCCCAAAACTATGTTGAATAGTAGTGGTGAGAGTGGGCACCCTTGTCTTGATCCTTACTTTAGGGGCATTGCTTTCAATTTTTCACCATTGAGGATAATGTTTGCTGTGGGTTTGTCGTATATAGCTTTTACTATGTTGAGGTCTGTTCTTTGTATGCCTGCTTTCTGGAGGGTGTTGATGATAAATGGATGTTGAATTTTGTCCAAGGGTTTCTCTGCATCTATTGAGATAATCATATGGTTTTTATCTTTCAATTTATTAATGTGGTGTATAATGTTGAATAGTTTGTGGATTTTGAAGAATCCTTGCATCCCTGGGATAAAGCCCACTTGGTCATGATGTATGATCGTTGTAATATGTTGTTGGACTCTGCTTGCTAGAATTTTGTTAAGGATTTTTGCATCTATGTCCATCAGTGCTATTGCCCTGTTGTTATCTTTATTTATTTATTTGTGTGTGTGTGTGTGGCATCTTTTTCTGCTGTTGGCATTAGGGTGATGGTGGCCTTATAGAATGAGTTTGGAAGGTTCCCTTCCTCTGCCATTTCCTGGAAGCGTTTGAGTACGATAGGTATTAGCTCTTCTCTTAATTTTTGGTAGAATCCAGCTGTGAAGCCGTCTGGTCCTGGGCTTCTGTTTGCTGGAAGATTACTGATTACACTTTCAGTTTCCATGCTTGTGATGGGTTTGTTAAGAATTTTTTTTTCTTCCTGGTGCAGTTTTCAGAAGCTGTGCTTTTCTAAGAATTTGTCCACTTCTTCCAAGTTGTCCATTTTATTGGCATATAGTGGTTGATAGTAGTCTCTTATGATCCCTTGTATTTCTGTGTTGTCTGTTGTGATCTCTCCATTTTCATTTCTAATTTTGTTGATTTGATTCTGCTCCCTTTGTTTCTTGATGAGTCCTGCTAATGGTTTGTCAAGTTTATATATCTTCTCAAAGAACCATCTTTTAGCTTTGTTGATTTTTGCTCTGGTCTCATTTGTTTCTTTTGCATTTATTTCTGCCCTGTTATATGATTTCTTTCCTTCTACTCACCCCGGGGCTCTTCAATTCTTCCTTCTCTAATTGCTTTAGGTGTAGAGTTAGGTTATTTGTTTGACTTTGTTCTTGTTTCCTGAGATAAGCCTCTTTTGCTATGAACCTTCACTTTGTGCTGATTTTATAGCGTCCCATAGGTTTTGGATCATTGTGTTTTCATTTTCATTTGCTTCTATGCATATTTTGATATCTTTTGGATTTCCTCTGTGATTTGGTGGTTGTTTACCAGCGTGGTATTCAGCCTTCACATGTTTGAATTTTCAATAGTGTTTCTCCTGCAGTTGACATCGAGTCTTAACTGCACTGTTGTCAGAAAATATGCTTGGAATGGTTTCAAGGTTTTTTGACTCTACCAACGCTGAACTTACCGCCGAGGATGCGATCTATCCTGGAGAAGTTTCCATATGTACTTGAGAAACAGGTGAAATTCATTGTTCTGGGGTGAAATGTTGTATAGATATCAATTATGTCTAACTGGTCCATTGTGTCATTTAAAGTTTGTATTTCCTTGTTAGTTTTCTGTTTACTTGATCTATCCATACATGTGAGAGGGGTCGTAAAGTCTTCCACTATTACTGTGTTATTTTTAATTTCCCCTTTCATGTTTGTTAGCCTTTGCCTTACATATTGTGGTCCTCCGATGTTGGGTGCATATGTGTTTATAATCGTCATATCTTCTTCTCGGATTGATGTTTTGATCATTATGTAGTGTCCTTCTTTGTCTGATTTCACAGGCTTTATTTTAAAGTCTATTTTATCTGATACGCGAATTGCTACTCCTGCTTTCTTCTGGTCTCTAGTTGCTTGGAATATCTTTTTCCAGCCCTTCACTTTCAGTCTGTATGCGCCCCTTGTTTTCGGGTGGATCTGTTGTAGACAACATAAACAGCTGTCTTGTTTGTGTATCCACTCAGCTAGTCTTTGTCTTTTGGTTGGGGCATTCAACCCATTTACATTTAGGGTAACTATTGATAAGAATGATCCTGTTGCCATTTGCTTTGCTGTTTTTGGTTCGAGTTTATACAACCTTTCTCTTTTTGGCGCCTAGAGAAGATCCTTTAGCATTTGTTGAAGAATGAAAAGAAGAATTGGGAATAAAAATGTCTCTACAATATCTTCATTAACCCAAGATTATAAGAAGAAGCATGTTAAAGCAAGGGGTAATGTGGATGATCAAAACTCTGACTTTCATCCTGAAACCAGAGGACACAGTGTATTTTCAGACTGCAAAAATTTAAGTGTGCCATTCATACGAAAGCCTTCTACCATCCAGATAAATGCTGAAACAAGTGCTCCAACTTGAGATGATTTCTCTTCTCCATCATAAATATCAGTGAGACCACAGGAGCATATTGTGATACATCAATCTGTGGCTGCTTTAGTTGTTGTTGCTGTTGTTTTAATTGAAGAGGAATTGCTTTAGAGAATTTTGCTGTAATCTGTCAGAATTCAAAATAAATCAACCATAGAGGCACATATATCCCCTCCCTTTGGAAATACCCTCCCATCTCGCTCCCCACCCCACAAGCTAGGTTGAGCATTTGTCATGGGATTTCTCTTAGCAGCTGCACTAAATCAAATGGCCCCAGTGAAAATGTTGCAGCTATGTCTACTTCTATTTCTCTGTAGCACAACATATCTCCATTACAGAATTTATAGTTAGTTTGGACTGCGGGTGGAGCCTTCTACCTTTCCAGGTTTGTATGGTAATATGTCAGCCCATGACCATCATTTTCCTAAACTACAACAGTCACGCAATTTATTTTTCCCAGTGCTAAAGATCTCTGATACATCTGCTGCTTCTCTTTCAAGATCCACTCATCAACCATCTTCATTATTTGAAAATTGTCTGAATACAACTGATCTACCAAATAGGTATAAGATTATGGAGGATATTGACGTGTAAAATTAATGTTGGGAGAGGTCAACAAATTCCTACAATTCTCTTATTTGAAGAATAAATTTACACATTCCTCTCCATAGGCCCAATTTCTATTTTGAAATAATTAAGAATAAAATGAGTCTTTATTTCCGTTCCAGACTCTTTTACGCTGCATAATAGAAACACTTCTGTTCAAGGTCATACAATAAACACTACACTTGCTATTACTGAAACCCACAGTCAGTTGATTGACTGTATTGCATAGAAGCGAGCAGACCCATGTTTGGTTTGGTAACAGTCCTGAATGTTAAGAATATATCTATAGAAGGGGGATCAATCACTTTTATTTCAGGAACCAAGTAGATTTATTGATGCGATTTTTCTGTGTAAAAACTCTTGAGGAAAGACATTTTGCAGGTTTCATGTTTTTGGTTACTATTTATGCAAGCAGCCTTTATTTTAAGTTGATGTAGAAGTAAACCCTGGTTGAACATTGCCCTTCAATTGCTAGAATACCAGTGACTTTGTGATGTCACAGCTTTTTGACTTTGAGAACCATGGTGATGGTCTAGAGAGTTTATCTCTGTAGCCCAGCTAAGCAACATTTGAAGTTGGAGTGTGTAAAATCAGACAAATGAGAAAAGTATCTGAAGAAAGATTTATCTGAGATAGCAGATATTCCTTCACAAATTCACGGTGTGCCTCCTAAAGATGTATCAAGTGGTTCAGAAACCTCCGTTAGATCTTCTTTGTGTGATTACACACTTACAGTGGACTCAGTTTTGAGATCGATGATTGAAGAATATGCTTTTCAGGCTTTGTCTGAGGAAGTTGGGATAAAAAGGCCACACTACACATTTTCTGTCTCTGGAACAAATGAATTGAATGATTTTCTTTCACTCACTTTTCCTCAAAAACTCTGGACTATAGTTGAAAGTGATCAGTTTGAATCTATTTGGTGGGATGAGAGTGGCGCTTCTATAGTAATCAATGAAGAACTCTTCCAGAAAGAAGTCTTGGAAAGAAAGGCCCCTTTCAGAATATTTGAAACTGATAGTATGACAAGTTTAGTTCACCAGCTTAACCTTTATGGGTTTAGTAAGAAGCGACAGACTTTTCAAAGATCTGCTTCACTGCCTGACTTTCTGGAAGAAGAAAACAATGTCTCTGTTTTGAGCAAGGTATTCCAAAGTTTCCACTTATTGGCAATATGTAAAGTTAAACAGGTGACTTAGAAAGCATGTTCACATATGTAGCTAAAACTGAATTTAAAATTGAGATAACACATTGTTGAAAACGTTTCATTTTTTGAAGGTGAGAACAGCTGGAGGTAAAAATATTTGATATTTCAAATACTCTCCTAGCAACTTGTAACCGGTAGATGTCCTCAGGCTACTTTAAGTGGTGTTTACTACATATATATGACATACTTTTTAGTTGAGGAGCATACTTGTTTCTAACATGTAAGGTGTTAAAACTACTAATGAAGGAGTTTTATTTGATTCTGTTTAATTGGCATCATTAAAGGAATACATTTTTATAGTTTAACTTTGCTTGTCAGTTTTACCTTGGTTTATAAAAGACTAAATAATTGTATGCTTTGATTTTAGTTACAGATATACCATAATCCAGATTTCAAAAGAGGTTCACCCCAGCTTTTAGTAAGAATAAAAAGAAGAGTTGTGATTAACAATGTGTTTCCAAAATCTTCATTAGTTCAAGATTACAAGAAGAAGCATGATAAAGCAAGGGTCAACATAGATGATCGTAACTCTGGTTTTCATCCTGAAACTAGCGGAGAGAGTCTGTTTTCAACTGCAACAAGTTTAAGTGAGCCTTTCTCACAAAAGACTTTTATTAGCAAAATAGTCCCTAAAACAAGCACCCTATCTCCGTGTGACTCTCCTTCCCCATTATCATTGTCAGTTAGACAAACAGAACAGAATGAGGTAGATCAACCTGCTGTTTTAAACCAGTTGAGCATTTTTAATTGGCACTCCCACCGCACCTACACTCAAGTAAATGGCCACGTTGAGGACTCTGCTACTACCGCTACATCTGCTTCTCAAAACCATATCGTATGTCCATTACGGAGCAGTTCTTTTGGACTGATGGTGGAGCCTTCTACATTTCCAGACAGATACAGCGATATGTCAGCCCATGGCAGTCCTTCTCCTAACCTGCAACAGAGAGGTATCTCAAGGTCCCCAGTGCCAACGACCGCTCATACATCCACCTCCTCTCTTTCAAGCCAATTCATCAACAATATTCATTATGTGAAAACCATGCTAATTAAAAGTGACCTATCAAATAAGTATCAGCTTATGGAACCTAATGAAGATTAAAATTTACATTGAAAGATGTCAACAAATACCTACAGTTCGTGCATTTGAACAATAAAGTTACTCGTTCATCTTCACAGTTTTGTTTTCTCTTTTGAAACAATGAAGAGTAAATTAAGGCTTTATTTCAATGTCTGGCTATTTTTCTGCACTCTTTTATAAACACGTCAGTTCAAGAAAACATCCATTAGGCATCTTAGGTAAATGGCACCTAATCTGTTGTTCCTAAGGAAGAAAATGAGAACAAAGGGAAAAGAGGTAATGGATGTAAAGTGATTTGGGAAATCATCCCTGCTGAAATGAATGGGTGTCTAAATGAGGATGGTACGGGTGAAGGAAGAGACAGAAATAAAATCAAAAAAGTGCTATTACACAGTCCGTACCTTAGTGTATTCACACTTGCATGATATTCTACTAGGTATCCGTAGAGTCTTAAGATGGAGAAGGAAATGGTGCCCCACTCCAGTATTCTTGCCTGGAGAATTGTGTGGAAAGAGGCTCCTGGTGCGCTGCTGTCCATAGGGTCGCACAGAGTTGGACACACCTGAAGCGACTTAGCAGCAGCAGAGTCCTAAGACATTAGACAGGAGATTGTCTTCATTATAGAAATTCATTTCATACTTGAAAATATAGATATTGCAGCATGTCCAAAATTATGATAACCGTTATACCATCACTGTGATACCAAAGATTACAGGACATAATCAGTGACTGGACCATGACCAGCACAAGATAGGTATTTTACAAGTGGTACTGTATAGGGTCATTTTAGCTCTGCTCTCCTTAAGGCGTACCTTTATTTCCTGCCACTGTGATTCCACCCTATATTTCCTAATGCATATTTAGAGTTTGCTTATCTGTTCCCTCAGAGAAAAAATGCATTCCTGTGGTGATTGTAGCACCTCAGCATGGTTAACAAGTTCTTTGACGACATGATATTTGTTTTCCATAGTAGTTTCATTATCGTTCTGTTACACTGTGCTTCTGGAGCTACCATCACACCCCCTGCTTTCAGACATGCTAAGCCCCTTCTCACAACTTTGCCTCAACTCTTTTTTGGCGTTGGAAGGAACCTCCGTTCGCCCTCCTACCAAGGTGAGCACAGATATCAGGTCGTCAATGTGTTTTGGGTCTACCCTCTTTTCTTTATGTATCTTTCACATCAGCTAAAACGTAGACCCTGCATATGACACATTGTAAGTACTTACTGAATTATCAACAAAGAAATGTAATCACCAATCAAATGCTGTATACATTAGTCAACAACATCCTATAACCTGCTCTCTTATCATAATTGACCTTTCCTACTTACTGAGAATCTTTTCCAGTTGATAAATATATATTATATTTTCATGAGTGTCAAATGTGGGAATGCAAATTATAAAATGATTGCTGCTCTCCTGAAGTTTACAGTCTGTAAGAACCCATACTAGGCATGTTGTTTCAGGCCCCAGTTCCTTAAAATTCGGTAGGAGTTATAGAGATATTAAGAAACAAACAAACAAACAAACAAAAATGAATCATTCATTTTAGTCATCTAGAAAAGTCATGGAGTAAGGAGGGATCAAAATCAATGGCTGATCCTTAATATAGTTCACAATGAAATACAATGAGCAGAGTTTCTGCCAGTTGGACTACCTAGACAGTCATGAACACTACCTAGAAATCTTGGGAATCTCCACTTTGTGGCCATTCCTTTAGACAATGGTGGCAATATCAAGTCATGGTCCTGTTTTGGTATGGTAACCCACATAGGACAACACCAAGTTAAGTTCACCTTTCTCATGTTTGGGGCTAATGGACAGTGAAAGCTGTGGAATATTTGTGTACATAAGTGAGGTGTCCACATAGCACACTGTTTTTCTTTCACTGAATATTTTCATTAAATCGATGAATGAGACGTATGCACAGGGCTGGGGCAATGGGATGACCCAGAGGGATGGGATGGGGAGGCAAGTGGGAGGGGGGTTCCGGATGGGGAACACATGTAAACCCATGGCTGATTCATGTCAATGTATGACAAAAACCACTACAATACTGTAAAGTAATTAGCCCCCAACTAAAATGAATAAATTTATAAAAAAAAAACAATTTTGGCTGAGAACACTCTAGAGAGGTAAGCATTTTGCAGCAATTTTAAGAGTTATTGAAATCGGTGTCCTTACTTATCATTTCAAGCCCAAAGTCCAGTGGTCTTGTTTTCGATTTCAGGCATCTTACTATGTAGTCAAGTTTGCTTCCTTTGAGAAGTAGCACCTTAAAAGCAATCATATCTTCTATTTCATTGCCGTGTACTGATTATTCCTTCTCACTCCCTTTTATTTTCTTTTCTTGTTCTGCTTTGAGTGGCAGGTTCTTCTCAAAAAGAGCAGGATTAATTCCCTTAGTCCTCTGTGGTAACTTGGAAAAGGCATGGATAAGGACATTCAATATATATGTGGAAAAGATACTCTTTTTGTTCCCTCCTGAAAACATATTATTAAATTGTACCTCAATTGTCCTACCACAGAAAGCCTGGTTACATGATACATTACCTTGGTGATCAATTCCCATATGGATTTAACTTACCAGTACCATTAATTCTCAAAAGCTTATAGAGAAAATATTTCAATACAGTAGGGAAATATTATACATGAGTTCAATTTTCTTTCCTTCACTTATTTATTTTATAACTGGTGCCTAAAATAGTAAAAGTGAGAACAAAAATTTAAGTGAGTTAAACGCAGAAGATTGAGACAAGAAGTCGAAAAATTGATGGGAGAA
This sequence comes from Okapia johnstoni, assembly GCA_024291935.2. Classification (NCBI taxonomy): domain Eukaryota; kingdom Metazoa; phylum Chordata; class Mammalia; order Artiodactyla; family Giraffidae; genus Okapia; species Okapia johnstoni. The sequence continues at coordinate 35,993 of JAGTYA010000061.1, forward strand.
GGTCAGAGGATGAAATTGGATGCTTAAAATGTAACAAGCAAATGTGTAACTGCAGGAACTAAATAGCTCAATATGACTTCAGTATTGTTACCCTACAAATTATTTTCCATTTAGCAAATCACAGAATAGTCTTACATGCAAAATATTTTAAGATCCCATGGAATGCACAACAAAGGCATATCTTTTAAAACATTCTGTTTTAAAATGTCACTAGAGAGATATCATTCAAGTAGAAAATAATTTCCAAAATTAAGCCTAGAAATAAGTATCAGAGAAACCCTGGGAAGTTCATAGGTGTCCTTCAGTGAGTCCTCAGGTTTTCTTTTCTTTTTCTAATTGTGTTTAAGCATATAAGATCATGACTGTGCTTGTGCGTGTGTGCATCAGATTAAGAATGTGTTTGTGAGTGTATGTCTGGGCTATCTTTGGGGCTTTTACGTTAGAAATATCGGCTGAAGAAACAGTTCATTCCAAAATATAGCAAGGCACATATTAAAATGCCCATTCAGAAGTCTTCTTTCTCTTTTCAAAGTGCAAGACAAATGGATGTGTCAAAGTTTGAAAGCATTTCAACAATAACCAAGCTACTCCATCCAAACATAGTTAAAAACTATGGTACTCTCCCAATCAGCCCAGCAAAAGATGAGTGGGATTTTAGATATCTATTATGTCTGGCAATAACAAAACACCCACCCTCTAATATGGCAGTACCCAAGAAGGCCATGTAGATGGCTGGAATTTCAACCAAGCCTTGCTGTAATAGGATACTAACTTCCTATAGGAGGCTGCACACTCACCAGTAATGAACACTCTTAGGAATCAAATGAAACTAAGAACAAAAACTGGAATTCTCTTCCCACATGGTGGAAGTCACCTTCCCCCTTCCCAAGTGGATGAGATAGACAGTTAACATAAAAGGAAGTTAAATCATGGCTCACATTCTTCTTGCATAATGCCTTAAATGAGCAAGCCCGCCACACACACACACTGCTAAGAAGCTGACTATACATGTCTTCTGGCCTCAACTCTGTGTGACAATCATCATATAAGAATTTTATGAATATTTGAGATGCATTGATACTGCAGATATATAAAGCCAAACATCTTGAGATCTGATTCAAATAGGAAAACTTTGTACTACCTGTTTTCAGTTTTATGGATATTTCACAAACATTCAGACACTTCCACAATGCTTAACCTTCATCTGAAGACAAAAACTGTGACATTAAGAGAAGAGGAGTGGTTTAGTCACAGAGAAGACAAGTGGTAAACACAAAATGGATCAAGTTTCCTACCTACATCCATGTTCAGTAATGTAACCCCTTGTAAGCATTCCTAAGGGCGACTAGGATACACAAGTCAAACATGTTTCTCCCAGGATTACAGAGTTTGATTGAGAAGCTATAAGTTTGTTTACTTCTCACCCCAGTCTTAAGATCACATACTGTGACTGTTAACGTATCAGAATATGGGTAGCTCTAGCACATATTTAGAGACAATGCCTGCTTCTGCCTAAGACCAAGGTTGTAGATCCAAGTCGCTTATAGGGTAAGGTTTCCATCTCAGGAGACCATATGACTCCTCAGGAGTTCTCCTTCTCTGGAAAGCTCTCAAAAGATGTTGTGAGAAATATATTTTGAGGAAGGAAAACAAGGAAACCAACAAGAGTTGTGTTCTTTCTAATTGACCTCAGTCTCACTTTTCATCCCATGTATAATGACAAAGTCTCCCAAGCACTGCCAATACCAATTTTTTGATGTTGTTCAGCCACTCAGTTTTGTCTGACACTTTGTGACTCCATGTACAGCAAGAACCCTGTGTTCCCCTTCCTTTAAAATCACCAGAGTTTTCTCAAACCCATGACTTTTCAGTCAGTGATGCTTTGCAGCCATGTCACCCTCTGTCATTCCCTTCTCGTCCTTCACTCAATCTTTGCCAGCATCATTTTGTTACCAGTGAATTCACTCTAGGCCCTAAGTGGCCAATATATTGGCTCTTCATGTTCAGAGTCAGTCCTTACGTGAATAGTCTGGGTTGATTTCCTTCATGCTTTACTAGTTTGAACTCCATGCTCGCAACAGAACTCTCACACGTCTGCTCCAGACCCACTGCTGCAAAGCATCGATATTTTGGCACTCATTTCCTGTGGTCCTGCTCACTCCTCCATACGTTACTCCTGATCAACTTTGATCATTCAGATCTTTTTTAGTAATCACTCAGCATATTAACATGGTGTCTAGATTGGTTATACCTTTTCATGAAGTGGTAAGGCCTTTTCCTTTCATGGCTGAAGTCACTTCCCGCTTTGATATCAGAGGTCAAGAAAGTGAAACCTGTCACTGAGTCAATTGTATCCTATTGCTAGATCTCAAAATATTTGGACCACATTCCATGATCTTATTTTTAGTATTTGTTTGTTTGTTTGTATATTGAGTTTTAATCCAGCTGTTCTTTTGACCTCATCAGAAGGCTCTTTACTCCCTACTGTTTTTCAGCCATTTGTCATCTTATAACTACGGTTTTTCATACTTCTCACAGTAATTTTGTTTCCGGGTTCAAATTCTTTCAGCAAGTTACTGTCCATGATATACTCTGCAGAGAAGTAAAATAAGCTTGGTGATAATATATAGCCTTGATGTATTTCCTTCCCTACTTTGTAACAGTCCATTGTTCCTTTTCCAGTTCCAATTGTTGTTTCTTGAACTGCATGAAGCTTTCCAGTAAACAGGTATGGTGGTCTTATATTCTTACCTCTTTAAGAATTTTCCACAATTTTTTGTGATCCACAGTCTAAGGGCTTCCCTTGTGACTCAGATGGTAAAGTGTCTGCCTGAAATGGGGGAGGCCCAAGGTCAGTCGCTGGGTCTGGAATATCCCCTGGAGAAAGAAATGATAGGCTACAGTTCATGGAGTCACAAAAAATCAGACACAAATGAATGACCTCACTTTCACAGGCAGTCTAAGCCATTAACAGAGACAACAAAGGAGATGTAAGTGAATATATGAAATACCCTTGTTTTTTCTATGATCCAGACTCCAATTAAGGTTTACTTATTAAGATTGAATGACTAAGTATACCTGCCTGCTCTCTCTCTTTCTCTTTCAAGCTGTTGCTGCTGCTGCTGCTAAGTCGCTTCAGTCGCGTATGACTCTGTGCATCCCCAGAGTCGGCAGCGTACCCGGCTCGTCCATCCCTGGGATTATGCAGGCAAGAACACTGGAGTGGGTTGCCATTTCCTTCTCTTATATATTTAAGTGAAAAGTGAAAGTGAAATCACTCAGTTGTGTCCGACTCTTCACGACATTATGGACTGAAGCCTACTAGGCTCCTCCGCCCATGGGATTTTCCAGGCAAGAATACTGGAGTGGAATGTCATTGTCTTGTGCATTTTTCAAGATATCATCTACCAACTGTTACATTCCTGGGCACTTGCCATCTCCTTATGTGCTCTCCTGGTGGCTCAGTTGGCAAAGCAACTGTCTGCAATCTGGAGACCTGGGTTCAATCCCTGGGTGGGGAAGATCTCCTGCAGAAGGAAATGGCAACCCACTCCAGTACGCTTTCCTGGAAAATTAGTATTAAATTATGCTCATGCCCATCACTGACCTTTGACACCCACTTGAAACAGTTACGTTTCCAGAGCAGAAATAAGGAATCTGTGCTCTAGGAAAATGATGAGACAATTTGACAAATAGCTAGATATTTTCAGGAACGGACTTTCTGAGCCCAGTACCTGTATCATCTTTTCTCTGGAAAAGAACTATGTTTCCTTAAACTGATGACAATTCCTCATTACCAGAAATTTCAGGAAAAATAACTGTGCTTATCTGCATGTTCGAAGTCAATGATGTACCAGTTATGTGTGTATGCAAGTAAGCTCCCATTAAACAGATAAATTTATGTCAACTAAAGTTTGTTACATTACTGGCATGCATAAACGAATTAAAGAGCTTGCCTAGAGAGAAAATCAGAAGTTCCAATTTGGCAGAAAATAAGAAGACGTTGAGTGCAACTCTCTTCATGGGGGCACACAAATAATACTTCTCTAAAGGCAACAGTTCCCCTAGTGCATCAAATGAATACTAACAGAAGACCTTGCTCAAATATATGGGAACAAGATACAACTGGGAAGAATGGAAGGAAGATGGGAGAAGGAGGATGAGAGGAATAGGACCAAACCTGTGTCTTGTGGTGGGAGATGGAGAAGCAGGGAATAGATTGAGGATTCAGGTAAGTCACCTCAGTAAACTTAAATTACTTTTGACTGAAAGGAAGCAAGGTGAAGAAGCAGATGAAATATAATTTGTCTAGAGTGAGACTCAAACAGAGAATGTGTGGTATCGTCCTACATGTCTCAACCTGCAATGAAGGTCAACCAGCGTTCATAGGGCCTGGAAGATGAAACATGGAATTAGAACGCCAACCTGGGAGTGAACAGCATTTGACTATGTACAGGTGGAATGATGGATCTGGGATGTCAAATTGTGTAGAAAGGAATGCCTTTCGAAAAATCCCAAACTGACGGAGAAGCAGGAACTTAGGGTTCAGTCACACAGAGGAGGTGACACCATTGAATCCTTCACCCCTGCCCCGCCATTTCCCACAAGCTAAGACCTGCTATCAGGCAATAGAAAGCAACTAACTAGAACTAACACTCATGCTTCTGCTGCCACAGGCTAGAAAACAACCCCATTAGGGCCATAAATTTTCTGCCTGTGGTTAGAGACTCTTTGTCTATGGCATAAAAAAGGGACAATAGATTTTCAATGAATGAAAATATTCAGGCTCTGGCAGCACTAAAAACAAATAGGAGTTATCCCAAATTAGAGTCTGACCTGTCCCTGCAGAAGATCCAGGTTCAGTTCTGCCCACGTTTCAGCAATCTTTCTCAATAGTTGGACCTGTGCTATGGCTCGTGTTCAGGACTGGAACACGGGCAGCAGGGACCCTAATAACATTCATTATACTGATCATGTTTTGCTATGCTGTGTGTTTGGTTCACTCATTTTTCTCATTTGTAGGCTTTCTCATTATTCTTGCTTATTTAGTGTTTTAAGATTGTTTACATCATATATTTATTTTTGTATGTATATAACATGTACTGTGTTTTCCTGCTTTCTGTGCCTTTTGTTGATGCCGTTTCTTGTCATGTTTGTTTTAACAGGTATATATTTCTATATTAACTGTGATTTTCTGCTGTTCTGTGGGAAAACTCTTGTAATTGTTATGACATTTTTTTCCTTTATTTTTTACATGACACTCTGCTCTAGTTTTGTGTTATGTCTTTCAAGTTACTTGCTTAGTTGTATGATTGGATCTCTGTTCTTCCCTATTGTGACTTTTGCTTGTGTTATTTTTTTTTTTTTTTTTCTTTGATTTTGGTTTCTTACAATTTGCCTGACTTCCTTTGTTTCCTCTGTCTAATCTTTTACTATGTGATCATGGTTCTCTGACCAGAAGTTGAGCCTGTTCTTCTAGGCTTTTAGCAGCATATCGAAGACCATAGATTACCAGACAGTTCCTGGTCCAGCAAATGTTAATTGGTGAGAGTCTCTATGAAGGCTTCCATCGAAAACTAAGGACCAATTCCACTCAAATGGCTATACTACCCAGAGCTGATGCCTAACACCACACAAAAAGCAAAACAGAAATACAAGCCATATCATCCAAACATGGACTGCATAAAGTCAGACTAAAACCATACCTATCTGCAAAAGATACCACTGTGAGAGAGAGAAGTGTCAGCTGCGGAATATAGATGCCAGAGAATAGAGTTGCCAGTCCCTCCCCCTCCAAGGACACACAAACCACCGGACCAAACTTATCCACTCAGGGTGCATTTGGAAGCAAGATCTGCAACTTTGCACCCTGGGAAGAAAAGACCATTAACATAGTAAGATAAACAAATGTGAAGAAAGTAAAGTATGTTGCAGGCAAAGAAACGATGTAAAAACACATAAGACGTAATTAAAGAGGAAATAGGAATTGCCAATGATAAAGAATTGAGAGTAACGATAGTAAAGATGAGCAAACGTTTCAGAAAATAAATGGAGATCATGAAAGAAACATTTAAGAGGGTCGTGGAACAACTAAAGAACAACAACAAACGAATGATAGCACAATAAATGCCATATGTGTACTGTAGGCTCATCCATGTTTTGTACAGCAGAAGCCAGAACAACATTGGAAAATAATTATCTTCCAAATTAAAATGAAGTATAAAAGAAAAACAAACTTTAAATAACACAACAGACCTGACAATTCAATTGATACTTCAATAGATTTCATCGAAAAACCAGCAGAATGCAGTTTCTTCTCGGGGCAAATGAAATATGTCTAGATAATTCACAAAGTGGATCACAAATCAGGCCTTGGTAAATTTAGGATAATCAAAATTTTATCAAACATTTTTTTTTACCACAATATATGTTATGATTTCAATGTCAGTCATGGGCCGGGGGGAGTGCAAACAAAAACAAACAAACAAAAATATAAATAACAAAGAAAAAAGATAAACAAACAAAAAAACCCAAACACTTGAATACATTCAAGCTTATGCATATACCACTTCATGGTTAAGAAACCCATGAAAAATCAGAGAGAAAATATATGTATATGTATATATGTATATATTCATAGAAACAAATGACAATACAATGAGATGGCATAAAACTTATGAAACAGGATAAAACACTATAAGTGTAAAGATTATAATAAAGAAATGTCTCAAGTAATCAACCTAACGTTGCCAATGAGGCAATTAGAGAAAGAAGAAAAAACACAAAACCCAAAATTAGTTTTGGGAAAAATAAAAGTCATTTAGAATAGAACAGGAACACAAAAGAAAAATATAAACAATAGCAAAGAGCAATAATACTAAAAGGGGGCTCTTGGAGGGCATAAGCAAAATACATAAATCATGAGCCAGACTCATCAACAAAAAAAGGGAGAGCACTCTAATCAAGAAAGTTAGACATGAGAAAGGAGACATTATAACCGAAAGCACAGAAACATCAAAGGATCATAAGAGACTACAACAAACAAGTTTAAGCCAATAAAATGTAGAATCTGGAAGCCACAGACTAATTCTTAGGAACTCAACTAAGATGAAACATAAAATATGAACACAGCATTACAAACTCTAATATTGAAACTGTTATGAAAATTTTTCCAGTTAACAAAATTCAAAGTCCAGATGGTGTCACAGGTAAGTTTTATGAACGATTAAGAGAAATGTTAACACATACACTTCTAAAACTCTTCCAAAATACTACAGTGGTAGGAAAACCCACAAACTCATTCTACGAGTACAGCATCACTCTGATGACAGCAAACCCAGAGATAGCACAGAAAAGGAAAGTTATAGGCCACTATCACATAGTTGAACAGAGATGCAAACATCCTCAACAAAATACTCCCAAGAAGAATCCAACAGCACATTAAAAGTATAAAACAGCTTAATTAAGTGAGGTTTTTCCCAGATATGCAAACATCCTCCAGGATCTGTGCATCAATCCATGAGATACACCATAACAAATTGAAGGATTAAAACCATATGATCACCTCAATAGATGCTGAAAAATCTTGGATGAAATTCAAGAATCATGTGTGATAAAAAAAACTCTCCAGAAACTGAGCGTAGCAAAAATTACCTCAACATAATAAAGGCACACAAAGCAAAACTACAATGAAGTGTCATCTCACACCATCCTGCATGGTGATCATTATAAAATCGACAACAGGGGACTTTGCTAGTGGTCCAGAAGCTAAGACACCATGATCCTAAAACAGGGGTTCCATGTTTGAACCCTGGTCAGGGAATAGGATTCCACATGCAGCAATTAAGCCCTGGCATAAACAAATGAAGAAGTAATGTGTGTGTGTGTGTGTGTGTTTGTGTGCATGCATTCATAATTATAAATTAACAACTATACATTTACACTATAATATACGTTCATAATATAGATGTAACATACAAAAAATTATATTATAAATTAACATATATATATATATATACATACACACACACAAATATACATCTTAAAACAATAAATGACAGATGTGATGTGGAAGACAGGGAACCCTAAACAGTGTTGTTAGAAATGAAAATAAATACTGCCATGATACAGCAGAGTATGAAAGTTCTTTAGAAAAAGAGGAATCAAAAAACTAACATATGACCCCAAAATCACATTATTTGACATATACCCAAATGAAACCACCTTTGAAAAAAAATATGTATCCCAGTATCCATTGCAATAGCATTTACAGTAGACAAGTTATGTAAGCAATCTAGGTGTCCATTTACTGAAGAATTGATAAATAAGTTATGGCACATGCTTAGGATGGAAAGTTGCTCATGCACAAAAAAAAAAAAACAATGGATTATTTCTAGAGATATGGATCGATCTAGAGCCTATTATACAGAGTGAAGTAATTCAGAAAAAAGAAGTCCAATATTGTAGATTAATGCATATATGTGGAATCTAGAAAACTGGTTCTGAAGAATCTATTTGAAGGGTGGGAAAAGAAATGCAGAGGTAAAGAACAGACTTTGACACAAAAGTGGAAGGAGATAGCGGAATGGATTGAGCAAGATGCCCTGACATATGTACAATACCAAATATGAAGTAGTTAGATAGTGAGAGAAGCTCCTCCTCAGGACTCTGGGGTGCCTTAGAGAAGTGGATTGTGGAGTAGGAGACGAGGCTTAAGAGCAGGTGGGAGGGCTGCTCAAAAGGGAGGCTCATGCATATATACTGATAGATGATTTACATTGTTCTACAGCAGAAAGTAACAGATATTATAAAGCAATCACACTCCAATTTCAAATCGTTTCTTAAATTGGAAAATGAATGTCAGTCCTTGGCCAACTTGGGCAAGTGACAAGAAATGCATCACAGTGCATAAGTCAAGTATAATGTGTCCCAGTGCATATGTCAAGTAAAATCTGCACCGACACTTTAATATGTATAGACAAAACATAAAGCAAAAACTTACAATTCAGAGCTAACCTAGCCAGAATAAACTCAGACTCTAGACATAAGTGTTCCTCACTTCATTTGATTGGCAATGTTTCTCAAAGGAAAGACGGGTTACCAAATGATGTCAACAATTTATTGAAGCACAAATTCCATTATGTTTTAGTACACAATAGTAAACCTTTGACATTCAGAACTATCCTAATTAGGAAATTATAAATGTAGTTTGAAAGTTTGAAATGCTGTACAAGGATTACTTCTTTTTTAAATCCTGGAAACTGTGTGACTGACTGGGAAAAATGCACAGCCTAAAATTTGAGAATTTTGTTTTATTCATCCAGACTTTAATCCTGAGGAGGATTTACTCCTGAGGAGCAACTTCTCAAGTATTTCTGAAAGACCATTCTGAAGAGGGAATGGAAGTGCCAGGGTGTATAAAAGTTTCACAACAATCATGTAGGCAGCATGTTCATATATTGTGGTTAATTAAAGAAAAACTGGACATCTCAAGTTAATGGGTTTAGCATGAGTCTACTTATGGGAAGATGCAGGAACCTGGGCTTCTTGAGATAACTTCTTCAATAGGCACCATAACTAGGGCCAGTGTACTGTTCTTTTCTGTGTCAATTCACCTCTGAAAGCACAATTGGTGGCAGCTGTGGTAATTGAAGACTTGATGGTGGGTAGCCTGATTTCATCCAGAGTCCTCTCAGGGTTCACATTCAGGGATGGCTGCAATGGCTTATGATTTGATGACTGCAACATCCTTTGGTTACTGATAAGGCTGACAGCATACTTAGTTCACAGTGTGCTCTATTCTCTACACCCTCAGAAAATGTTACTGTTTGTGGTAGAATCATATAGCCCAAGACCAGCTGACTGTGGGCTTTTACCTCAAAAGGACCTAAAGCGGCCCTAATATAATGAGGAAAGAGTTAATACAGGTTAATGCAAGACCCGAAGAGATAGGAGAGAGAAAGGGAAATCAAATTTTCAAGAACATGGCTAGAAACCCTTCCTGATCAAGGAAGAGTAAACAGGGGAGGTTTGTGGTGCTTTCCAAACATACACACACACACACACACACACACACATATATATATATACACACACACACACATATATATATATATATATATACACACACATACATACATATATATATATATATATGTATATATATATATATATATATATATATATATATATATCTTCACTGATGTATATGCATAGACATGTTTATGTATACTGTGCATATATGCATCTATACTCATATGTACATGTATGTATACACATAGTTATATATCTATGTATATCTGAATATTCTCTAGAATATTCTCAAGTATAGCCTTAATATTAAGGGATAAAACAATTCTTAGTATTTTAAATTGTACCAACTACATTCTCTGACTACCAAGACATGGAGCTAAAGCTCAAAAATGGCATACATTTTTGCAAATGTGTCATTTGTGGAATATTTTAGAAGGCATTCCTAAGAAATGGATGAGCCAATGTCTGAATCACAAGGGAAATTAGAAAAATAATCTGAGATAAATGAAAGAGAAACCACAACATACCAGATCATTGGATACAGCAAAATTTCATACCTGTAGGTAAATACCTACAGTGAAATATACATTGATACCTATAACAGCAAAAGTATATACCTATACCTTAAGAATACATATCTATCTATCTATCTATATGCATATGAATATCGATATATGCATATAGATAGATATATGTGTGTGCTTATATTTATATATGTGTATATATGTAGGTATATGTGTGTGTGTGTGTATATATATATATTTATTTATATATCATATATTTATCACTAATTGTTTTCCAGTTGTCACTAGTGATAAAGAACCTAACTTCTAATGCAGAAGTCATAAGAGGCACAGTTTCAATCCCTGGCTTGGGAAGATGTTCTGGAGGAAGGCACGGAAACCCACTCCTGTGTACTCACCATGAGAATCCCATGGATTGGGGGATACTCATGTGCGATAGGCTGTGGGTCAAAGAGAGTCAGACAGGAGCATAGGAACTTAGTGCATGAATATCACTGTCACTGATCACTAATATATATAGGACACTTCTGCCTTTCATGCATTGGTATTGACATGCTCAGAAAATTAGTCAGTATAAGACATCAAACAATTAATCTGATTCTAAATGTTTATTTATGGTTAATGATTGCTAATTCAACCTCAGTTTAATGAGTCTATACAGATTTTTCGGTTTTTAGAAATTGTTTTCAATCACTCTGTTCTTCTAGCCATTTGACTGTTTCACATAACTTAAGTCTTCTCCTGGCATAAATGTGTCCATAGTACCTAACAATTGTCTTTATTTAGTATGATTTCATCGCAATGGCATCTTTTTCATTCTCATTTCAATCACTGGATCTTCTCTCATTTTGTTTGTTCAGTTTACCTAATATCTTCCGATTTTATTAATTTTGTTTTTTGTTGATTTTTCTCTATTTTTGAAATATGTGTATAATTTTATTCCCGTACTAGGCTTCTTTGTTTTCCTCTTCCTCCTTGCTGTGAGTTTTTTTTTTTTCCCCCCAATTTCTGTAGGAGGCAGATATTAGCTTCTTCCCAGGTTTGCAGAGCTTCCATTTTAATGTGTATATATATTTGTTGTGTCTGATGATGTGGGTATGTTGCGTTTTCATTTTCATTCACCACAGTGTATTTTCTAATTTCCCCTGTGACTTATTCTTTCATACTTTGGTCCCTTAAGGATATGTTGTTTAATTTTCCACACAACACAATTTCCAACTTTTTTCTCATTATTGATTTAAATTTACATTGATTGGATGTTGGAAAACATATTTTGTATGATTTAAATTACTTAGGATTATTTTAAGGCTTAATGTAAAACCTATTCTCTAGAATATTCTGGAGAATATTCCAATTGAACTTGAGAGGGCTGTGTATTTTTCTGTTCTTGTTAGAAGGAATGATCTGCCCAGTGTGTTAAGTCCTCATGGTTTATATGATCATTTAGATTTTCTCTTCCCTCAGTGGCCTTATGTTCTTCTATTGTTATTCAGATATTTATTTTTGGACTATTCTTAATGCTCAGTTCAGTTCCATCACTCAGTCGTATCCAACTCTTTGCAACCCTGTGAATCACAGTACACCAGGCTTCCCTGTCTATCACCAACTCCCAGAGTTTACCCAAACTCATGACCATCGAGTCAGTTATGCCATCCAGCCATCTCATCCTCTGTCATCCCCTTCTCCTCCTGCCCCCAATCCTTCCCAGCATCAGGGACTTTTCCAATGAATCAACTCTTTACATGAGGTGGCCAAAGTATTGGAGCTTCAGCTTCAACATCTGTCCTTCTAATGAACACCCAGGTTTGATCTCCTTTAGGATGAACTGATTGGATCTCCTTGTAGTCCAAGAGGCTCTCAAGAGTCTTGAGTGAGTCAACACCACAGTTCAAAAGTATTTCAAAAACTACTTATGGCTACAGATTTGCAATCTTTACATTTCATGATAGCCAAAAGGATGAGACAATATTCAAACATTTTTAATGTTTGATTTGGGTACCTGGAACTCTTTGATGAGGTGAGCATATGCTTTATTGGATCATTAATATGAAAGGTAATATGACAAAATATGTAATTAATATTGTATAATCATATTTAATGTCATTTGTCTCAAAACATTTTTGATTAAAAGACTTATTTGTCTACTATTAGTATTGTCACTAGGGCTCTTTATTGTTTATTGCTTGGATATAATTTTCCTTGCACACTCATTCTTAAAATGTATTCAATTCTAAGATTTGTCTCTTTCAGTGCCTATAGTTGTCATATTAAAAAAAAATACACCATCTTCTATTATACCACATTAATGGTTATTTGTTACTACTTTCATTAAATATATTTTAGAGTGATTTTAAGTAATTCTAGAGACTTTGATTGTCATTGTTCAGTCACTAAGTTGTCTCCAACTCTTTTGTGACTCCATGAACTGTAACACAATAGGCCTCCCTGTCTTTCACTTTCTCCCAGAGTTTGTTCAAACACATGTCCATTTTATTGCTGATACAGTCCAACCATCTCATCCTCTATTCCTGACTTCTCCTCCTGTTATCAGTCTTTCCAAGCATCATGGTCTTTTCCAGTGAGTTCGCTCTTTGCATCAGCTGGCCAAAATACTCACGTTTCAGCTTCATCTTTAGTCCTTCAAGTGAATGAATACTCAGGGTTAATCTCCCTTAACATTGATTGGCTTCATCTGCTTGCAGTTCAAAGGACCCCTAAGGGTCTTCTACAGCAGCACAGTTGGAAGGCATCAATTCTTCATCTCTCAGACTTCTTTATGCTCCAGCTCTCACATCAGAACATGACTACTGGATAAACAATAGGGGTTTGTAAATTGGGGAACTTTGTTAGCTACAAGAATGTCCCTCCTTTTTAATACAATATCTAGATTTGCCATAGCTTTTCTTCCAAGAAGCAAGTGTCTTTTAATTTGATGACTGCAGTCACCATTCACAGTGATTTTAGAGCCCAGAAAAATTAAGTCTGTCACTGATTCCAGGTTTCACCCTTCTCTTTGCCAAGCAGTAATGGGACCATATGTTGTGATCTTAGTTTTTTGAATGTTGAAGTTTCAGCAAGGTATTTCACCCTCCTCATTCAAACTCAAGAGGCTGTTTATTCCCTCTTCAATTTTCTTTTTAGAGTGGTACTATCTGTATATCTGAGATTGGTGAGGTTTCTGCCAGCTACCTTGATTCCAGTTTGTGATTCACCCAGCCTGATATTTTGTAGAGTATATTCTGCATATATATTTCATATAAACAGAATCTAAAGCTTAAGCACACTCCTTTCTCAGTTTTGAACTAGCCAATTGTTCCATGTCTGGTTCAAGCTCTTGTGTCTTGACCCAAGTACACATTTCTCATATAAGAAGGTCTGACACTAATCACGGTCCATTGTGATCCACAATCAATGGCTTTAGTGCAGTCAATGAAGCAGATGCAATTATTTTTTCTGAAATTCCCCTGCTTTCTCTAGGATCCAGTGAACGTTGGAATTTTTTATGTCTGGTTCCTCTAGCTTTTCCAAATCTAGGTTGCACATCTGCAAATTATTGGTTCATGTACTGCTGAAGGATGAGTATTATGAGTATTATTATTAAGTATTATGTTACTAATACATGAAACAAGCACAACTGCATGGTAGTTGGACATTCTTTGGCATTGTCCTGCTTTGTTATTGGAATGAAAACTGATCTATTCCACACTCGTTGCCAATGATGAGTTTTCCAAACCTGATGACATATGAAGTAAGTGACCGCTTTAACAGTTTCGTGGTAATGAATTCTTGCAGCTTTTGCTTAAAGAGTTGATTTACCCTTCCTATCTGAATGTGATCTTTATTCGAGTTAGGTTTGACTCTTTCTTCACTTGAAGTATGTGAAACTATTCTGTTCTGGTCTGAAGTGGAAAGATCAGCTGATATCCTTATGTGAATCTACCTGTATGCTATTTATTTCTTTTCCCTTGAGGTCTTGATGTTTACTTCTTGTGTTTAAATTTCTTAGTTTAATAAATATGCATTGTGGATTGTTTCACGTTGAGTATATCATGTTTGAGATACTCTAGGATACTGGGACATAGAGAAATATTTTCCCCCATTTAAGGGAGGTTTTCAAATTTTATCTCAAAAATTTTCTCAAAGCAGTTATTTTTCTTTCTTGTTTCTTCATTTTGTTGTTCTCCATCTAGACAGCTGTGAATCTAATTGTGGGGTATTTAACATTGTTCCAGACATCTCAGAGATTTCCCTCGCTGCTTTCATTTTCCCCACTCTATTTCATTGATTTCTACCATTCTACCTTCCATCTAGCTAGTCCTTTCTGCTCTCGGTTATTCTACTGTCATTTCCTGCAGAGTTTTTTTTTTAATCTCTGTTTCCTTCGATTATTACTGATTGATACTTTATTTCTACTATATCCTTCTTAAATATTCTTAGATCTTCTCAATCCATGTGTTCAGTGCATTTATAGGCAACTCCACTTGTTTTTCCAGATTTTAGGTCATCTTTACAAGCAATATTCTGATTTTCTTTTCAGAAATATTCCTATCTCCTCCTCTTTTATTTACTTATGTATTTATTTTGGTTTAGTGGTGCTTTATCATAGACCTTCACCTTCTGCATATTTTTCATTCTTTCATTCTTTTTAGATTGCTGTGGTCAGAGTCCCTTTTCTGCAGGTTGGAAGGTTTTGGCTACTCATTGTTGTGGAGTCTGCTGCTGTGTTTGGGGTTGGACCCAGTGACTTGCCAATATTTAATGATTTGGGAAACTTGTGTCTGTGCTCGGGTGAGTGGAGCTGTATCTCCTCTCTCTGGACTGCAATGACACGTCCAGTAATGTGTTTTGGTTCTCTGTGTGTTTGGTATGGATTTGGATAGCCCCGTTTTTAATATTCATTGTTGTATTCCTGCTTTCCTGCTTGATTAGGTGTGGGATCTCTTGCATTGAACTAGCTGGCTCCTGTGTTTACCTTAGTTTCCATGTAGGCATGGATACTTTTGGGTGTGTGATTGTCTCTTAATGTCCCTTGGTAACAGGGGTCTGATGATGACCACAGTTCTGGAATTGATATCTTGACCTTTGCTTTCAGTTCCCAGTTACAGTAGCATCAAGAATTCTACATCCACACAGCACAAAAGATCAAACCCCAAGGTTAATTGTTAAACAGCTCTCCACACCCAGAAACAGCCAAAGGGATTCAGAGTCATGAAGAGAAGAAAAAATAGATGTGGGAGATGCAGGTGCCTAGGAGGAGAAAAGGAAAAGCCAAAACAGGAGAGATAGACAACTCAGGAATTACATCCCTAAGTGAAAATAGATTCTCAATATTAGATTCCTAACACACTTCAAAAAGCAAAATTAAAAACCTAGAATAGAGGTTAGACTCCTCTAAATATTGTAAAATTTATGGATCCAAAATCATTTTCAAAGATTATATATATATATGAATTTGAAAAGGTAAATTTTCATTTTTTAGAAAGGTGATAGTTTATAGAAATGAAATTATGTAACTCTACAGAATAGCAAGGACAGATAAGAAAGACTTCCTCAGCGATCAATGCAAAGAAACAGGGGAAAACAACATATTGGGAAAGACTAGAGATATCAAGGGAACATTTCATGCAAAGATGGGCTCGATAAAGGACAGAAATGGTATGGACCTAACAGAAGCAGAAGATATTAAAAAGAGGTGGCAAGAATACACAGAAGAACTGTACAAAAAAGATCTTCACGATCCACATAATCACGATGGTGTGATCACTCACCTAGAGCCAGACATCCTGGAATGTGAAGCCACGTGGGCCTTAGAAAGCATCAGTATGAACAAAGCTAGAGGAAGTGATGGAATTCCAGTTGAGCTATTTCAAATCCTGAAAGATGATGCTGTGAAAGTGCTACACTCGCTATGCCAGCAAATTTGGAAAACTCAGAAGTGGCCTCAGGAAAAGGTCAGTTTTCGTTCCAATCCCGAAGAAAGATAATGCCAAAGAATGCTCAAACTGCCGCACAATTGCATTCATCTCGCATGCTAGTAAAGTAATTCTCAAAATTCTCCAAGCCAGGCTTCAGCAATATGTGAACCGTGAACTTCCAGATGTTCAATCTGGTTTTAGAAAAGGAAGAGGAACCAGAGATCAAATACCCAATATCCACTGGATCATAGGAAAAGCAATAGAGTTCAGGAAAAACATCTATTTCTGCTTTATTGACTATGCCAAAGCCTTTGACTGTGTGAATCACAATAAACTGTGGACAATTCTGAAAGAGATGGAATATGAGACCATTTGACCTATCTCTTGATAAACCTGTATGCAGGTCAGGAAGCAACAGTTAGAACTGTACATGGAACAACGGACTGGAGTATGTCAAGGATGTATATTGTCACCCTGATTATTTAACTTATATGCAGAGTACATCGTGAGAAATGCTGGGCTGAAAGAAACACAAGCTTGAATCAAGATTACTGGGAGAAATATTAATAACCTCAGATATGCATATGACACCAACTTTATGGCAGAAAGTGAAGAAGATATAAAGAGCCTTTTGATGAAAGTGAAAGAGGAGAGTGATAAAGTTAGCTTAAAGCTCAACATTCAGAAAACTAAGATCATGGCATCTGGTCCCATCACTTCGTAGGAAATAGAGGGTCAAACAGTGGAAACAGTTTCAGACTTTACTTTTTTGGGTCTCCAAAAACACTGCTGATGGTGATTGCAACCATGAAATTAGAAGACGCTTACTCATTGGAAGGAAGGTTATGGACAAATTAGATAGCATATTTAAAGGTAGACAAATTACTTTGCCAACAAAAGTCCATCTAGTCAAGGCTATGGTTTTTGCAGTGGTCATGTATGGATGTGAGAGTTGGACGGTGAAGAAAGCTGAGCGCTGCAGAATTGATACTTTTCAAATGTGTTGTTGGAGAAGACTCTTGAGAATCCCTTGGACTGCAAGGAGACCCAATCAATCTTTCCTAAAGGAGATCAATCCTGGGTGTTCGTTGGAAAGACTGATGCTGAAGTTGAAACTGCAATACTTTGGCCACCTAATGTGAAGAGTTGACTCATTGGAAAAGACCCTAATGGTGGGTAGGATTGGGGGCAGGGGGAGAAGGGGACGACAGAGGATGAGATGGTTGGATGGCATCACTGACTCGATGGACATGGGTTTGGGTAGACTCCGGGAGTTGGAGATGGACAGAGAGAAGTGGCATGCTGCAATTCATGGGGTCGCAAAGAGTTGGACGTGACTGAATGACTGAATTGAACTGAACTGATTGAGGTGATCATATGGTTTTAATCCTTCAATTTGTTATGGTGTATCTGATGGACTGATGCACAGATCCTGGAGGATGTTTGCATATCTGGGGAAAACCTCACTTAATTAAGCTGTTCAATACTTTTAATGTGCTGTTGGATTCTTCTTGGGAGTATTTTGTTGAGGATGTTTGCATCTCTGTTCAACTATGTGACAGTAGCCTATAACTTTCCTTCTCTGTGTTATCTCTGGGTTAGCTATCAACGTGATGCTGTACTCGTAGGATAAGTTTGTGGGACTTTCTCCCACTGTAGTACTTTGGAAGAGTTTTAGAAGTGTATGTGTTAACATTTCTCTTAATCGTTCATAAAACTTACCTGTGACACCATCTGGACTTTGAATTTTGTTAACTGGGAAAATTTTCATAACAGTTTCAATATTAGAGTTTGTAATGCTGTGTTCATAATTTATGTTTCATCTTAGTTGAGTTCCTAAGAATTAGTCTGTGGCTTCCAGATTCTACATTTCATTGGCTTAAACTTGTTTGTTGTAATCTCTTATGATCCTTTGATGTTTCTTGCTATCGGTTATAATGTCTCCTTTCTCATGTCTAACTTTATTGATTAGAGTGCTCTCCCTTTTTTTGTTGATGGGTCTGGCTCATGATTTATGTATTTTCTTTATGCTCTCCAAGAGCCCCCTTTTAGTATTATTGCTCTTTGCTATTGTTTATATTTTTTCTTTTGTGTTCCTGTTCTATTCTAAATGACTTTTTTTCCCCAAAAACTAATTTTGTGTTTTGTGTTTTTTCATCTTTCTCTAACTGCCTCAGTTGTAACGTTAGGTTGATTACTTGAGACATTTCTTTATTATAATCTTTACTCTTTTAGTGTTTTATCCTGTTTCATAAGTTCATGCAGTCACATTTTTATTGTCATTTGTTTCTATGAATATATACATACATATATATATATATATATATATATATATATTTCTTTCTGATTTTTCGTGGGTTTCTTGGCCATGAAGTGGTATATGAATGGGCCTGAATTTATTCAAGTTTTTGGGGTTTTTTGTTTGTTTATCTTTTTTTTCTTTGTCATTTATATTTTTGTATGTTTGTTTTTGTTTGCACCCCCCACCTCATGACTTACATTTAAATCATAACATATATTGTGGTAAAAAATAATGTTTGATAAAATTTTTATTGTCCTAAATTTACCAAGGCCTGAGTTGTGATCCAGTTTGTGGTTTATCTAGACGTATTTCATTTGTGCTTGGGAAGAAACTGCATTCTGCTGGTTTTTCAATGAAATCTACTGAAGTATCAATTGAATTGTCAGGTCTGTTGTGTTATTTAAAGTTTGTTTTTCTTTTATAATTCATTTTAATTTGGAAGATAATTATTTTCCAATGTTGTTCTGGCTTCTGCTGTATGAAACATGGATGAGCCTACAGTACAAATATGGCATTTATTGTGCTATCATTCGTTTGTTGTTGTTCTTTAGTTGTTCCACGCCCCTCTTAAATGTTCCTTGCATGATCTCCATTTATTTTCTGAGACGTTTGATCACCTTTAGTATCATTAATCTCAATTCTTTTTCATTGGCAATTCCTATTTCCTCTTTAATTATGTCTTATGTGTTTTTACATCGTTTCTTTGCCTGCAATGTACTTTACTTTCTTCACATTTGTTTATCTTACTATGTTAATGGTCTTTTCTTCCCAGGGTGAAAGGTTGCAGTTCTTGCTTCCAAATGCACCCTGATTGGATAAGTTTGGTCCAGTGGTTTGTGAGTCCTTGGAGGGGGAGGGACTGGCAACTCTATTCTCTGGCATCTATATTCCACAGCTGACACTTCTCTCTCTCACGGTGGTATCTTTTGCAGGTAGGTATGGTTTTAGTCTGACTTTATGCAGTCCATGTTTGGATAATATGGCTTGTGTTTCTGTTTTGCTTTTTGTGTGGTGTGAGGCATCAGCTCTGTGTAGTATAGTTTTTTGAGTGGAATTGGTCCTTAGTTTCCAATGGAAGTCTTCATAGAGACTCTCACCAATTAACATTTGCTGGACCAGGAATTCTCTGGTAGTCTGTGGTCTTCTAGGTGAAAGCCTAGAAGAAGAGGCTCAATTTCTGGTCAGAGAACCATGATCACATAGTAAAAGATTAGACAGAGAAAACAAAGGAAGTCAGGCAAAGTGTAAGAAACCAAAATCAAAAAAAAAAAAAAAAAAAGGAAAATAACACAAGCAAAAGTCACAATAGGGAAGAACAGAGATCCAATCGTACAACTAAGCAAATAACTTGCAAGACATAAAACAAAACTAGAGCAGAGTGTCACGTAAAAACTAAAGGAAAAAAATCTGACAACAATGACAAGAGTTTTCCCACAGAACAACAGAAAATCACAGCTAATATAGAAATATATACCTGTTAAAACAAACATGACAAGAAATGACATCAACAAAAGGCACAGAAAGTAGGAAACACAATACTTGCTATATACACACAAAAAATAAATATATGATGTAAACAATCTTAAAACACTAAATGAGCAAGAATAATGAGAAAGCCTACAAGTGAGAAAAAGATTGAACCAACCACACAGCATAGCAAACATGGTCAGCATAATGAATATTATTAGGAACCCTGCTGCCTGTATTCCGGTCCTGAATACGAGCCATAGCAGAGCTCCACCTCTTGAGAAAGCTTGCCCAAACGTGGGCAGAACTGAACTTGGATGTTCAGTAGGGACAGGTCAGACTCTAATTTGGGATAACTCCTATTTGTTTTTAGTGCTGCCAGAGCCTGAATATTTCCATTCACTGGAAATCTATTGTCCCTTTTTTATGCCACAGACAAAGAGTCTGCAAGCACAGGCAGAAAATTTATACTCCTAATGGAATCGTTTTCCAGCCTGTTGTGGCAGAAGTATGAGTGTTAGTTCTAGCTAGTTGTTTTCTATTGCCTGTTAGTAGGTCTTAGCTTGTGGGAAAGGGTAGGGGGGAGGAGAGGGGAGGATTCGATGTGTCACCTCCTCTGTGTGACTGAACCCTAAGGTCTTGTTTCTCTGTCAGTTTGAGATTTTTCAAAAGGCTTTCCTTTCTACATACTTTGACATCCCAGATCCATCACTCCATCTCTACGTAGTCAAACACAGTTCACTCTCAGGTTGGCTTTCTAACCCCATGTTTCATCTTCCAGGCCCTATGAACACTGGTTGACCTCCATTGCAGGTTGAGACATGTAGGACCACCTCACACATTCTCTGTTTGATTCTCACTCTAGACAAATTATATCTCATCTGCTTCTTCCCCTTGCTTTCTTTCAGTCAAAAGTAATTTAAGTTTACTGAGATGACTTACCTGAATCCTCAATCTATTCCCTGCTTCTCCTTCTCCCACCACAAGACACAGGTTTAGTCCTATTCATCTCATCCTCCGTCTCCCATCTTTCTTCCATTCTTCCCAGTTATATCTTGTTCCCATATAGTTGAGCAAGGTCTTCTGGTAATATTCATTTGATGCACAAGGGGAACTGTTGCCTTTAGAGAAGTATCATTTGTCATGCCCTCATGAAGAGAGTTGCACTCAAAGTCTTCTTATTTTCTGCCAAATCAGAACTTCAGATTTTTTTCTAGGCAAGCTCTGTAATTCATTTGTACATGCCAGTAAGGCAACAATCTTTAGTCGACATGAATTTATCTGTTTAATGGAGCTTACATGCATACACACACAACTGGTACACCATTGACTTTGAACATGCAGATAAGCGCAGTTACTTTTCCTGAAATTTATGCTAATGAGGAATTGTCATCATTTTGAGGAAACACAGTTCTTTTCCAGATAAAAGATGATACAGGTATTGGGCTCAAAAAGTCCGTTCCTGAAAATATCTAGCTATTTGTCAAATTGTCCCGACATTTTTCCGGAGCACAGATTCCTTATTTCTGCTCTGGAAACTTAACTGTTTCAAGTGGGTGTCAGAGGTCAGAGATGGGCATGGGCATAATTTAATACTAATTTTCCAGGAAAGTGTACTTGAGTGGGTTGCCATTTCCTTCTGCAGGAGATTTTCCCGACTCAGGGAGTGAACCCAGGTCTCCAGATTGCAGGCAGTTACTTTGCCAACTGAGCCACCAGGAGAGCACATAAGGAGATGGCAAGTGCCCAGGAATGTAACAGTTGGTAGATGATAGCTTGAAAATGGAGAAAGCAATGGCATCCCACTCCAGTACTCTTGCCTGTAAAATCCCATGGGCGGAGGAGCCTGGTAGGCTTCCGTTCATAAGGTCGTGAATAGTCGGACACAACTGAATGACTTCATTTTCACTTTTCACTTAAATGTATTGGAGAAGGAAATGGAAACCCACTCCAGTGTTCTTGCCTGCATAAACCTCGGACGGAGGAGCCCGGTACGCTGCTGTCTCTGGGGTCGCACAGAGTCGGACACGACTGAAGCGATTTAGCAGCAGCAGCAGCAACAGTTTGAAAGAGAGAGGGAGAGAGCAGGCAGATGTAGTTAGTCATTTAATCTTAATAGGTTAACCTTAATTGGAGTCTGGATTATAGAAAAAGCAAGGCTATTTCATAAAGTCATTTACATCTTCTTTAATGTCTCTGTTAATGGCTTAGCCTGCCTGTGAAAGTGAGATCAGTCATTTGTGTCTGACTCTTTGTGACCCCATGGACTGTAGCCTACCATTTCTTTCTCCAGGAGATCTTCCAGACCCGGCGATTGAACTTGGGCCTCCCCCATTACAGGCAGACGCTTTACCATCTGAGTCACAAGGGAAGCCCTTACACTGTGTGGGTCACAACAAATTGTGTAAAATTCTTAAAGAAATAAGAAATTAAGACCACCATACCTGTTTCCTGGGAAATGTGCATGCAGGTCAAGAAACAACAGTTGGAATTGGAGAAGGAATGATGGACTGGTACAAAATAGGGAAGGAAATGCATCAAGGCTATATGTTGTCACCCAGCTTATTTGACTTCTGTGCAGTGTATATCATGGACAATAACTTACTGAAAGAATTTGAAGCTGGAAACAGAATTACTGTGAGAAGTATGAATAACCTTAGTTATAAGATGGCAACATACAAATGGCTGAAAAACACTAGGGACTAAAGAGTCTTCTGATGAGGTGAAAGGAAAAGCTGGATTAAAACTCAATATAAACACAAACAAACAAACACTAAAAATAAGATCCTGCAATGTGGTCCAAACATTTTGAAATCTAGCAATGGGATACAATTGACTCAGTGACAGGTTTCACTTTCTTGACCTCTGATATCACTGTGGGAAGTGACTTCAGCCATGAAATGAAAAGGCACTTGCCATTTGGATGAAAAGCTATGACCAATCTCGACACCATGTTAAAAAGTTGAGTGATTACTGAAAAAGATCCGAATGGTCAAAGTTGATTTTCAGGAGTAACGTGTGGTTGAGTGAGCAGGACCACAGGAACTGAGTCCCAAAATATCGATGCTTTGCAGTAGTGGGTCTGGAGGGGATGTGTGAGAGTTCCGTTGCAAGCATGCAGTTCAAACAAGTAAAGCATGAAGGAAATTAACTCAGACTATTCACGTAAGGACTGACGCTGAACATGAAGAGCCAATGTATTGGCCACTTAGGGCCTAGAGTAAAAGCACTGGGAAGGAACTGATGCTGGGAAAGTTTGAGGGAAGGATGAGAAGGGAATATCAGAGAGTGAGATGGCTGCAATGCATCACTGACTCAAAAGTCATGGCTTTGAAAAAAATCTGGTCATTTGAAAGGCAGGGGAACCCAGGGTTCTTGCTGAACATGGAGTCAAAAAGAGTCAGAAAAGACTGAGTGGCTGAACAACATCAAAAAAATTGGCATTGGCAGTGCTTGGGAGACTTTGTCATTATACATGGAAAAAAAGTGAGACTGAGGACAATTAGAAAGAACACAACTCTTGTCAGTTTCCTTGTTTTCCTCCCTCAAAATATACTTCTCACAACATCTTTTGAGAGCTTTCGATAGAAGGAGAACTCCTGAGGAGTCGTGTGGTATCCTGAGATGGAAACCTTACCGTATATGCCACTTGGATCTACATCCTTGGTCTTAGGCAGAAGCAGGAATTGTCTCTAAATATGTGCTAGAGCTGCCCATCTTCTGATATGTTAACAGTCATGGTATGTGATCTTAAGGATGGGGTGAGAGGTAAACAAACTTATAGCTTCTCAATCAAACTCTGTAATCCTGGGAGAAACATCTTTGACTTGTGTTTGCTAGTCACCCTTAGGAATGCTGACAAGCGGTTACATAACTGAGCATGGGTGTAGGTAGGAAACTGGATCCATTTTGACTTTACTACTTGCCTTCTGTGTGAATATACAATTCCTCTTCTCTTAATGTCACAGTTTTTGTCTTCAGATGGAAGTTGAGCATTGTGGAAGTGTGTGAAGGCATGTGAAATCCCCATAAAACTGAAGACAGGGAGTACACAGTTTTCCAATTTGAATCAGATCTCAAGATGTTTGACTTTATAGATCTTCACTATCAGTTCAGTTCAGTTGCTCAGTCGTGTCCGACTCTTTGCGACCCCATGAATTGCAGCACGCCAGGCCTCTCTTTCCATCATCAACTCCCGGAGTCTACCCAAACCCATGTCCATCGAGTCGGTGATGCCATCCAACTATTTCATCCTCTGTCGTCCCCTTCTCCTCCCGCCCCCAATCCTACCCAGCATTAGGGTCTTTCCTAATGAGTCAACATTTCGCATGATGAGGCCAAAGTATTGGAGTTTCAGCTTCAACATGAGACCTTCCAATGAACACCCAGGATTGACCTCTTTTAGGATGGGTTGATTGGATCTCCTTGCAGTCCAAGGGACTCTCAGGAGTCTTCTCCAACACCACAGTTCAAAAGCATCAATTTTTCGGCTCTCAGCTTTCTTCACCGTCCACCTCTCACATCCATACATGACCACTGGAAAAACCATAGCCTTGACTAGACGGACTTTTGTTGGCAAGGTAGTGTCTCTGCTTTTAAATAAGCTATCTAGGTTGACCATAACCTTCCTTCCAAGGAGTAAGCGTCTTTTAATTTCATGGCTGAAATCACCATCAGCAGTGATTCTGGAGCCCCCCAAAATAAAGTGTGACACTGTTTCCACTGTTTCCCCATCTATTTCCCATGAAGGGATGGGACCAGTTGCCATGATCTTAGTTCTCTGAACGTTGAGTTTTAAGCCAAATTTTCACTCTGCTTTTTCACCTTCATCAAGAGGCTCTTTAGTTCTTCTCACTTTCTGCCATAAGGGTGGTGTCATCCGCATATCTGTGCTTATTGATATTTCTCCCAGCAATCTTGATTCCAGCTTATCATTCTTCCAGCCCAGCATTTCTCATGATGTACTCTGCATATAAGTTGAATAAGCAGGGTGACAATATACAGCCTTGACATACTCCTTTTCCTATTTGGAACCAGTCTGTTGTTCCATGTCCAGTTCTAACTGTTGCTTCCTGACCTGCATACAGGTTTGTCAAGAGACAGGTCAAATGGTCTGTTATTCCCATCTCTTTCAGAATTTTCCACAGTTTATTGTGACCCACACAATCAAAGGCTTTGGCACATCAATAAAGCAGAAATAGATGTGTTTCTGGAACTCTCTCACTTTTTCGATGATCCAGTGGATATTGTCAATTTAATCTCTGGTTCCTCTGCCTTTTCTAAAACAGCCTTGAACATCTGGAAGTTCACGGTTCAAGTATTGCTGAAGCCTGGCCTGGAGAATTTTGATCATTAGTTTACTAGCATGTGAGATGAGTGCAATTGTGCGATAGATTGAACATTCTTTGGTATTTTCTTTCTTTGGGATTGGAATGAAAACTGATTTTTCCAGTCCTGTGGCCACTGCTGAATTTCCAAATTTGCTGGCATATCGAGTGCAGCACTTTCACAGCATTATCTTTGAGGATTTGAAACAGCTCAACTGGAATTCCATCACCTCCACTATCTTTGTTCATAGTGATGCTTTCTAAGGCCCACTTGACTTCACATTCCAGGATGTCTGGCTCTAGGTGAGTGATCACACCATTGTGATAATATGGGACCTGAAGATCTTTTTCGTATATCTCAAATATTCATAAAATTTTTATATGATGATTGTCAAACAGAGTTGAGGCCAGAAGACCTGTATTGTCAGCTTTTTAGCAGTGTGGTGGGGCTTGGGCATTTAAGGCATTATGCAAGAAGAATGTGAGCCATGTTTTAACTTTCTTTTATGTTAACTGTCTATCTCATCCACTTGGGAAGGGGGAAGGTGACTTCCACCATGTGGGAAGAAAAATTCAGTTTTTGTCCTTAGCTTCATTTGATGCCTAAGAGTGTTCATTACTGGTGAGTGTGCAGCCTCCTATAGGAAGTTAGTATCCTATTACAGCAAGGCCTGGTTGAAACTCCAGCCATGTACACAGCCTTCTTGGGTACTGCCGTATTAGAGGGTGGGTGTTTTGTTATTGCCAGACATAATAGATATCTAAAGTCCCACTCATCTTTTGCTGGGCTGATTGGGAGAGTACCATAGTTTTTAACTATGTTTGGATGGAGTAGCTTGGTTATTGTTGAAATGCTTTCAAACTTTGACGCATCCATTTGTCTTACACTTTGAAAAGAGAAAGAAAACTTCTGAATGGGCATTTTAATATGTGCCTTGCTATATTTTGGAATGAACTGTTTCTTCAGCCGATATTTCTAATGTAAAAGCCCAAAAGATAGCCCAGACATACACTCACAAACACATTCTTAATCTGATGCACACACACACAAGCACAGTCACGATTTTATATGCTTAAACACAATTAGAAAAAGAAAAGAAAACCCGAGGACTCACTGAAGGACACCTATGAACTTCCCAGGGTTTCTCTGATACTTATTTCTAGGCTTAATTTTGGAAATTATTTTCTACTTGAATGATATCTCTCTAGTGACATTTAAATCAGAATGTTTTAAAAGATATGCCTTTGTTGTGCATTCCATGGGGTCTTAAAATATTTTGCATGTAAGACTATTCTGTGATTTGCTAAATGGAAAATAATTTGTAGGGTAACAATACTGAAGTCATATTGAGCTATTTAGGTCCTGCAGTTACACATTTGCTTGTTACATTTTAAGCATCCAATTTCATCCTCTGACCTTCTCCCATCAATTTTTCGACTTCTTGTCTCAATCTTCTGCGTTTAACTCACTTAAATTTTTCTTCTCACTTTTACTATTTTAGGCACCAATTATAAAATAAATAAGTGAAGGAAAGAAAATTGAACTCATGTATAATATTTCCCTACTGTATTGAAATATTTTCTCTATAAGCTTTTGAGAATTAATGGTACTGATAGGTTAAATCCATATGGGAATTGATCACCAAGGTAATGTATCATGTAACCAGGCTTTCTGTGGTAGGACAATTGAGGTACAATTTAATAATATGTTTTCAGGAGGGAACAAAAAGAGTATCTTTTCCATATATATATTGAATGTCCTTATCCATGCCTTTTCCAAGTTACCACAGAGGACTACGGGAATTAATCCTGCTCTTTTTGAGAAGGACCTGCCACTCAAAGCAGAACAGGAAAAGAAGATAAAAGGGAGTGAGAAGAAATAATCAGTACACGACAATGAAATAGAAGATGTGATTGCTTTTAAGGTGCTTTTTCTCAAAGGAAGCAAACTTGACTACATAGTAAGATGCCTGAAATCGAAAACAAGACCACTGGACTTTGGGCTTGAAATGATAAGTAAGGACACCGATTTCAATAATTCTTACAATTGCTCCAAAATGCTTACCTCTCTAGAGTGTTCTCAGCCAAAATTTTTTTTTTTTTTTTTTTTAATAAATTTATTCATTTTAGTTGGGGGCTAAATACTTTACAGTATTGTGGTGATTTTTGCCATACATTGACATAAATCAGCCATGGGTTTACATGTGTTTCCCACCCAGAACCCCCCTCCCAGCTGCCTCCCCATCCCATCCCTCTGGGTCATCCCATTGCCCCAGACCTGAGCATACGTCTCATGCATCGATTTAATGAAAATATTCAGCGAAAGAAAAACAGTGTGCTGTGTGGACACCTCACTTATGTACACAAATATTCCACAGCTTTCACTGTCCATTAGCCGCAAACATGAGAACGGTGAACTCAACTTGGTGTTGTCCTATGTGGGTTACCATACCAAAACAGAACCATGACTTGATGTTGCCACCACCGTCTAAAGGAATGGCCACAAAGTGGAGATTGCCAAGATTTCTAGGTAGTGTTCATGACTGGGTAGTCCAACTGGCAGACACTCTGCTCATTGTATTTCATTGTGAACTATATTAAGGATCAGCCATTGATTTTGATCCCTCCTTACTCCATGACTTTTCTAGATGACTAAAATGAATGATTCCTTTTTGTTTGTTTGTTTGTTTCTTAATATCTCTATAACTCCTACCGAATTTTAAGGAACTGGGGCCTGAAACAACATGCCTAGTATGGGTTCTTGCAGACTGTAAACTTCAAGAGAGTAGCAATCATTTTATAATTTGCATTCCCACATTTGACATTCATGAAAATAATATATATATTTATTAACTGGGAAAAGATTCTCAGTAAGTAGGAAAGGTCAATTATGATAATAGAGCAGGTTATAGGATGTTGTTGAGTAATGTATACAGCATTTGATTGGTGATTACATTTCTTTGTTGATAATTCAGTAAGTACTTACAATGTGTCATATGCAGGGTCTACGTTTTAGCTGATGTGAAAGATACATAAAGAAAAGAGGGTAGACCCAAAACACATTGACGACCTGATATCTGTGCTCACCTTGGTAGGAGGGCGAACAGAGGTTCCTTCCAACGCCAAAAAGGAGTTGAGGCGAAGTTGTGAGAAGGGGCGTAGCATGTATGAAAGCAGTGTGTGTGATTGTAGCTCCAGAAGCACAGTGTAACTGAACGATAATGAAACTACTACGGAAAACAAATATCATGTCGTCAAAGAACTTGTTAACCATGCTGAGGTGCTACAATCACCACAGGAATGTATTTTGTCTCTGAGGGAACAGATAAGCAAACTGTAAATATGCATTAGGAGATATAGGGTGGAATCACGGTGGCAGGAAACAAAGGTACGCCTTAAGGAGAGCAGAGCTAAAATGACCCTATACAGTACCACTTGTAAAATACCTGTCTTGTGCTGGTCACGGTCCAGTCACTGATTAAGCCCTGTAATCTTTGGCATCACAGTGATGGTATTACGGTTATCATAATTTTGGACATGCTGCAATATCTATATTTTCAAGTATGAAATGAATTTCTATAATGAAGACAATCTCCTGTCTAATGTCTTAGGACTCTGCTGCTGGTAAGTCGCTTCAGGTGTGTCCAACTCTTTGCGACCCTATGGACAGCAGCCCACCAGGAGCCTCTTTCCACGGAATTCTCCAGGCAAGAATACTGGAGTGGGGTGCCATTTCCTTCTCCATCTTAAGACTCTACGGATACCTAGTAGAATATCATGCAAGTGTGAATACACTAAGGTATGTACTGTGTATTAGCACTTTTTTGATTTTATTTGTGTCTCTTCCTTCACCCGTACCATCCTCATTTAGACACCCATTCATTTCAGCAGGGATGATTTCCCAAATCACTTTACATCCATTACCTCTTTTCCCTTTGTTCTCATTTTCTTGCTTAGGAACAACAGATTAGGTGCCATTTACCTAAGATGCCTAATGGATGTTTTCTTGAACTGAAGAGTTTATAAAAGAGTGCAGAAAAATAGCCAGACATTAAAATAAAGCCTTAATTTACTCTTCATTGTTTCAAAACAGAAAACAAAACTGTGAAGATGAACGATAACTTTATTGTTCAAATGCACGAACGGTAGGTATTTGTTGACATCTTCCAACGTAAATTTTAATCTTCCTTAGGTTCCATAAGCTGATACTTATTTGATAGGTCACTTTTAATTAGTATGGTTTTCACGTAATGAATATTGTTGATGAATTGGCTTGAAAGAGAGGAGGTGGATGTATGAGCGGTCGTTGGCACTGGGGACCTTGAGATACCTCTCTGTTGCAGGTTAGGAAAAGGACTGTCATGGGCTGACATATCACTGTACCTGTCTGGAAATGTAGAAGGCTCCATCATCAGTCCAAAAGAACTGCTCCGTAATGGACATACGATGTGGTTCTGAGAAGCAGATGTAGAGGTAGTAGCAGAGTCCTTAACGTGACCATTTACTTGAGTGTAGGAGCGGTTGGAGTGCCAATTAAAAATGCTCAACTGGTTTAAAACAGCAGGATGACCCACCACATTCTGTTCTGTTTGTCTAACCGATAATGATGATGGGGAAGGAGAGTCACACGGAGATAAGGCGCTTGTTTTAGGGACTATTTGGTTAGGATAAGTCTTTTGTGAGAAAGGCACACTTAAATTTGTGGAAGCTGAAAATGGACTCTCTCCGCTAGTTTCAGGATGAAAACCAGAGTTACGATCATCTATGTTGACCCTTGCTTTAACATGCTTCTTCTTGTAATCTCGAACTAATGAAGATTTTGGAAACACATCGTGAATCCCAATTCTTCTTTTCATTCTTGCTAAAAGTTGGGGACAACCTCTTTTGAAATCTGGATTATGGTATATCTGTAACTAAAATCAAAGCATACAATTATTTAGTTTTTTATAAACCAAGGTAAAACTGAAAAGCAAAGTTAATCTAAAAAAATGTATTCCTTTAATGATGCCAATTAAATAGAATCAAAATAAAACACCGCCATTAGTTGTTATAACACCTTACATGTGAGAAACAACTATGCTCCTCAACTAAAAAATATGTCATATATATACAGTAAATATCACTTAAATTAGCTTGAGGACATGTACCGGTTTCAAGTTGCTAGGAGCGTATTTGAAATATTAAATATTTTAACCTCCAGCTGTTCTCACCTTCAAAAAATAAAAAATTTTCAACAATTTGCTGTCTCAATTTTAAATTCAGTGTTAGCTACATATGTGAACATGCTTTCTAAGCCACATGATTTAATCTTACATATTGACAATAAGTGGAAACTTTGGAATACCTTGCTCAAAACAGAGACATTGTTTTCTTCTTCCAGAAAGTCAGGTAGTGAAGCAGATCTTGGAAAAGTCTGTCGCTTCTTACTAAACCCATAAAGGTTTAGATGGCGAACTAAACTTGTCATACTATCAGTTTCAAATATTCTGAAAGGGGCCTTTCTTTCCAAGACTTCTTTCTGGAAGAGTTCTTCATTGATTACTATAGAAGCGCCACTCTCATCCCACCAAATAGATTGAAACTGATCACTTTCAACTATAGTCCAGAGTTTTTGAGGAAAAGTGAGTGAAAGAAAATCATTCAATTCATTTGGTTCAGAGAGAGAAAGTGTGTAGTGTGGCCTTTTTATCCCAACTTCCTCAGACAAAGCCTGAAAAGCATATTCTTCAATCATCGATCTCAAACCTGAGTCCCCAGTAAGTGTGTAATCACACAAAGAAGATCTAATGGTGGTTTCTGAACCACTTGATACATCTTTAGGAGGCACATCATGAATTTCTGAAGGAATATCTGCCATCTCAGAGAAATCTTTCTTCAGATACTATTCTCATTGTCTGATTTTACACACTCCAACTTCAAATGCTGCTTGGCTGGGCTACAGAGATAAACTCTCTAGACCATCACCATGGTTCTCAAAATCAAAAAGCTGTG
The DNA here is from genome assembly GCA_024291935.2 of Okapia johnstoni. Lineage (NCBI taxonomy): Eukaryota > Metazoa > Chordata > Mammalia > Artiodactyla > Giraffidae > Okapia > Okapia johnstoni. The sequence continues at coordinate 67,551 of JAGTYA010000061.1, forward strand.
ACATCACAAAGTCACTGGTCTCCTAGCAATTGAAGTGTAGCTCTGACATCATAAAGTCACTGGTGTTCTAGCAATTGAAGGGCAATGTTCAACCAGGGTTTACTTCTACATCAACTTAAAACAAAGGCTGCTTGCATAAATAGTAACCAAAAACATGAAACCTGCAAAATGTCTTTCCTAGAATTTTTACACAGAAAAATCGCATCAATAAATCTACTTGGTTCCTGAAATAAAAGTGATTGATCACCCGTCTATAGACATATTCTTAACATTCAGGACTGTTACCAAACCAAACATGGGTCTGCTCGCTTCTATGCAATAAAGTCAATCAACTGACTCTGGGTTTCAGTGAAAGCAAGTGTAGTGTTTATTGTATGACCTTGAACAGAAGTGTTTCTATTATGCAGCGTAAAAGAGTCAGGAATGGAAATAAAGACTCATTTTATTCTTAATTATTTCAAAATAGAAATTGGCCCTATGGAGAGGAATGTGTCAACTTTATTCATCAAATAAGAGAATTTTAGGAATTTGTTGACCTCTCCCAACATTAATTTTACACTTCAATATCCTCCATAATCGGACACCTATTTGGTAGAGCAGTTGTATTCGGACAATTTTCAAATAACGAAGATGGTTGATGAGTGGATCTTGAAAGAGAAGCAGCAGATGTATCAGAGATCTTTAGCACTGGGAAAAATAAATTGCGTGACTGTTGTAGTTTAGGAAAAGGACGGTCATGGGCTGACATATTACCATACAAACCTGGAAAGGTAGAAGGCTCCACCCGCAGTCCAAACTAACTGTTCTATAATGGACATAAGTTGTGGTACAGAGAAATAGAAGTAGACATAGTTGCAACATTTTCACTGGAGCCATTTGATTTAGTGCAGCTGCTAAGAGAAATCCCATGACAAATGCTCAACCTAGGTTGTGGGGTGGGGAGGGAGATGGGAGGGTATTTCCAAAGGGAGGGGATATATGTGCCTTTATGTTTGATTTATTTTGAATTCTGACAGATTACAGCAAAATTCTCTAAAGCAATTCCTCTTCAATTAAAACAACAGCAACAACAACTAAAGCAGCCGCAGATTGATGTATCACAATATGCTCCTGTGGTCTCACTGATATTTATGATGGAGAAGAGAAATCATTTCAAGTTGGAGCACTTGTTTCAGCATTTATCTGGATGGTAGAAGGCTTTCGTATGAATGGCACACTTAAATTTTTGCAGTCTGAAAATACACTGTGTCCTCTGGTTTCAGGATGAAAGTCAGAGTTTTGATCATCCACATTACCCCTTGCTTTAACATGCTTCTTCTTATAATCTTGGGGTAATGAAGATACTGTAGAGACATTTTTATTCCCAACTCTTCTTTTCATTCTTCAACAAACGCTAGAGGATCTTCTCTAGGCGCCAAACAGAGAAAGGTTAAAGAAACTTGAACCAAAAACAGCAAAGCAAATGGCAATATCATCATTCTTATCAATAGTTACCTTAAATGTAAACGGGTTGAATGCCCCAACCAAAAGACAAAGACTAGCTGAGTGGATACACAAACAAGACTGCTGTTTATGTTGTCTACAACAGACCCCCGTCAAAACAAGGGGCACATACAGACTGAAAGTGAAGGGCTGGAAAAAGATATTCCAAGCAAATAGAGACCAGAAGAAAGCAGGAGTAGTAATTTACATATCAGATAAAATAGACTTTAAAATAAAGCCTGTGAAAAGAGACAAAGAAAGACACTACATAATGATCAAAACATCAATCCGAGAAGACGATATAACAATTATAAACACATATGAACCCAACATCGGAGGACTACAATAGGTAAGGCAAAGGCTAACAAGCATGAAAGTGGAAATTAAAAAGAACACAATAATAGTGGAAGACTTTACTACCCCACTCACATGTATGGATAGATTAAGTAAACAGAAAACTAACAAGGAAATACAAACTTTAAAAGACACAATGGACCAGTTAAACATAATTGATATCTTTAGGACATTTCATCCCAGAACAATGAATTTCACCTGCTTCTCAAGTACACATGGAAACTTCTGCAGGATAGATCACATCCTCGGCCATAAGTCCAGCGTTGGTAGCGTCAAAAAACCTTGAAATCAATCATATCTTCTGATCACAGTGCAGTATAATACTCGATGTCAACTGCAGGAGAAACACTAATGAAAATTCAAACATATGAAGGCAGAATACCACGCTGCTAAACAACCAACAAATCACAGAGGAAGTGCAAAAAGATATCAAAACATGCATAGAAGCGAATGAAAATGAAAATACAACAACCCGAAACCTATGGGACGCTATGAAATCAGCACAAAGCGAAGGTGCATAGCAAAAGAGGCTTATCTCAAGAAACAACAACAAAGTCAAACAAATAACCTAACTCTACACCTAAAGCAATTAGAGAAGGAAGAATTGAAGAGCCCCGGGGTGAGTAGAAGGAAAGAAATCATAATACAGGGCAGAAATAAATGCAAAAAATAAAAGAGAAAAGAGCAAAAATCAACAAAGCTAAAAGCTGGTTCTTTGGGAAGATATATAAAATTGACAAACCATTAGCAGGACTCATCAAGAAACAAAGGGAGCAGAATCAAATCAACAAAATTAGAAATGAAAATGGAGAGATCACAACAGACAACAGAGAAATACAAGGGATCATAAGAGACTACCATCAACCACTATATGCCAATAAAATGGACAACTTGGAAGAAGTGGACAAATTCTTAGAAAAGCACAGCTTCTGAAAACTGAACCAGGAAGAAAAAGAAATTCTTAACAAACCCATCACAAGCATGGAAACTGAAAGTGTATTCAATAATCTTCCAGCCAACAGAAGCCCTGGACCAGACGGCTTCACAGCTGGATTCTACGAAAGATTTAGAGAAGAGCTAATGCCTATCATACTCAAACGCTTCCAGGAAATGGCAGGGGAAGGGAACCTACCAAACTCATTCTATAAGGCCACCATCACCCAAATACCAAAAACAGAAAAAGATGCCACACACACACACACACACAAATAAATAAATAAAGATAACAACAAGGCAATACCACTGATGGACATAGATGCAAAAATCCTTAAAAAAATTCTAGCAAGCAGAGTCCAACAACATATTACAACGACCATACATCATGACCAAGTGGGCTTTATCCCAGGGATGCAAGGATTCTTCAAAATTCACAAACTAATCAACATTATACACCACATTGATGAATTGAAAGATAGAAAAACCATATGATTATCTCAATAGATGCAGAGAAACCCTAGGAGAAAATTCAACATCCATTTATCATTAACACCCTCCAGAAAGCAGGCATACAAGGAACAGACCTCAACATAGTAAAAGCTATATACGACAAACCCACAGAAAACAATTTCCTCAATGGTGAAAAATTGAAAGCAATGCCCCTAAAGTAAGGATCAAGACAAGGGTACCCACTCTCTCCACTACTATTCAACATAGTTTTGGGAGTTTTGGCTACAGCGATCAGAGCAGAAAAAGAAATAAAAGGAATCTGGATTGGAAAAGTAGAAGTAAAACACTCACTGTTTGCAGATGAGAGGATCCCCTATATAGAAAAAAACTAAATACTCCACCAAAAAATTACTAGAGCTAATCAATGAATAGAGTAAGTTGCAGGATACAAAATGAACACACAGCAATCCCTTGCATTCCTATACACTAACAAGGAGCAAGCTGAAAAAAAAAATGAAAGAAACAATTCCATTCACCATTGCAATGAAAACAATAAAATACTGAGGAATATATCTACCTAAAGAAACAAAAGATCTATATATAGAAAACTATAAAACACTGGTGAAAGAAATCAAACAGGACACAAATAGATGGAGAAATATACCATGTTCATGGATTGAAAGAATCAGTATAGTGAAAATGAGTATACTACCGAAAGCACTCTGTAGATTCAATGCAATCCCTATCAAGCTACCAACGGTATTTTCCAGGGAACTAGAAGAAATAATTTCCCAATTTGTATGGAAATACAAAAAAACTCGAGTAGCCAAAGCAAGCTTGAGAAAGAAGAATGGGCCTGGAGGAATCACCCTGCCTCATTTCAGGCTATACCACAAAGCTACAGTCATCAAGACAGTGTGGTACTCGCACAAAGACAGAAATATAGATAAATGGATAAAAATAGCAAGTCCAGAGGTCAATCCACTCACCTATGAACACTTTATCTTTGATAGAGGAGGGAAGAATACACATGAAAACAACACAACCTCTTTAACTATATATTAACCTCTTTAACTATATATATTCGATATATATATATCGAATTCAGAAAGATAGTGATGATAACCCTATGTGAAAGGCAGGAAAAGAGACACAGATGTATAGAACAGTCTTCAGGACTCTGTGAGAGAAGGCAAGACTGGCATGAATTCAGAGAATAGCATTGAAACATGTATATTTTCATATGTGAAACTGACCTCCAGTCCAGGTGTGATGCATGAGACAGGGTGCTCAGGGCTGTTGCACTGGGGTGACCCAGAGGGATGGGATTGCGTGGAAGTGGTGTTCAGGATGGGAAACACATGTACACCTGTGGCTGATTCATGTCAGTGTATGACAACACCACTACAATAATGTACCATAATTAGCCTCCAATTAAAATAAATATATAAAAAAAAAGAAAACTAAAAAATATACAACCAAAATCATGTAGCTTTCCTAAACTGTAGCGTTCACACACGATATTCATCTTGGACTACATGAGGACACCACCTCTATTATTACTTATTTTCTTTAATCCAACAAAAGAAAGGTCACTCTCATTCCTTCTAGCATCACTGGGGTGGGTGTGTCCCACGTGCTGAGCCGTGTGGTTGAGAGATTTTTCCGTACAGGAATGTTTTGGTCTCCATGATATCTCCAGGAGGCAAGCACTAATCACAGTCCATTCTCAAGATGAGGAAAGTGATATGCGCTATGTCACACAACATGTCAGTCAGCACCACAGCCTGGATTCAAATGGGTCTACCCGACTCACAACCCAGGTCAGTGACCCTCTCACAGGTGACACTGACCCAGAGTCTGTGGCACTATACTAATTTTACAAAATGCCTCTGCCTGACTCCACTGCCATGGGGGTGGATATTGTTCCATACTTTCTCTAGTTTTGGAAAGAGGCTTGATGGTTAACTGAAGTTAGAGGGGTGTCAGCTTTCTACTTGGAAAGAATAGAATCCATTACAGGTAACTTTGAGCAGGAAAGAAACTTATTAAAGGATATTAAGTGACTCAGATTTCTGCGAGGGAGGGCTGGAGAGACAACCATGAACAATAAAGACATTAATTGCACGATCTTCTGTTACTCATTGAAAAAGACCCTGATGGTGGGAAAGATTGAGGGCAGGAGAAGAAGGGGATGACATAGGATGAGATGGGATGGCATCACCGACTCAATGGACATGGGTTTGGGTGGACTTCAGGAGTTGCTGATGGACAGGGAGGCCTGGCATGCTGCGATTCATGGAGTCGCAGAGAGTCGGACTCGGCTGAGTGACTGAACTGAACTGACCTGTCACTACCACTGGCTCCAGACACAGCAGCTGTCACTAGCGACATGGCTTATGTCTCATCCACATCCGGTATATTGAATTCTATGCATCAAAATCCACTTGCATTGCTTTCCCCTGTAGGTGTATCCATTGGCTAAGCCTACAATTCATGTGGCTGTATCTAATTGGTCTTAAGTGCCTTCAGGATGTATTTGATTGGCTGAGCCTGGGTACCATCTGGGTGCATCTAATTGATTGAACCTAGGTCACATGGTTACATTCTGACTGCAAAGGAGGTGGGGGAAATGAGATTCAGACTGTTTCTAGCGCAGATTCATAAGTTGGGAAATTAAAGCATTGACTAAAAAGTCTCCTCACTGCAGAATTTTTCAAAGTCTCTTTACCAGTCAGGTCAGCTTTTCAAAGCTCAATTCTCCCTACTAAGTAAAGCAGAAGGGTTTAGTAAGTCAAGTGGTCTATGCTCCGCTGTGTTAATTTGCCTAGGCTGGGGCTACATTTCCCAGAATCCCTTTCTTTGATTTTGAGTTCAGGCAGTCTCTTCAGTGGCATAGTTGTGTCCGATTCTTTGCGAGCCCATAGACTGTGGCAAGTCAGGCCTCCTTGTCCATCACCAACACCCCGGAGTTTGCTCAAACCCATGTCCATTGAGTTGGTGATGCCATTCAACCGACTTGTCTTTTGTTGTCTCCTTCTCCTCCCACCTTTGATCTTTCCCAGCATCAGTTAAGTTCAGTTCAGTCTCTAAGTCGTGTCCGACTCTTTGCGACCCCATGAATTGCAGCACGCCAGGCCTCTCTGCCCATCACCAACACCCTGAGTCTACCCATGCCCCTGTCCATCGATGCTGTGATTCCATCCAACCATCTCATCCTCTGTCGTCCCCTTCTCCTCCTGCCCCCAATCCTACCCAGTATTAGGGTCTTTTCCAATGAGTCAACACTTCGCATGAGGTGGCCAAAGTATTGGAGTTTCAGCTTCAACAGCAGTCCTTCCAATGAACACCCAGGATTGATCTCCGTTAGGATGGATTTATTGGATCTCCTTTCAGTCCAAGGAACTCTCAAGAGTCTTCTCCAACACCACAATTCAAAAGCTTCAATTCTGTGGTGTTCAGCTTTTTCACCGTCCAACTCTTACATTCATACATGACTACTGGAAAAACCATAGCCTTGACTAGACGGACTTTTGTTGGCAAGGTAATGTCTCTGCTTTTAAATATGCTTTCTAAGTTAGCCATAACTTTCCGTTCAAGGACTGAGCGTCTTTTAATTGCATGGCTGCAATCACCATCAGCAGTGATTTTGGAGCCCCAAAAAACAAAGTCTGACACTGTTTCCACTATCTCCCCATCTATTTCCTATGAATTGATGGGACCACATGCCATTATCTTAGTTTTATGAACGTTCAGGTTTTTTTTTTAAATAAATTTATTTATGTTAGTTGGGGGCTAATTACTTTACAATATTGTAGTAGTTTTCGCCATACATTGACATGAATCAGCCATGGGTTTACATGTGTTCCCCATCCTGAGTCCTTCTCCCACCTCCCTCCCCATCCCATCCCTCTGGGTCATCCCAATGCCCCAGCCCTGAGCATTTGTCTCATGCATCATACATGGAATGATATTCTGTTTCACATATGATAATATACATGTATCAATGTTACTGTCCCAGAACGTCCTACCATCGCCTTCTCCCTCAGAGTCCATAAGACTGTTCTATGCATCTGTGGCTCTTATTCTGTCTCGCATATAGGGTTAACATTACCATCTTCCAAATTCCATATATATCCATTAGTATACCGTATTGGTGTTTTTCTTCCTGGCTTACTTCACTCTGTATAATGGGCTCCTGTTTCATCATTCTCAATAGAACAGATTCAAATGTATTTTTTAATGGCTGAGTAATAGTCCATTGTGTATATGTACCACCGCTTACTTATCCATTCGTCTGCTGATGGACTTCTAGGTTGCTTCCA